>JAUMHL010000025.1:21506140-21521390 GCA_032362345.1 Sandelia bainsii
TCACACTGCCATCCGTTGTTGCTGCCTCCTTGAAAACCTGCCAGTCTGTGGTGTCAAAGCAGTCTTGAAGCATGGGGGCAGCTTCAGGAGGCCACATAGTGATGATTTTCCGTGTGGCTCTCTTACACTTGAAGACAGGGCAGTATGCAGGAGCCAGCATAACTGATATGTACACAAGATTACGATTTGGAGACAGAATGTGATTGATGATGAATCACTTCCTGTTAAAGTGCTAACGAGAAGTCTCCAGCATTGTTGCTGTTTTACCACATTAACAGACTGTAATGACCTAATTTTTCAAATAGGAATCTAAAAAAACCTGAGTCACCTGGGAAGGGTAGGATTTGCTGCCATAAGCCATTAATTTGTAAATATCAGTGACATTTTCTTTTTCTTGAAGGAGTCCCTGTGTGAAGGAAACGACTTTGACAGCCCTGAAGAAACTAGTGGCTGTGTCCGCTTCTGAGTGAAGATGAAAGCCTGTCCTATGTGGCACAATGTGGGAGTTTCTGGATTCAGTCATGAATCAAATGATGGACAGAATGTTTTACCTTTTGGGAAATTATGATAAGAGTCAACAGTTGTTGTTTTGTTTTTAAACTAGGCTACCTGAGCACAAAGCCATTATTTTCTATCTATTGCAACTTCTCTGTTTCTCGTCACTCTGCATGCTGAGGCTTTGAATTGGAGTTAATTTTATAAACACCTCTGCATGTGCACCCAAAAAATATTAACAAACCAACAGAACAGAACTGAAAACTAATCCTCATTAACAATAATGCAATGCCTTAACTGAACTTTAAATACATTGACAGAATAATTATCTCTGTATGCCACAGAATGTATAAGAGCATTATTATAGTATTGCAAAAAGAACATGTTACAAAGTAGGTGTAAGATGTAAAAATATTTTTATATTACAAATCCACTTACTGTATCTGTTGTGCACGAACAATTTGTAGTCGTACATCATATCAAATGTTTTACTAAGCCATCGTCTTTTATGTTTTATGACAGACTGTACTCGTCTGGTTCTGAAGGAAATGGAAAATGCTATAATCTGTTTCTTCCTTCTGTTTTGGAAGTATTTTATGTTTTATCTATTGTTATCAATTGCAGCACATTGTTGGGTATACTGTGCACCAGCAGTAGATAAATAAACTTATTTCACACGCTTCATTTTGCAAAACCAACATATTATCTCTGAAGACGAAGACAAAATTGTAAATGTTCATCTGTTAAACCACTGCTCTTCTTGCCTGTGTTTTCTATGAATGGATTTTGTCCAACAAAAACATAACGTGTTGAAGGAATGTTTGAAACATTTGTGTTTCGTGTTATCATACTGGCCAAGAATGAAAATGTAGATTTTCTCCTAAATTTTCTTTACATCAGCTCTTTGTATTTTATAATGGACAGTGGCACACATTTTATTCTAGGATTGCATAAGGTCAGAGTGTTACGTTATTGCTTCATGTGCCTACATTATTTAGAAGAAAAAAATCATGTCATTTCAAAATGTGTTTTCAATGTTAAAACTACAAAGGCACATTTGCTACAAGTAATTTATTTATGACCTTCATTTAACCGTTCCTCGTTTGATACAAAATTGTCTCTACATTATCAAAGAATTAAATGAAATGTAAAAAATGCCTTGCTTGATAAATATTAGGCCTCAGTTGCTAAAAGAGGTAAAATGAAAGGTATTATAATTAGGGCATTGTTTTACACTGTGATGTGAAAACCTTAACACAAGGTTAGTCAGCAATAAGCAAAAATAATAATAACTGAACTGAAAACTGGCATGTTTCATTCTCGTAGTTTACATAAGATAGTTTGGAAAATAAGCTCCAACATTAAGACTTTACATAAATATGTGATATATAGATTAAATGCGATTTCCAATCGTTTTGACATGTGATAAGTTACAGAAATCTATTAGGGCCAAAATGTGTTGTTAGCCTTCTTTAAACTTCTCACATAGTTTGATTTAATTTAAATAACTATAATTATTTTTTTTTTAAAGTTGCAATTAAATGCACTATAACCTAAGCTGAGATGGTGAGATGTTCACAACATATTCTGGCACAAACCGTGCGCACATACTGTCGACATTACTGTAGCTCGAATACAGGGTAATATCTTTTAGGCAATTTACGCTACAAGACAGTAGCGTAATGACGTCATGTAGACGTACAGAGACGTTCTACACACGTGTCTCACTGGATGTTTATTGTTTGAGGCAGGGCTGGAGTCAACGGCAGGTAAGACAGCAAAATAACTTGGCTTGTTGTTATGTTACATTATGCACACTAACATATTTATATTTGTCATTTGTCAAGCAACGAATGTACCAACTTTCATCCTGATGTGAAATGTTAAATCTGTTCAGTTAGCGCCAAGTTAGCATGCTACCGCTAGCAGATGATAAGGTTACATGATAAAACTACCGTTTACTAGCTAACGTTAGCGTTCATCTGAGTCTGAGTTCGGCCAAGAATGTTTCTTCAACACATTTCAGGAAAGATTTCACTAACGCATTGGCTGTTTGGCGGGTTAAAGGACGAAAAACTACACGCAGTGCTGCATTTGTGTTGCTGTTTCTTGGTCCTAGCTAAATCCACTGTGTGTGTGTGTGTGTTTGACTTGCTGTTTAGTGAACTCGTCAACTGCCAGAACAAAGAGTATAAAACAAAGCAGTTTCGCTGTCAGGTGTTTTACTCTTCCGCTGCTGTCCATCAGCAGTTTCATTGTTGTGTCAGATCTGATTAGAAAGCAGTGTTATAATATAACTGTCAGCACAGTGTAGGGTATTCGACATCCTGGTGTTTGTTGTGTAACACCAGCTAACAAGTAGCCAATGCAAGCTAACGTTAATAATAGCTTATCGCCATGGCTACGTGATGAAGAAGTTCTGAATGAAGTCAGCTGGACATCACCAGCTCAACCAAACAGCATTATAGTGTAAAAGCATGTTTTCTGAAAGAGTAAAACCTCTTTTAATTGATTCAGGGCCATTAAACCTCTCACCAGTGTAGTCTGGAGCTACAGATTTTTGAAATAGTAGATAAAGCTAAATGTTAGTCAGTCACAGGTAACATTTTAATGTGTTTCTGGAAAGGCATATTTGAAAGTTTTGAATCAATGAATGAAGGTACTATTTTAGGCAAAGATAAAACTTTTGTTGTTTTTTTCATTATTGATTACACATTTTTATAACATTCACAAATAATGTTTAACCTGATTTTGCCTTAGAGATACAGAGGTGACAGAACTGTACATACTTTTTCAAGCATATATCTCTGTTTTTTGTGATAAATTTTTGGGCTGTGCCATATTGTATCGCTTGTGATAAGAATTTTGTCATATTCATTATTACATGTTTGCATATGTGTTGACTTGGGGCCATAAAAAATACTATACTATTGTCACTTTGTCAGTTATATTGTTACAGCCAAAATACTGTAAAATATCAATATATAGTTTTAAGTCCATATTGCCTACCTTTAATATATCTCCTTTGTACTTCACTCTGAGATGTTTTTCTTTCGGAGTGAGTTGGGTGGTTAATTACACTACGCTGTGCATCTGTAGGTTGAAGTGGTTCTTTGTTTTGTTTAGCATCAGTTCATGACACAATCACTGTTTTTACATTTTAAACTTTTGAACTCATGCATTAAATTTGTACAAAGTAATTTTATTTTTTCATTAGACAATAGACAATAAACAATAGTACACTTAGGTAATATTTTTTTGGCCATAAGCCACATCAGTATACAGTGTTTAGAGCCAAGTATACAGGATTAGTGATCAAAAATAATAATCTTCAACATTAAGAAATACTAAACTAAAGCAAGCAGCTAAAAATAGAATATGAGTGGGATATTTTTCACAGTATCTGTGATCAATTCTTTAATTTTCCTGAATCCATCCATGTCAACAGTTTGGTTTGTCCATGTTTACTGTGTCTGTAGGCTCACGTGACATGCCCACGTTACGGTGCGCATGGAAACAGGGGAGGAATTATCAGGATACATCATGGACAATATGATATGGCAAAGCTCTACTGCACATTGAATGAAACATTAATCAGTGCGTTTCCATGCAAATCATATCAGCTTTCAAACAACAGCACAAGTTCTATTCAAAAATACGAAAACAAATTATTTTATTTTTCTTTGTCAGGTCTTTATTTTTTTGTTGATGTTCACGTCATTATAATGAAATTATAATGGCAAAGTTTGACTTTTCTGCTCTCAAGCAAACAGTAAATAGCTTCATCTAGTCTAATACTTTGAAGTACTTCAAACTATTTAAATATATTTTACTATTTTGGCTTTTATATTCATAAACCAAAAATAACTATTAGGAGTATGATTTATTATTCTTTATAAACTGTGATGTCTAGTTAAGTGTCCTCTTCATAGCTGTTACATTCTTACAGATCTGTGTTAAATTTGTTTGTTTGTTATTATCTGTTACATTTGTTGTTGCATGTCTTTGTGGGCAGGATGTTGCGGCTTCGCTGTAAAACCAAAAATGGGAGCCACATTATGCAAGGTTTGACTCATCAGTCCTGTGTCCAAGAGCTGAAGAGTAAGGTGGAGGAGCTGACTGGAATCCCCTGTGATGTGCAAAAAATTATGGTTGGTTACCCACCCTCCAGCCTTGATCTTCGAAATGGAGATGCTCACCTCAAGGATTACCCTATCAAATCAGGCAAGTTGTTCAGATTCACCCCATTTTTATTTTGACAGCTGTGGAAAGCATTCTTTGGATTACCCAGAGCTACTGTGACACCGTTTCCATAAAGAAATGTTGCTGTGGATTTTTTTAAAACTTATTTTCTTCAAATGATGAGTTTACCCTTATTGTATTTAGGAGGCAGCAGAAATATCAGATGACTAATGTAACACAGCATAAACACAACTATTTGAGTTTTTATTCTTATTGTCTTTGCACAGTAATGATGATTGATAGTGTTGTCACTGGTGTGTCATTCTCTACAGGAGACACGCTCATTGTTGAAGAAGAAAAGAACAAGCCAAAGCCTCAGGAGCATCCTGCTGTAACTAAACCGCCACGCCTGGAAGTCTCACCCATACTAGCACGTCGAGTAGTCCCCGCTGACAACTCCTGCCTCTTCACTAGTGTGTATTATGTGGTGGAAGGTGGTGTATATGACCCTGCCTGTGTCCCGGAGATGCGAGGCCTCATCGCCCAGATTGTGTCAAGTGACCCTACAGCATACTCCGAAGCAGTGCTGGGAAAGACCAACGAGGAGTACTGCTCCTGGATAAAACGTGAAGACACCTGGGGGGGAGCCATTGAGGTCTCGATCCTGTCCAAGTTTTACCAATGTGAGATCTGTGTGGTGGACACTCAGACAGTCCGAGTGGATCGATTTGGGGAGGATGCTGGCTACCACAAACGTGTGCTGCTCATTTACGATGGCATTCACTACGACCCACTGCAGAAAGAGACCCCCGGTTCTGATGCTCCGCCCCAGACTATCTTCTCCACCACAGACGACATAATCCTGGCACAGGCCTTGGAGCTGGCAGACAAGGCTCGCCGCAAGCGACAGTTCACAGACGTTAACCGCTTTGCATTGCGCTGCATGGTGTGTCAAACGGGTCTGGTAGGACAGAAGGAAGCTCGTGAGCATGCCAAGGAGACAGGCCACACTAATTTTGGCGAAGTGTGAACCCCCCCTTCTCACAAATACCAACCCCCTGCCCCATGTCTGACAACTCAGTCTGCTTGTGTGATCCTCTACCTCACATTGTCCAGCGACATCTACGGAAAATCTGCAGACGCTCTGTTTAGCCTCTAACCAGTTCAGTATTACTTTTTAACTACTGTCAGTTCTCAAAGTCAGAAACACTACTGCAGTGATCCGATGTCATTAAACCATTGTGTTGGTCTGTTACGGATGGTTTCAGGTCTGTTTAACTGGGTCAAGTAAAATGTGCAAATAATTCTTAGGGCATGTTTTAATCTGTTTAGATTCCTCGATGGTTGGCTTGTATTGAGACAAACCAAATAATGACTGATGTGTGGTCAGTTAGAAAATGTGACTGTACTTCTGTGATAAAACTCCACTATCTGGTTCTACAAAGAGTTTAAAACGACCACTAAGAATTATTTGCATTATGCTGTAATTGTCTTCACTGTTGTCTTAAACACAGCACACAAAGTTTGACTGTTATTTGTCATGTTGGTTATGTAGCATGTTTTTTTTATTTCACTTGTGGACAGATGTTTGCCAGAATCACTTCCAATACACAAAACTGGTAATTTGGTGAGTTTTAATAGTCTGAATCGTTCAACACGGTTCGATGTGGTTGAGCTGTGTTATTGCTAAGCTGGATTCAGTTAAATACACACAAGCTATTTTGTGACATCCTTGAATTTACCGAGCAGTTGCTAGTGAAAATGAATTTTGAGATTGAGGTCAAGTGTTTTGAAATACAATATCGTATCATAAGTGGTGATCCAAATATATCCATTTTTTATTTTTTGACGTTGCAATGTTGTTTATCCGTGAGCTTATTTTAAATTTGATTTAAAAAATAAAGTAATGGTGCTGCAAAATACTTTTACAAGATCTGTAGAGCTTTGTTTTCTCCATTGATATGACTGATGTGATTTTTCTGGAGTGTCACTTTTAGTTGTGTGTACTCATGTCATGCTGTTAGAAGTAATCCTGTTGAAAATACACTTGTTTAATATCGCTGCATATTTTGAAAAAACACACTATGTGTTTGAAAATTGTATTTCAGAACACAAACGGTGGCGAGGTGGTACTGTGACGACTGATTTGAACCAAGTGAGTGTAAGACACACTGTATGAAATCCTCATTGCAGCACTTAATGCATTTACTGTTCAGGTACAGTCTTTGCATTTTGTGTTTTGCTAATCAGGATTAACCATTTACCTCTCATTTTTTCTTTTTCATGCTAATAGCAGCTCTAGTCAGGGTGTGAAGGCACATTTTGGCTTAATTTGTAGTGCTTGTCCATAAACTGCTACTCTATTCCACTGTATATTTTTGCACAACTGGAGTATGTTCTCACATTTTCAGCTGAAGTCAGGCATTTTGCCTTTTCTTTCAATGCTCACTGACTATAACGATCAAGTATGGGAGGTGTCCATTTACATATTTGTGGCATTAGTGTTTTTCCTTGAAGCCCAGTATATTATGCAGAACAAGTGTTTCTTTTCCACATATCCATGATGGCAATATTGGTACTGATTTGTTGCAAAAAAAAAATAAAAAAAAATCACATTTGACAAGTGGGGCCCTTCTTTCAGATTAAATTTTTTTTTTTATTATTCATGTTGAAAATAAAGGCAAAGCAAAAGTGTCAGATTATTTGTTTGTGTGAATGTGAATTGCTGCTTTTCCCTCCTACTTTTTGTTACATTAGCTAGTTCATTTTAATAGTTATTATGCATTAATCAGCCTGCATAAAAGTGAAACCATGAGAAGGCTTTGTTGTATTTTGTATTAACCAAGATCTCATGACTCTTTAAGGACAATAACAATGAATGTTGCACACAGAGCACTACAGAATAACTGGATTTACTTGATTTTTTCAGTGTTGTGTCACAATTAAAAGTTATATAGTCAGTAATGCTGTGTATGAGTCGTTCTGTTTAATTTGTTCTATTTAATCATTTACTTTGTAATAATTACTGTAGGACTGATTTGGCCCACATCACCGTCTCAGTAACTCCTATACAATCCATGGCCACTGGATGTAAACCCCAGTTGACAACACAGATCCTGTTCCATCAGAGTGGGATTTCACTGCCCATATGTTATTTTAAGGAACATCTTCCCTTTCTTAATAGGATCTGAGATTTGTTGACTGACTGTTTGGCCAACATGTACAACTGCTGCTAGTGAAGCCATGAGAAAGGTAAAAGTCAGCATGCGGTTAACTTTTAGGCATAAACAGATTTACAAAAACATTTAGTAGATAACTGGTTAGATTATCTATTTTGAGTCTGATTATACAACAATTAATCGTAGTTCCAGGTTCTAAACCATGCAAACCAGGCAAAATGATTAATCATGTAACTGAGAAAATAACAGTAGCTCAGCAGATGTTAACATAAAAAGAAAGCATTGTTGTAAGGGTTAATCCTTTATTTTTTGCCTTCTCTCATGGAGCTGTATCACATTTACATGTACAAATCAACAAGTAATCAGTAACGATAACTAATCATAAACAAGTAAACAAATAAGGTTTCTGCAGAATGTTCAGGCCTCAATTAATTTAACATTCAAGAGAACTATTTGAAAAACTTTTTAGGTAATTTTACTTGAAAACCAACTACTCAGCCTCATCCTTCAGGTACCTGTTAGTCATTGTGAAATTATAATTGAAAAGAATAAGAATGCCCCAAAACTTGCCAGTGAAGCAGAAATAATTGGTCTGGTTGGTTAAAAGGTTGAGCCTCTCTCAAAAACCTGTAGAAGAGAACATCTCTACACTGCTGCTTGGCTGACACAGCACCCTTTAAAATACAGACCGTCATGCATATGTCTCTAAGATTACTTTACAACAGCTGTTACCATAGTAACGTTACACGCTCAGTAGCGGAACAATACGGTAACTAACTCAAGAAACCAAAGTAATTCATAACGAAACATGGGAGAAGACTTATTATGTCCTACCGAGTCATTAGTAATCTTTATTCCTTCTTTTATAAGTAACTTTTCGAGTAACGACCCCGAGCACTTTACTTTGCGCTCACCGATTAGCAGATTACTGATTACTGTGACCGTCGGTTGCCATGACGACGCGTCTTTAGGTGAACGCCGCTCTCTGATTGGCTACAAGCTTAGGGGCTCAAAGTCCTTCGTGCAGGTATGTCGGAGCTGCTCACTCACCGCGTCTTCATCAGCACAGGCGGCAGGATGACTCCCTAATGCGGACATTCAGCAGGTTTGTGGTCGAAAAACTTTAACTTTGCGGCCAGTTAGTTTAAACACAACTTTAAATTAGACTTAGACTTAAACTTATTAGTTTAGTTGTAATGATGTGGCTATTTGGCTATTTCTTCTGACTTTAAGGTAAATGTGAATCTGTTGTATTTAGTATCAACCGGAGCTTAACGTTATGATCATTTTTCAACTGTTTTTAAATAGTTTCTGAGACTGAAATCATTCTTACCTAACGTTTGATCTATGTATGTCTGTATTTATGAAACTATATTTAATCTTTATTACACAGGGTATATAGCCACATGATCTTGGACCTTTAGGAATCTGAAGGCAGACAGGTAGTGAGGGTTAAAATGACAATGATTTCACCTCGTTGTACAATCTCCTTCCAATAAGGCATTAAGAATAATAAAACCTTGAGGACTTTTTGCGTCTTTATAGTCACAATCAAAACAAACCTGTGACTGTGTTATTGGGTCAGAGATTATAGGTGTTGTAAGGAGCGTGACATGCGAGTTAAATTTATAGCCTCAATCTCTGCATCCCATGGTTTTGTGAGATCCTGTGTTTTCTGGCAGTTACTATTATGTTTATCTATATTGAGAAAACATATTTGCATGTGTTTAACGTGTCTTTCGCTATAAATGGGCTGCAGGGGTTAATGACTAACTACAGTGTTTGTTTTCACAAGGGACAAATCACATTACACACAGAACAATATGTTTACTAAGATTATTGTAGCCTAAAAAGAAAGAAAAGTCAAATGGTTTTAAGTTTTTAAATATTTAATCAGTACTCTGCAACATGTTTTAATCATATACAGGCTTCGATAGTTGCTCTAGTTATGTGCATGTGATCAAGCCAGATTGTGCAACATTAAAATGCAATAAATGTTATCTCAGAGTTTGCTTTGCTCCGATTCATATCCTGACCTGCATGCACAGGGACAGATAGGAGCATTTCCATATTGCCGCAGGACTAGAGGCTTTACGTTTTTACAGGGATGGGATGACATGGCAAACCACGAACAGAAGCGCTTTTGTGCCTCCCTTGGCCTGGTCAGGTTGTAACTTATCCAAAAGTCGATTTCTTTTCACTAGGATCAGACAGGGGTTCTTTTATACTCAACATCCAGCTCTATTTCTGCAGTACTGGTTGATTTGTTATCTAAAATTGTTTGTTCTAGTAGATATCTTATGCTCAGCCACTGTCAAACGGCTATCCCTTCAATTTTCTAATGGCCACACACAGTAAACGGATCAATAGTATTTAACTGGCTAAAATAAACCTACAAGAAGAACCTACAACCAAATTAAAAACACCCTAATTACTAGACTGTTTTAGTAGCAACATGGTCAAACTGGATATCACATAGCCTTCAGGAGATCACTGCTGCTGCCCTCCACTCCCTGAAACTGATCCGGTTGAGGAAGATTAGGAGTGGCATTCGTGCTGTAATCTGAGTCACATGCGGTAAGAGGACTAGTTCGATATCTGTCAGAAACACACTAAGCTATGACACCAGCAAGGCTGTGCAGCAAGCTGGGGTTCATCTGAGACACACAGGAGGCAGTGCACGGCGATGAGACGATATTTACGCAGCTCTGAAGTCCAATTAGCAGTAATAGCTTTACCCAGTAAGATATGAAACTTTCCTTGCAGAGTGTTATGACTTGCTTAAGATAAACTGTCCGTCGCAGTTGACATATAGTCACCTGTCACTTCTTGTCTCCACAGTTACATTATAAATGCAGTTAAGTGTGTGGATTGTTTAGAAAGCTCTTAACATTTTATATTGTAAGAATAATCATGACTTCTTGTCTTGCATGCAGTATAATAAAGCTGGGCCTGGACATATCTGTTGTTAGAGGCATTATGAGATACAGGATCTAGATCACATAGTGCACTAAAAGTGCAATAATATAAGAGTAATCTAGTCGTCATCTCTTATTATCTCTACATGTTTCAAATTGTGTTTCATCCTGAATCAATATGCAGATTTTTCTGACCTGGAGCTGTCCAGACTCCTGTGGTGCTGATTACTGTTCACACACTACAGCTAATTTTATTTAATTTTACTCTCCATGTCTGTGTACGTTTAGCTCACTTGACTCCAGTCGGTGTCATTGATTTATCAATTATAGAGAAATCCAGTGTTTCAACTCCTTCACAGCTAAAATTCAATCCACATTCACAGCTTCTTTCCCCACAGAAATTAGTAATAGAAGCTCTATTTTAATAATATTGTCAATTTTTATACAGTGAACTGAGGAAAATACACATTGGAATGCAGCCTGTCACTAAATGTTGTGTTTGGTTTTATTTCAAAGATTTTTTCAGATTTGTGGTTGGTGCTTTGATCTGATCAGCAGTCACATGTTGGGCTATGTAGAGTTCTAGTATATAGCTGGTAAGAATATAAACTTTGCCTTTATTGCTGAACCTCTAACATTTTTATTTAAAAAATCTATTACATGGAGACAGTTCATTTGTCAGATTTACTCTAAAATGGACATTTTCCCACAAACAGCCCTATGTCTACGTTATGAAACCGTACAGAAATGTTGACAAATCACCACACCAAAGGTCTGCACACACTTCCTCAATCGTTAGTCAACCAGATACCTTTCGATGACAATTAGAATTTGCTGCACAAGGTTAGCACTAACTTACTGTGTGGATAGAGCACAAAAATTATTTGCTTTCAGGAACCATCACGCTGTACACAAATAAATGTAGACCAACAGGTGTCGGATGAGAGCCTATTAAAAATGTGTACAAATGGTCCAGAGAGACACAAATAATGGTTGAAACATCTATTATTGTCCATTACTTGGAATCTACTTCTAAATGTTCCATACTATAGTGATTTAACCTGTAAACTAACTCACCATGTATTTCCTTTTCACAGAGTGAGATACAACAATCTGTGCCACATTGGATAAGTAGGGCACTAGGATGCCCAAAAGTGATACCTGGCCAGGTGGCATTAGATTGGAGATGATCACTGGTATGGACAGTTCTGGCAGCTGCGACAGCGTTGTCAGTGCTAATTCTGGCTTTGTAAGTGACTGACCTTACCTGCTTTGATCTGAGTGTGTATCGTTCTACTACGAGTCATTTAAATATATTAAATATCAAAATAAAACCATGCAAAGGGATTAATCATTTGTGTCCATTAAGAAGTGAAGGGTTTAATGCCATAAGCATTTTTCTAAAAAAGAAAAGTTTATGTTGTTTCCCTTGTTTTACGTATTGTAGAGTGATGACAGTCTGGGGCATCTGTCTGCTGAAGAGAAGGCTTGTCTCATGTTTTTGGAGGAGACTATTGAGTCTTTGGACACTGAGGAGGACAGCGGACTGTCCAATGACGAACCTGACCAACTGCCCGGCCCTGGCAACGTTGCTACCAAACTGGCTGACCTATCAGCCTCCATGAGCAAAAGCAAGCTTAATGGTAAGTAAATCTCAGCAATGTATGAAATGAGACACATTGTACATCTAGTGACAAACATGTACTTGTTTATCTTTCAGGTTCACCAAAACCTGTTTCTACAGAACCCTTAAAGGAAAGTGTTGACGCCAAACCCATGCATAGATACCTGGTTCCTACACCTCTAGTTTTGGCAAGCAGCTCTCCACGTTCTCTACCCAGTACTAAACTGGGCAATCTTCCAGACAACAACCTACGCTCCAACGCTCAGTTCACTCCGGCAAGCAACAAAGCTGGTCACAAGAACCAGAAACCTGTTGCTCCCCCAGTGCCTTTAGAGGTTAATGTGGTGATACCTCCTCCAACAAAACCCAGAGAGTACTCATTCAGAACAGCTGAGGGTCCTTTACCAAGAGGACCTCTGTCCTATGATGCACTTGTTCATCTGCGGAGGAGTGCCTCAACAAAGAAGACCCCCTTGTGTCCCACAACTGATCATACTATAGAATTGGACAATGCCACAATGAAAAGCCAAAACGTTGGAAAACTACCAAGATCTGACAGATCCCATTCAGAGCCTTCCAAGTCTAAGATTGGTCCTCCAGTTTTGGCCCCTAAACCCCAAAAAATTCCTGCCAACATATCTATGAAAACACAAAATGAAGCAATGATACCCACTGACGTGTCAAACAGTGTAAATCATGCACCAGATCCCCAGGTAGTGAGACTGGAAGCGCTGCAGAAGCTTGGCCTCTTGAAAGACCAAGAGCTGGAAAATGAGTCAGTAGCTCCATCTTCTCCCCCTAAATCCCACTCCTCTTTCGACCCATTACCCAACAGATTTACTAGAGGTCCACCTAATGTTAACCCATCAAGAAGCCCATCGTTTAGTTATTCTCAAGTGGCCACAGAGTCCAAGAACACGTCTCTACAGAGCAGCTCCAGTTTTCACCACTGTTCCAGACGTGACCATCAGCCTGCATCTGCACCACATCCTGCTCAGCTCAGTGGGTTAAAGGCAGCTAGTCTGGAACGCTCTGCTACGCTGGACAACCACAGAAATGGTGGAAATGGTCCTGAACTGCAACACACGACAGCAGCCGGGTCGATCAAAACCACATCTGCAGCTCAGCCTGTACCCCACAAACCCTCAAATGCAGTATCATACACTGTGATGGTGGTGCCCGGGATGGGAGCTGATCGAAAAGAAGCACTCAGAAAGCTGGGACTGCTCAAACAATAAAGCACGTAAACAGCAGAGGTCTGCCGGCGTAAATGCAGTGCTCAGTTCAAGAGTACCAACAGCTTAAAGAGAGTTAGAGCATTAAGTGGGATCTTGGCACTTGTGCAAACTAAAGCAGAAGAGGATAATGAAGAAGATGAATATTTTAAAGGGCAATACCAGCACTTTTAATTTGGGTGATGGTAGCATACTTACTCGAGGGCAGTCCCCCCCCGCCCCACTACTGTTCTTGTGTAAGTCTTAAAATATCTAAATGCACAACTTGAAACCCCTGAGGCTCTACAGATTTAATAAAAATGTTATAATATATAATTAGATTAGTAACCGCTTTATCAACTCTACATCTCCAAATCAGATCAGTGAGTGTTTAAAATACAGTACATGTAGTATGTACAGTCAACTTAATGGTTATAAGAAATTGTAATAATTCAGCAATAGAATACTGTAACACGTCTCAACATTTTAGAATAGTGGTACCAGGGTGAAGCAAGCCGCAGTGTGGTTTTCCATTGTTTTCTCTTACTTACAAAATGTTGCTGCACTCAAATTCTATAGGAAACAATCAATATAAATTTTACATTCACAGATGTGCCTGTAGACTGTTGGGTATATTTATGGAGCAAAGCCTGGTTTGTGCAGCTCATAATTGTAAAACTAAACTTGTAAAACTAAACTTTGAAAGTATTTTGGGGTGATTTTCAGTGTTTTTCTAAGCTACAGTAGCTATCTCCAATGCATAATTAAAACGCTGTGTTCATGTGACTGCCTTTATAGCCTAAATACTGGAAATGTCCATCCAGAATGAAGAACGATAACATGATAATGTGATTATTTCTACCTACTTGTTCTCATAATAACAAAATAAAAAGCATTTTTGAATGATGCAGCTTAATTTGTGTAATGGTTACTGTTCAGTTTTGACTGTTTGACTTGTGATTTTAAAAGTAATTTCCTTGAGCTCTTAATGCTTTGCCTTTTCGGGATCCAAGCACAAAGACCCTTTAATTTAGTCAAACCTTCATCCCTGTGAGCCAGCACAGTGACATTATACACACTTACAGAATGACCATCAGTCATAGTACTCGTCTTACGTACCACTCGGGCGATGAGAAAGCTTTCTCAGCGGTTCTTCCATTATCAGATTATCTTGAGCCCAACCTGTGTGTGAACTTAGTAGACCAGTGCTTTCCTTTCTCTGTATTCCTGGTATTCTTACATGACTTCATTCCTACTCCTGGCTTATCTGAATGGCTATTAATGTGTTACGTAACAGTCTCGAAGTCTGAAATGAATTAGTGTGTGGTCTATTATTACAAGAAACAATTACAGCTGCCTTTTGTAGTGTTATCTCTCAGTAAGGCCAGTGGCTCCTGTACTGACGAGTATACGTATCTGCGCACAGGCAAATAAAGGGTGTCAAATTTTGAGAGTGACGGAGGTCTCTGCAGGTCAACTAATATTAAACAATGGATGAAGAAATCAGGCTATAGCCAAATTGGAAATATGATATTTGTACAGAAATTTGAGCTGCAGAAAGGATTTTTCCTCTCCACCGTCGCCTAGTGCTTGCTCAAGTGGGACTGTTGGGTTTTCTATATAGTTCTGTATATATAC
>JAUMHL010000025.1:21521508-21549428 GCA_032362345.1 Sandelia bainsii
ATACAAACATTTCACAAGGTCTGCTTTGACAGTGAGATCACTATTTTGGATTTACCCTTTGTATAAAAGAACATTTTAAACAATACAGAAAAACTCAATAATATTTTGTGAAAAAATCTTTCAAGTGTTGTAAATGACATCAATAAACTGTGTTGCAGTAAAACTACTCTTAGAAGTACATTTTTTTCCAAATGTTACTTAAGTAAATGTAACGGAGTAAATGTAACTCGTTACTACCTAGCTCTGTATACAACCAAGTTTAAATGGCTTAAAAAAATAAGTTTTCCAAGTGAATGTATGAATTTATTTTATCTGTTCAGCAGCAAATGCAGAATTTTAAATGTTAGCTAAGGAGCTGTATAAACTGTAGTTTACAATCAGCAACATGAAAATACATTGGAAGTTACACACAATTCACATTTTTGAGTACAGTGCAAAATTCAAGGGTAGTATGTTACTGTAGGTAGTATCTTGTTCAAAATTAACATTTAAAATATGATTTATTATGTAACACCTGTCACAACTGGACTGTATGTATACATTTCTGGTAAGCAGTAGTTCAATTTAATATATAATTACTGACTGTGTACTGTATATGATTGATGTGTAAGTAAAAACCAGATGACAATGAAATGCGTTACAGTAGGTAGAGCATTAGAAATCAGTCCTTTCATATCTCCTCATTATAGATGTGAGGTTTACTTTTTTTGCGCTTCACCTTACCATTGGACGTGTGGACACCCAGCGACTCCAGGCGGAAGGGGCGCGGCAGCATCGCGTCTGAGTTGACAGGCGAGTTCGTGATGGAACTGCTAACATTAATGTGGGTCGCCCCATTAACCGGGGGAGGAGAGCGGATGGCTGTAGAGAGAAGAGCTCTTTCAGATCAGTAAGACCAACATAAGAGGAAAAATTTGACTGCTGCTGAAAATGCTCTCAGTTGTCTCCTTTTACATTTTCAAACTTTGAGAATTGAAATTGCATTGTTTCAGATCAAATGTGAATATGGATGCTATGCTAAAGACTTTTCGTTTAGTCATTTAAGGTCATTATTTTGCAGCTTCTTTTTTTTTTTTACATAAAATATAGTAACTTAAGTTTATCAAATCTTTCTCTTGTCTAAACTTTTTTAATTTTATACCATTGTTCAGATTATTATGATCTTGGCTTGATTAAGTTGCTTCCAAGTACTGACAATTCAGAATCTAAAGACCAGAGATTCACATCATGATGACATGCATATTTAACACAGTGAGAAAGATCAGACATCATTCTGCACTAACTCTAATTTAACTAAACTATTATATGTAATTATTTGTAGTCTCTATGATACTTAATTGTTGAATCAATGACCGTGCAGGTCCTGGTGTTACCTTTGTGCCCCTTTGTAGCATCACTTCCATGCAGTTGGCTGGCTCTCTTTGGTTTGAAGTAGTTGTTGACGATGTGCTCGCTGTCGCTGCGGTCCAGCATTTCTTTATACCGGTCCTCTTCCACCTGCTAAAACACACAGGAGTGTGTGTCAGTGTTTCAGTGTGTGTGAGTAAAGACTGTGTATGGAACATAAACACATAAACACACCATGAGTGGCTCTCCACTGTCAGCAGCTGAGCCTCTGTGAGTTGAAGGTTTTGGAGGCACTGCTATGAGAATCAAACAAAGCAAAATAATTCATTGACATATAATCTCACAAGCTGCATCATTGCTAAAACCTGTTATACTTTGTGCCGTCTTCATATGTTTCACCTGAAGGCAGCGTCATTTTCTGCACTGTCACATCCGGCAGCCTCCAGGTGGCGTTTTCCTCATCCCATACTGCTTCTTTCTTCAGTCGATCCAGGTTGCTGTAGTTGCAATCACGCCGCACCAGAGGCACCATACGCTCCAGCAGGCCGTGCAGCAGTTGGCCCTCTCTCTCCAGCCGCCGGATGGTTGCCAGGTAGTCGTTCCTCTCCACCTCAAATTCTGCCTGCAGGTCACGGATCTCCAGCTTGGCTACTTTCAGCTGTCCCAACAGATTTATGTGATTTTATGGCTGGATGGTAGTTCATATTATTCAATGGTGAAAATTCTGTAATGTTGATCTGACACATTACCTATTATGAGTTAGTGTAAACCTCTAGCAGTGGCAAAACTGTAATTTTTCTTATGAAAACTAGAATATGACCAACCAAGACAACAGATATTCTACAGTAGAACAATTATATCCACAAAATAATGGTCTACATAAGACCCAAAATGTACAGTATAATCCTTTATCAAAGGCCAGATTCATTTTTGAAAAATTCTTTAAATCTATGTTGCACAGATTCTGTTACTCTACATTTGTCCTACAGCTGCTGTGACCCACCTTGCCCTGCATCTTTACCAGCATTTGGCTTTTGGCATAGACTTCATCCTGGATGGAATTATAAACATTCAACAGCACATTTTCGCTCTGTTCGCTGTTCTCTGACAGGGCCTGTACAAGCTGAACTTTTCTTTGGTCTGCGAGGTTCTTTCTCTGCCTGTGTCTCTGCTGTAACTCTTTGTTTCTGGCCTGCTCTCCTCCGACCACCTCCTGCTCCAGCTGCTGCAGTCTGTGGAGTAGACAGACAAATAGAGATGATGCATGGGTGAGTAAGGAGTAAGAATGATCACAACCAATTACCAATTAATATTAATGTTACAACAAAAGGCGCTGGACATCAAGCGTCAATCAGTAAATATCTTTCTATTTCTAAAAATATTAAGACTGGAAACTGGTAAGTCATCCAACAGCGATGTTAACATGACATATTCATCATATATTTTCCTTGAGCTATGAGCACCAGCTAGTTATGTATTGCCCTTTAGGCATAAGAACATGCAAGACACTATGATAACATATTCATATCCTATTCATGATGTTAAAATGGCAGGATCAGCAAAACATTTATTATGCATAAGTAGTTCATGAGTTTGGCTGTTTCATACTGTGGATGTACATAAGTGTGCAGATTTACCATAGAAGCTTACAAACCTTTCCAGTGTATGTTTCTGGTCCACAGTGCCTGCTGTGTTGCTGCCAGGTGAGTCTACGAGCCCATCCCTGTGTGGACTTTTCTGGACAACAACTTCTGCACTAAGCACATCGGGCTGCCTCCCCAGCACGAGAAATAACATCTAATAAGTTTCTAATAATCCACTGTTTAATCTTCATGTCAGTAATCATCTACAATTTAAGTACAACAATTTATGCATGTTTAATGGTGGTAGACAGTACCGGGGTCAAAGACATTTCTGCAGTTGCGCTCTGTTGCTCTGGATCAGCACTGAGACAGAGCACCTCTTCTGCAACCTGTGTCATACAGCTGGAGCTCGCTCATGTTGGGAAATAAAACAATGTAAAGCAGTGTCAGGGCGTGTAGAAATTTTAAACAATATCTACAATGTGGCATTGGGCATATCATTTTCTGATACCATTCTCTGAGACAGCGCTCCCCCTGCTGGCTCGAGTCTTCTCCAGATGAGACAGCTTGGACTCATAAGAGGAACGCAGGGCGGCAATATCCTGCTGCAGCTTTTCTTTGGATTCCTGCTGAGCATTGTACTCAGCCTGCAACTTGGCCAGCCTCTCTTCATACTCCTGTGGAGAGAGTAGTATCCAGACCCATAAGTCACTGGATTCTTATACAATGCATGCAGGGATGTGAAGTGATATATAAGTGCGGGAACAGCCTTTAGTTGCCTCTTTAATCTTCTCCTTGTCTGCTTCTGTTGTGCTGAAATGTGGCCTTAAAGAAACATCAGGGGACTCCTGAGACAACTGACCAGCCAACAGAGCTGCATGATAAACAGAAATACTTTTTTAGCACATGTAATAAAAGTAATTCAACAAACAAATAAATGCAAAACATCTCTTAACAGCTACATTTAAATCCTTCAGCAATGTTCAGATAAACCATGTTGTTTCTCTAAAGACTACTCACAATCACACTTTTCAGCACACAATCACACTCACTTGAAAGGTTAGCAGAGCCCAGCTGGCCTGATATGAGTGCCCGCAACTTCTTGATCTCTTCTTGATACTCTTGGAGCAAAGCATCTTTGGGATCCTCATTGACACGAGGTCTATTCTGAATACTTTTAGCCCGGTTTGCGTAACGCAGTGTGCTCAAGCTTTCCTCATAGTTGTTGTCTGCAGGGGAGAGACAGGCGATCATCAAGGTGCGCATATTTCCTCCCAGAGAGTCCTGCAGCAGCCTGGTCAGCTTGGAGTCTCGATAGGGGATGTATTTGGAGCGTCCGTCAACCAGGGCAGAGATGACGTTCCCCAGGGCAGAAAGGGAGAGGTTGATCTTAGTGGCCTCACGCAGGCGCTCACCTGTCGCACCGGTTTTAGACTGGCGCTCACTTCCTGCCAGGTCAACGAGGTTGAGTTTACCTGCTCGTAGGTGGTCCTGGCCAGCTTTATCCAAGAACATGGGGTGGTAAAGAGAATGTAAAGTTTAAGGTTGCATCAAATAAAATATCTGCTGACACAGCCTTTTTATTATCCATTAATTTTCAGTTCAAAATCCCTATTGTTTTTTCATATACTTTTAATTATGTGTGAAATTTGATAATGATTTTTGTACTTCATCTTAGAATAGTGATCTCTCTCTAATTGGCTTAACTTGATGTGCTCTATAAATATTCTAACTTTTTAAATAAACTCCCTGTCCTTTTGAGATCAGTGTTTAAGTCATACAAGGGGAATTCCATCCTGGTAGAAACTATGATGCTATTTTTAGACCCCAAGTGGTTAGTAAAATAGGATGCTAAGCAGCCATAAGCTAAAAATAATAGTAATAATAAAAATTACATAATTTATGGATCCCATTGGGGACATTGTTGCAGGACAGGGGCCACACAATACATGTGTACTGTACTACGAGGTCTCAGTGTTTTGTCTAAGGACACCTCGACATGTATCCAGGAGAAATCGGGAATCGAACCACTGACTAGGCAAGTAATTACTTTATCACACATTAAACAGATCAGAGATATGATTCAGTGTGTTAAAGGTATTGGAATAAAGTGTGTTTGTTTACCAGTGCTGCAGATCTCCAAGTGGATGGTGAAGATTGAGTGGGAGCGGGAGGAGTCTTTGTTCATCAGCGTGTAGGCCACTGCCCGGTTCTTCCAGCCCTGCTCTATGATTCTCTCACACTCCCCCACGCTGCGCACAGTGTGCATGGAAAGGTCCCGCACGTAGACCCCACACTCTGGGTGCTCTTTCAACTAGCCATTAATCAGCCGCACAATAACACACACACAATCAAAATCTGTCACCTTGCTCAAACACGCTGACCTTCAAGGACTCGTGTAACTACTGTAGTTTTAAATCACCCTAGCAACCTGTACAGTATTGTGCACATAACATGAGCACCGTGTTCACTGTCTGAGAAACTGGTTTCGTAATCATTGATCATAACAAAACAAAACAATCTGTTTGGCATAAAATGTTGCACGGTGTAGCTGGTTTTGTTTATCAGTGCTTCCAGAGACTTACCTCTAGTCTCTGTTTGGTGTCGTTTCCCAAAAGGTCTCGGATTTCTTCATTGTAAATCTCCAAGTAGGAGGCCCTCACCAGGAATTTTGTATTTTCTGCACACTAGCTTGTACATACACATACACACATACGTACATATATAACATCAGTCTGAGCACACAAAGCTTAGACAAGCCTGGACAAGGACATAAACATCAAACTGAAGAAAGTATGCACATTGTACCAACAGAACAAAAGTTATCCACATTGAAAGGCCTTTGCACATTTTGCATGAAATAATTTTGTAAGACGGACGAATTCAGGTTGCAAAACTTACCTGAATACTCTCAAAGATGTGCTCAAAGGCCCGTGGGATGACTCCCCTCTGGGATGCAGGCTCAGACACCCCCTGCATTGTGAAAGACTTACCACTTCCAGTTTGTCCATAGGCAAAAATCGTGCCATTGTAGCCCTCAGTGACACCCTATTTTAAAAAAAAGAAAAAAGGAAAGACCCCACTAACCAATTGACCGTCAGCACACTGTTGCGTAAATAATGAATCCTGTGGCAATAAGATTTAGGCTACTTAAGTTGGACGGAGGGTGTCCAGTGACAAGCATGCTACTTCTGTAATGCCTATATCTCCATACAGCTGCTCTGTGTTGGCATTAAAAGAAAAACTGGATCAAAATGGTTTCCGGGAGCTCACCTCCACCAGGGGATAGGCCATCTCATTGTACATCTGCTCTGTGGTTTGATCAATGAAATAGGTCCCATCAAAGGTGAACTGTTTGGGTGGCTCATCTGCTGCCCCGGGCTTCTCTATGAAACACTGGCAGCGGTGCAGGTCCATGGACAGCACCATGTGAGAGCCCAGAGCCTTCTCCCTGTCGTTCAGGGGCCTGCACCTGACCACCACCTTCACCGACTCTGACCCCATGTCCCACCATTCACCCCACCGCAGTCGGCGATAAAACGTTCAGGTATGCTTTAAATATATGTCTACAGAGGTGAGGTGTAGCAAGAGCAGCTAACGCTAACCTGGATAATGAGGTGACAAGCCCCGTCGACTAACTACTAACACTTCACATCCCGGTTAAAGTCCAGTACGAAAAGCTGATGACCAGAGGACGCCACACACCAAAACAACAACGCAAAAAAAACAAAAACAAATCTGAGCGAAGGCAGAAATATTTCCACACAGTGTTGATTGCCTTTGTCATGTAGATGTCGTGTAGTATGAGGTCCCCTACCATCCCTGTCCTCGTCTGAAGACATTTAGAAGTTGCCTAGCAACCATAAACAACCGGATGAAACGGCCACACGACGGCGGCCATCTTGGTGAGGAGGAAGTGAGGTCGAACTCAGCAGGCAAAGTGCAAAACAATAAAAAAAACTTTATCTACATTTTACTACAAATCATTTATATTTTTATACAGCTGTGAATAATAGATGTCCACCTCATTAGCTGGAACTAAAACTACAGTCTCTTCATGATAATGGGCCCCATGGAGCGAGTGACCATGATGGATGGATAACAGATTATTCAAATATTGACTAACATGTTAGCTACTTTTAAACATTAAACGACATACGTATTCGTTATCGTACTCGTTCAATGTGTGCATTATAAACGGCACCGTAAAACACTTAAAAAAAAGTTCTAACATTTAACTAAGCTAAAGTTAGCATTAAATGCTAGGTAGCAAAAAGATCAGAACAGATTATGTTTTCTATACCAATTATCCAATTAAGGAAATCAAAACATATTTCAAAGCTATTTAATGTTTTTTAAACTATATTTAACAAATAATGATTAACACAAGTTGCTTGCATTAGCAAACCTACACTTTGATAAAACGAATGCAGTCTAAGTGTAATAAATGCAATAAATCTTCATGAAGGTTTTAATTTAGTTTTTGTTGAAACAGCTGAAATGATTGGTCATTAAAGTGATTAGTTGGCCAACTCAATTAAAAAAAATCAATTAATTGTGTAACTTCACAAGCAAAATTAGTGAAAATATACAGCACATTCTCTGATTCCAGTTTTTCAAATGACAGTAAACTGAATATAAACATTTGGGCGGTCAGAAACTACTCCATGTATACAGTAGTATAGAGAAGCAGTACAGTTTGACAGCATGACAAACTGCCCCCTCAGAAGTGATCACTTCATACAGTTGAATCAACACCTCTTTAACAGCTGCAACAAAACCTGAATATTTCAACCTAATAAACATAACCTGATTAACTGTCCACTGAGTGTGTAACTGTTTTTGCAAATGAAGATGATTTACAGTAAATACACAAATTCACTGTGGGATTTATAATATAATTGATGTCATGGTCACATTGTCTTACACTAAGACACATCACTGTGTATAGTATTGAATTGAACCTGAATATTTCAACCTAATAAACATAACCTGATTAACTGTCCACTGAGTGTGTAACTGTTTTTGCAAATGAAGATGATTTACAGTAAATACACAAATTCACTGTGGGATTTATAATATAATTGATGTCATGGTCACATTGTCTTACACTAAGACACATCACTGTGTATAGTATTACAGCTTAAATATAATCCAGGCCTAACATTTAAAAACACAAAAAAGAACATGTAAGCAAGATTAAAATTCAATGAAAGGATAAAATTTGAGCATATACATTTGTGTAATGTGTTTACAATGCAAGAAAAAATGAAGACAAACAATCATGTCTTTGCCATCAGGTGCAACAATATGAGTGCGTTTCAGGATCTTAGTTTCACATCTTAAAACACTAATAAACCAATGCCTTGTAGGCACGGGGAAATATAAAAATATTTTTTAAAAATCATATTTTAAAAAACATAAGCAGCAAGCACAACATAATAAGTACCCTTTGATTAAATTACCTGTACAAGTGCAAACACTGTGAATATGTGCATTCAGTTTTACAGTTTGTGAAGACTCCCAATAACACCACATGTGATAATATATGTGCCAAAAAAAGAAAACGTGTCACTTATTCTGGATCCCAGAGGTTTGCAATCTACATGTTCCAGTATCCAGAGTTTAAACCCATTCCTTTCTGTGGGTACTTTTAATTTTGGATTTGTTCAGGCTCGTGTGAAGCTTTACAGCCTGCTGTTTGCTGGTATTTTCCTCCCACTCGTAACAGTGGTTTACACGGGCAGAGCTCAGCAGGCAAGGCAGCACGTCCTGGGTCTCAGTGTAATATTCAATCAGTTCGGCAATGGAATTGAACTCAGTCTTGCATTTCTACCACAAAGATAAAGACACAGAAAAAGTTACTATAAAATCACATATTACAACTAGGATTACACAGAAATACCAGTTAAACGTTCAGCAAATATTTTTGGGTAGATGCAATTCTACCTGTCCATAGTGTCACATACTAATAACAAAGCTGTTCCTCTGAAGGGATATTAGTACAATATACTATTTGTATAATATACTATAATACCATATTGTTGCGACCATGTTTAATACTGGAAAAAATGGCACACTATACAATAAATCTGCCACACCATATTACAGTATTTTAAATATACAAATAATCAGAAAATACTAAACTATACTTAATTTAATGGTAAAAATTAAAGTCTTTATATAATGAATGTTTTCCTTGTGAAATTTATACAACACTGAACATATACATTTTATCATGTTTGCAACTGTATATTTTTTTTTATAGTTTTACTTAAAGTTTATGAACATCTTGTAAGGAAATGTTACATAAATACAGCATAATGAAAAATTTTGTTTTGTCATTTGTTTTGCAACTGCAGTATTACACATTTTGGGAACTGATACTAAAAATAGTTAATATCCCTTTTTGCTCTCTATGCTTTCATATTACACAGATCCGTACAGAAAAAAAAACAAAAAAACCTTTCCTGCATAGAAGAGAGTAAAGGTTGTGTAACTGTGTTGCTTTTGTGCATACTTTTTGAATTTTTTCTTAAAATTATAAAATTATTCCTATTTATAATCAAACGGCAACAATAATTGAATTCATTTTGATTTCAGGAGATTTTTAGAGTTACGGTTGTCCCAATGCCGTTTTATGGGATTCTTCACAGTAATTAAGTCTAAATACATGCATACGTATCTGGACTTTTTCATACAGTTTTGTGAAATATCAGATGTAGACGTCTTCAATACATTGAATCGGCCCTAAAATGACAATATCAATAATCTAAATTAAAAAAACGTTGTAGAGTTGGGTTATTATATAATAATATATAACTGGTGGAAAATAACAATAAATCTAATGTTTTATTACTATTTACTATTTAAGTCTGCATTTCATGATTACACTACAAACCTGAGCAAAGTCAGTCTGTCAGGCTAATAGTCTAATCTAATAGTATTGTTTACGTTGTTGAAAAAACAATTACCTCGAGGAAGAATTTCCCTTTACGAGTGTTTTCTATGAGCTGGGTAACCAGACCAGAGGGGAAATGAACAATAAGAGAGCCAGATTTGGGTTTTTTAGGATGGGGGCACAGGAGGAAAGAACCCAAAACATCATCTGCAAGCAGAGAAGAGCTGCAGTCACTGCAAAGCAGAGGAGAAGTAATTAAAAACACATATTCAAGAAAAAAGTCACACAACGAATCTATGGGAGAGTACGAAGGATGAGGGACACTCACGTTGCGATACCAGCCCAGCACCACACTGCCTGAGCCAGTGCTTCTTCTGTTTCTGCCAGGCTTGAAGTGCTGGATTTTCTCACCGGTGTCTTTGTTCCCTCTTTTTCTGATTTCAAATATAAGAGGAGAAAACATTTTAAATCTGTTTAAATTCCAAGAGGTCAAAAAGTGGAGATATTCCACCAGGCGTGTTTGTGTGGAAAAACATCCAATGTAATCTGAACTCGGCGGAGGGAGTGTTTGGTTTGAACATGAGCTGGAATGAGATGAAGAAAGCAAAGTGGTGATGAAATAACCCACAAAACCAAAGCTGCTGTTTCAACATGTTGAAGCCAAGAGTCAGATGAACATCAGTAAGAGAAGCTTTTTATTTGTATAATATGACTCACGTGAGACAAGACCCTTATCTATCAAGTAGTCTAAATAACATAAACTACCATGTGACACCACAACAGACAGTGAGTGACTGCCCTTCACCTAAAAATGAGGGTTTGTTTTACCTAATCAACTCTTTGATTCTTGAAAGTGCACTGTGAACACTCAGCCCACCTTGTGACGTACTCAGTTGCTCCTGAAGACTGTGCTGTTTGATCGGTGTGAAAGTGAAGGAGCGGTAAGCCCCAGAGCGCAGTATTTTGTTACGCATGGCTTTCTTGCGCGTCAGAGAAGGGGAGGAGGTGGGACAGGTTTCATCTTGGCTTGTGTGCAGCTCTTCGAAAGACTTTTGAGTTTTCTGTAGATGACAAGAGAAGTTTACGTTGACATAGCTGGAAAACAAGCAAGAGCATAAGTTCCCCACTAAACGCTAACCACTACACCACAGTGCCTCCCTTAAAATGAAATTGAATACCAAAATAGTTTCCACTTATTTTTCTTTTAACACACTAGGCTAATGAATTTATCGCTGCCTTACAAAAATATGGCTCAGAGAGACTTTAAGGTAAATTGAGAAGATGACATTAAGGTCCAAACCTTGGTGCCTGGCAACAACCCTTGAAAAGGGGCTCTTCTGAAGGACACCAGGGCACTGACACTGAGAGGGAAACCATGGTTGAGCAGTGAAGGGTTACGCCGAGGGGCCGAGCTAACGGATTCTTTCTGGGCCTCCTCTGGATGCTTCTCCAAGTACGAGAGCTGAAAACAGCGGCACAGCAGCAGGTTCAGAAACTGTGCCTGCAGGAGAGAAAGTGAACACAGAAAACTGAGCGCAGACTATCAGTGTTGGAGCAATGATGCAGGAACATTATAAGGTACTGCTGTACCAAAGTGCCATTTGATTAACTAAATTCTTGGGTAACAAATTTACACATTTAGACAACCTGTAAACTTGAGGAGAAGACACAGTATCTTATCCACTAAAACTAAAACCTTCACTTTCCACTACTATAAATGCCTTCAACACAAACTGAACAGATGCTGTTGGAGTTAATGGGCTGAAGCAACACTGGCTTTAAACACAAGCTTATGAGGTTAAAATGTTTAATATATCACGGATGGTTGGGTTAGAGCTTCTGTCACTGCCCATAATTATGATGAGAATCATGATAATGAATGTTTTCCAACATGTCATTATGTTAAGTCCAAATGTGCAGTGTATGGGTGTCTTCTTCCTATGTTACTATCTTAGTAACATTAAAGTTTCTGCTCACCCACACAGGTATTTTCTCTGATGGCTCTTTTTAGGACTGTGGATGTTTCGTGACCTGGAGAACTTAACAAGGCCAGGTCAGTGATTTGATGTGGCTATATCTTCATTCTCATGCTTTGTTGGATCCATTAGAGTGGGAAAACTTACTCCATTATCATTCCTCTTCATACATAATGATGTGACATCACATATTTCCACAACACATTGTATCTCCACCCAGCAGGTATAATCAGCCAAAGTGATTGGAAACACCGGTGTGAGTATGAAGGACATTTAATAAAACATAAATCTATATTAGAATTATTTGTTTTTTCTTAACATAATCAGGTTTACCCCATTGCACTTGTGTTGTTTTTGTACTATATCACAATCTTCTAAAGGATTTTGCTCAAGTCTCAGTGACTGTAACAAGTACAGTGTTCTGAAAAATTTGCCCCCTTCCTGATTTTTTTATTTGCATGTTTGTCACACTTACATGATTCACACAAAGATAACAGAGTAAATACAAAATTCAGTTTTTAAATGACGATTTCATTTATTAAGGGAAAAGAAATTGTCCAAACCTGCCTGGCCCTATGTGTAAAAGTTATTGCCCCCTCCCCCCTCCCTTGTTAAATCATAAATTAACTGTGATTAACCACATTTTTTAGAAAGCTGACTTCAATTTCACTTGCCACACCCAGGCCTGATTACTGCCAGACCTATTGAATCAAGAAATCACTTAAATAGAAGCTGTGTGACAAAGTGAAGCTAAAAGATGTCAAAAAGCAACACATTATGCCGCGATATAAATAAATTCAACAATAGATATGTCAGTCTGCAAAGGGTTACAAAGCCACTTCTAAGGCTTTGGGACTCCAGTGAACCACGGTGAGGCCATTATCCACAAATGGAGAAAACGGTGGTGAACCTTCCCAGGAGTGGCCGGCCTACCAAAATTACTCCAAGAGTGCAGGGTAGATTCATCCAAGAGGTCATAAAAGAACCCAGAACAACATCGAAAGAACTGCAGGCCTCACTTGCCTCAGTTAAGGTCAGTGTTCATTCAACCATAAGATAGAGACTGGGCAAAAATGACATCCAAGGGAGAGTTCCAAGGCGAAAACCACTGCTGACCAAAAGGAACATAAAGGCTCATCTCACTTCTGCCAAAAAACATCATGATTATCCCCACGACTTTTGGAAACATATTCTGTGGACTGATGAGACAAAAGTTGAAAATTGGAAGGTGTGTGTCTCATAACATCAGGTGTAAAACTACCACAGCATTTCATAAAAAGAACATCATACCAACAGTCAAACATGGTGGTGGTAGCGTGATGTTCTGGGGCTGCTTTGCAGCTTAAAGACCTGGACAACTTCCCATAAATGATAAATTCCATGAATTCTGCGCTCTAACAGAAAATCCTGAAGGAGAATGTCCAGCCATCAGTTTGTGACCTCAAGCTCAAAAGCACTTGGGTTCTGCAGCAGGACAATGATCCAAGACACACAAGCAAATCCACCTCTTAATGCTTAAAAAAATAAATAAAAACTTTAAGGTTTTGGAGTGGCCTAGTTGATGTCCAAACATCAATTCTGCAAAGAAGAGTGGGCCAAAATTCCTCCACAGCGATGTGAAAGACTCATCACCAGTTATCACAAATGCTTGACTGCAGTTGCTGCCAAGGGTGACACAACTAGTCACTTAATAATAATATTATTTGATGATGTTGTTTGATATGGAGCGTGTTTGATGATCTGAATCATTTAAATGTGACAAATATGTAAAAAAAACAAAAAAAAACTCAAGAAGGGGGCAAATACGTTTTCACAGCACTGTACCTGTATAACAAGGTGCAAAATGTTCTTCTCTTTCACCAACCAACATGTCTCTAAGATACATTTATTTACAAAAGGGCCCATAATGTCAAAATCCCAGATATTTAAAGTTATTTTTTGTTTTTTCTTTCTTATCAGAACCATTTTCTTACCGCTCTGGCATGCCGAGCTTGAAAGACGTGACAGTACAGTTGAGCGTCCGGGCTGCCAGGGTTATGGGACACAAAGGCAAACTGGGCATCACTAGGCCGGGCGGTGGACAGAGAGACTCTATGCAGGGCATGAGCCATCAGGAGGGTCTGAGGACAGTAAGGATGACAATGAGACACAAGAACCAGAGATTCTCAAAGACCAAGCTGTCTGTATCTATGGAGACAAAAATCACCATCCTCACCGTTTCATCCTCATCATACATTTTCACTCCTTTGATGGAGAATTTTAGGGACACAGACCGTCTCTTCCTGCATGTCTGATTGAAAACAACCGTACTTATTAGGTACTGTATTCTGGATTAAACAAGTGTTAGATGTTACTGATAATTTCAAGAATCTCCACATGGACGAGGACTTACTTTAAAGAGCTTCATGTGAGTGTGCAGCTGCTCTATCTGCTCATCCAAACAGCAGTCGTCCACGGTAAATGAGCCAACATACTTTACAGCAAAGACAATACCTCAGGTAAAAAAAAAAATCAGACACACAAAAACAAAATGTAAATATTAAAATAACTTTTCTACAGTTACCTCTGCTGATAGGGTCACTGTATAATCTTCTTTGACTGGTGCCTCCCCCATACTGCTTGTTTATCTAAAACCAAACAGCAAGAAAAAACAGATAAGAGTCGATTAAGTCCTGTAAAAACACACAGATGTTTAGTTAATCTTTAGTTTAGTCAAACGTATCACAACAGTACATTAAAAACACTCAAACACTAAATATAGTCAATAGTCAAAAGTTGGAATGTACAGGAAGACAAGAAAAATGCTTTAGGGCTTTAACTGCAACCTTACTGTAGTACTGAGTACTTTTGTAGTATTTTCACATACTACTGCAGGCCACTGCCCTTTTATCTATGTTCCACACCATATGCGTCGAAGTCGCTGCTAAAAACAAGGGAAATATTTATGTTTAAAGAGCGTATCAGTCCTGACATGCTCCAAACTGTGGAGGGGAAATCCGACAGATCAGAAACACCGCAGTGGACTGAACTTTTGAAGCGTTTCCGCTCTGTGTTGGCCAAGAGTCTCAGACTGACCCCAGTTTACAGGTAAAACCGAAACTTTTATATCACACAAACTCAAAGCCTCCACCACAACAACCACCACCCGCCGCCTCCGCTCAGTCCTCCTCACACGCCCTTACACTGACGCCGAGGTCGTCCTCACCTTTACCTGCCGCCGCAGCTCCTTCGTCCAGGTGAGCTCCTGCTCCTGCTCCTGCTCCTGGTGCTGGTGAGAGGCGGTGCTCGACAGACGACAAGAAGAAGCCGGGGAGCTGGAGGAGAAGGAGAAAATGTACCTCGGCGCAAGATGACGCGTTGAACCGCTGTCGACGACCTCCCCCTGCTGCTGTCTCCCTCTATCCGCACATTTCTCCCAGCCCCGCGTGCTCCCGGCGCCCGCCCGTTGCGCCACTCGCCCCGGTGACGTCACACGCCCCGGTGACAGAAGAAGTACTCAGGTGGGTTTTATTAGGAGGTACAAATACCTGTGCACCTGTGTGGGTGAAAGTAACTGCAAGTACGTTTACTCAAGTGGTGAGTGTGAGGTACTTACTCTTTACTAGAGTATTCTATTTTATGATACTTTTACCTACATTTCAGAAGGAAGGTTGTACTTTTTACTCTACTGTATCTCTGACTAGTGTAGATACTTTTCAGAGTCACACAAAGTTGAATCTACAAATAATTTATGACTTATTTTTATAGGTTAACATGAATATTTCTGATCCCTGAATAAAAACTGAGCAGTGTATGAAGTAATAAATCTACAATTCCACAGTATCACATACATTTTTCGGAATATCCTGCATAATTAGTACTTCAAGTATATTTTGCATGACTTTTAACACATTTTAACGTCCACACCATGTCGCTACTTTTACTGGTAAACTGTATTTTGCAGTAGCTTGCTGGTAGTTCAGCTGTATTCATAAATAAGTAGTAATTCAAATACTTAAATTGGGACAAGATAAGGTCTCAAGGGTATTCCTGGAACCTGGGTTATGTTTACAGCTCATGTTTACAGTTGTGTGCTGAAGTTTGGTCATCCCCGGACAAATTCCATATTCTGTTGATTTTTGGAGTTAAAGCAAATAAATACAAGCACCAACAGTTTTTTTTTAAGTTTCTGCACAGTTATTTTTACATTTTAATTACATTAAATACAGTAAACACAGTAGATGTGTGATGTGTTAATGTTTTGGTACCTTCTGAAGTCAGTATTTTTCACCTAGTCTTGCTGCAGATAATTAAATATTTGAAGAAAGGCTCATTTTTAATGCATGTTTGCTGTAGGAGTTGTTGCATTTACTTACTTTAACTACAAAAATAAAATATACTTTGCCCAGATTTTTGCAAACAGCTGGCATGTCTACTTCAGAAAAACAGTTAGCTACAACACTTATCAATCCAGGAGTCGAGCTTCTCCAAAAAATTATACAATTGACAGAGTAGGAAAGACGGAAACAGAACATGTGTTGATCCACAATTTTGTTCATTTCCAACCTTTTTAGACACACGTACTGCACTTTGAGTAATTTCATAAATCCTTTGAGAACAGTTGCTAATCAGCCCACAGCTAGTGAGGAAAATAATTAAAAACAAAGATTTACAAATATAGCCATTTTATTAATGACTTGGAAAAAAAGCTTAACAACACAGGGAATACATGCATGCAGGGTATGTATGAGCTATTGTCCTCCTTTTTCTTATTCACAACACACATTTCTTACGGTTTGTACTGTATTACAGCTGTGAAACAAAATCTATTCATGTATATGCCTGTTTACACATGTTAAAAAAACAACCCTTCATGTGACTTGTTTAGAAATTAATACTACAGTAGTGTTTAATCCTCAACCTGGCAACTGCAGGACAAATCTTTCCTAATAGGATTTTTTTGTTGTTTTAAATAAAATAATAGTAATATAATTATATAGGGACAATTATGGATCACAGTTCAGGTTCTGATGAAGTGCTGCACCGCCAAAATATTGTAATTTTATCCCAGGACACAGGACAACAGCTTTAAAATCTTTTATAAAATATTAACATTAATAACAATTTAATGTTTTAACTTGAAATGGTTATTTTCAAGCATCCAAAAACACTGATATCTGACTTTGTTTCATATTGAGAGTGTGTGCGCTGCCATCACCTACTGAGTGGATGAGGAAGAGATATAAAAACAGAAGTCATTACACGGCTCTAGTTACAGTATGTCTGATCTTGCTAGGCTTTCCCGAGCTGGCAGCTGGTCACAAATGTGTTTTACTGGTAACACTAACTGAGCTTTTCTACATATGGTGATTAAAAAGCAAACTGAGAAACTCTCAATGTACAGTAAACTGAGCTGGTAGGATAACGTTCTTATTCTACAATACAAATAAAAAAAAAAAAAACTACTGCCCCATTAAAAAGGGAGAAAATGATAAAAAGAGAGAGAGCGCACTGAAACGAAGCGGCAGACTGCTGCATATTCAGAATGGCCCAGTTTGTTGAAGGAGCTCTAAGACTCAGTACTTCCCTCTCTTTGATTTACGAGTGGACTGCTTGCTGCTCTTCGCCCCTCTTTTGACTACAGGCTCCTTTGAGGATGACTCTTCAGGCTCGGGCCGCCTAGACCCACTCTTGGCCGCCGGCTTTTTAACCTGGGGCTCCTCGGGGGACGACTCTTCAGGCTTGGATCGCTTGGACCCGCTCCTTGTCATCTCCTTTGTGCGTGCAGGCTCCTCGGGGGTTGACTTTGAGGGCGCAGGTCGTTTGGACCCCCTTTTGGTCAGCTTTTTGACAGCTGGTGTTTTGGGCTTTTTAGCAGGAGCTCCCCTCTTGACAGGTGTAGCTTTAGATGGCGGTGTGGATTCCTTCTTGGAGACAGACTGTTTCTTTGTCGACCTCTTGGCTGAAGACGCTGCTTTCTTGGCTGGAGACTTCTTTGTGAGGGCGCGTCCCCTGCCTTTAGCTTTTGACTGACTAGCACTTCTGGATTTCTTGGTTGGTGGAGGATAGCGAGCCTTAGGTGGAGGCCTTTTCTGAGATTTCCTAAGAGTAATTTGAGCAGGAAACAGTTAGGTCACACGTTGGTTCAAGGCAACTACAATGCATAGATAAAAAGAGTATTGGTCGTACACTAAATCTAAATAAATAAATAAAAAGTCAGAAAAGATGATAATTCTACTATGTTTATTATTTTTGTCACAGAGGGTGGTGAAGTGGTACTGGAGTGCATTAAATTAAGGCGCGTTTCTAATATTTTGGCCACCCTTTGTACAAAAGCCTCGTAAAAGTACATTCTGTCGTCCAGAACTGCAACATATGACTGGACATGTTTGTTACAGTTTCCATCTTGGTTTCACAAATGTTACACCCCTAATCTTGACAATAAAACACATTTATCTCAGTTTCTGTTGATTTTTATATGATTTACCCTTTGTGGAGATTTTCAGGTGTAACATAAATTTTATGCCTATTGATGTGTACAGTATATTAAAGTTTAATCTTTCATCTATGGCAGAGGTGCTGTATTGGTCTGCATTAGTCCAAGGCTATGTAGTCTCACAGATCACAGATCAAATAAAAACACTTTTACACCCACCTCTTACGGACAGGAGCTTCGTCCTCAGACTCTTCCTCTTCTTCTGACTCCTCCTCTTCCTCGTCAGAAGATTCAACCGTCCGCCTCCGCTTAAGTGGAGCTGGAGCGATTTTCTTCGGAAGCTCTTTAAACTTGTCTGGGTACAGGATGGTGGGACTAAAAAAGGGAAAGCAAAAATGAAAATGAAAAGATCTGACAAGACAGGTATACCAGCTGTATCACACACAAATAACCTCAAACCTGGTGGCTACTACCTGATCAATCCGTCTTCAGACTGGAAACAAATTTTACTCTTTGTTAACTCTGTACTATGGAAGCGCTGCATTCACTAAACAACAAACTGACAACATGTTCTTAGAATTACTACGTTTCTCATTGTAATGCACACAAAATCTCTAAATTAGTAGATTAGAAAAGGGAATTTCTAAACAAAATATATGGGAGAGGAAGAAAGAAAATCACTTAGAAGTTGCTCAGTGTTGAGAAGTTTGTGCATTTAAAAGTTAAAAAATTGTAAAAGTGGAGCAAAACAAGAAAGGTTCCATGGAAGTTTGAACTTGAGATGATTATTAACTTGAGAAGGAAGGAACTAAAGAAAGAAATACAAAAATCAAAAGGCGTCATACTACATACATACGAGAACAAATACAATGGATTAGATGAGAGTCGGTAACACAGACACTGGCTGCTGTATAAATGTCTAGGACAAGTTAACCATAGAATAATGGTGAAGAGCAAAGATAACGTTGTTGAGATAACGTCATGTTGAGCTGTGCGTCAGCTCTCTGACTAATAATGTAGAAGAACACGAATAGGAGAGTATATCTGTGAGTGTTTAAACACTGAGACAGAATCTAATCCAGAAAAATGTATTTTCAGTATCAAACAGTTTAAGTAAAGGAACCGTTTTCTCCGCATGTATTTAGGTACTATACCTCGGGTAGAAAGGGAACGAAAGCTGGTACGTCCCCGTGAAGCCATGACCAGTGATCTGCTCCATCCATCCAAGTACTTTACACTTTGTCAGGGTCCTCCTCAGATTGGCCACTGAAGAAAAAAAAGAGTTCCCAGTTTAGCGGTAACCATTTTAGAGCACAAACCTCGTTATTTAAAGCTCACCAGGCAGTGTTTTGGTTTCATGTTACGCCCTCATTAATGTAACCTTCTTCAATTAACACTAACAGTCCCATTGTTGTAATACAAGCCACTAAAACAGCTTTCCTCCTCCCCTAAAAACATCATGTTCACTAACTGTAAAGGGTCTTTATGGACAGCTGACAGGTGGGTTATACTGCAGGAGTAAGGTTCACTGTGACCACGTGAGGAATAAAACTGAGTAAAGATCGAGTAAATCTTCCAACTGTAGACCATTCATTTCAAAACAATTTATAATTAACACAAAAAGCTGCCAGCAGTCCGCAGACATCACGTAAGCAGGAGACAGGGCGTCTCACCTAACTGGTATTCTTTTCTGTCCTTGTTGGCGTCTAGTAGATATCTGCGTAGAGTGGTGGTGCTGCAGGTTTTAGGTTCATTCATGGCTGTGATGGCGGCTGTGATGGCGTCCTCCAAGGCTCCACCCTTCAGCAGGACCTGGTTCCCGGTACGCTTCAGCTGTGACGGTCAAACATTTTTACACGGTTTGGCTTTCACACTGGAAGTTATTCTAGTAAATTAATTTGTTGAGCGAGTCAGTTTCAAAAAAAGTAAAGAAAATATAGTTTTCTTTGTCTTCTATGATATTAAAGTTCATATGTTTGGGTTTCGGATTGTACTGGAAAAAAAAGACCAGTAAAGACGTCATCTTGAGCTTTGGGGAAACAGGGATTTTCTTTCATTTAATTTACCTAATGACTAATTGAGAAAATAATCAACACATTGTTGATTAGTCGCAGCCTGTTGTGTGTTTCTCACTGAATCTGCTGATTGTTGTTATTTATACTGCCAGTGTAAGAGAGACAGGAAGACACCAGAATGTGTTCCCCTGGGCTTTAATTTTTTTAAATTTCCCCCTGGTTTTAATGTTTCGATTACAGAGAACATGACGTAGCAGTATCCTGAAATATCAAATATACAGAAGCAGAATAATACAATGATTATGCCCATGTTGGCAGATTAATTTTCAGAAGTCTTGTATTTGGCCTAAAATATAATAAGACTCTGAGGTGGTCCAGTTTGGGAGCTTTTAAGTTGCAAGTTAACCATACAAGACCTTAGTGAATGCAGATACTATGCATTTCATGAGGTTTTTCTTGTTTAATATTTACAGAAATACTGATAATGGAGCGTTCATGATAAACACTACATCTTTGTCCATCAGAGTAGTTTTGATTTTATCAGTAGATGGACAATGGCGTCATGCTGCAGATGTCTTTTCACTTGATTTATGTGCTTCCAGTCATTTTTAAACAGTATATGAAACTAATTTTGGAACCAAAATGAGCTTTACCTGGAAAGTCCCTCTGGCTCCTTTTCCAGTGATTTGTTCCAGTTGTCCTTTCTCCACTGCCTTCACCAAAGCTGCCTTTAGCACCTCTGGTCTGAGGATGAATCAGTCAATATATCATTCATATATTCAGTAATTCCATTTAATAAGACAATGATACACACGATTCCAGTTTTAGTAAAGAACTGGCTAAAACGTCACAACATGAATAGTTTAATATTTAGTAAAAATAACTGTACTGCTCCGCACCTGCTTTCAATGTTGAGGCTGGGAAAGTGCTGCTCCAGGTATTTCTTGATCAGATTGTAGGAGGCCTCTTTGGGCTCACAGAGCCGAGTGATGATGAGAGGAAGAGCATCTCCCAGTGACTCCTGCTTCTGAGCCGCTTTCTAAAACACCACCCATTTACAGATATGACGATTACAACCAAACATCCCAGTCTCATAGGGAAAAATGAGAGAAGGAAACTGTTGACACTATATCCTTAGTATAAAGTTTAAGATTAGATCTGTGAAATTGAAGGTACTGTGGTGCTGAATTTAACTTCTATTGTGTCTACAGCTTATTTGTTTACACCTGTCACAATCATTCACTTTTACTATTCTGATTTACTGACATTAAAAATATACACTTCAGTTCCCATCCTAGCTCTGCTGTAACATACCTTAGACAAAGGCAGCTGCTTCCCAATGGTGAAGGTTCCTGAAAGGCCTTTACCCTTCAACTGTGCCGGAGAGAAAACAAAACAAGAGTAGGCAAACCTTATTTCCTGGGTTCATACACATTTAAATGAAGAGCAGCGCCACTATAAATATTCTGTACCTGTTTGATGGTGCCCTTTTCCAAATGTTTCTTCATTGCTTTCTTGATTAGAAACTTCTTCTTGTCAAGCTCCATCCCCGGGTATTTCTTCAGAATATATTTCATGACAGACTGGTATGAAACCCCAGACCTGTCGTTACAAGACTGCAAAGAAAATGGACAAGAAATCACGTTCAACAAAACGTAAAAAGCCCCAGTAAATGACTGTGTTGAGGGACGGAGTTATAGAGGTTGTACACACTGTGATAGCTTCAATGAGGATGTTATCAACTTTGTTCTGAGTGCCTGCGAAGTTGGCAACGGGACGTTTTTTGCTGGCGGCGACGCTAGCCCACGCAGGAATCGTCCTCTTCACTTTCTTGACCTTGGATTTCTCGTACTTGTAGCCGTCCTTCAACCTGTCACCAAAAGGAACAAAACACACGTTCAGTGAAGTGTCTCGACTCTTTAGTAGCGATATTTCACTGTGATGGTTACCACCCTTATCTTTATCACATCCTCACCTTAGTAGGAGAACATAGCAGTGTGTTGCACACTGTCCAGCCGCGCAGTCCTTGCATTTCTCACTTTGTCCGTTTGTCACCGACGGGAAAGACAAAATTAAGTTTCAGAACATCTGTCTTAATGACCACCATAGTAATTTGACACTAACTGAATTTCTGTCCTAGCGAACTGTGTGCAGAAAGTGTTGGCTTTGTCAACGTCTGGGAGAAGAAATTACAATACCAAAATTACAAGTTATTAAGCCAGGAGATGCATCCCTAGTACTTCATCACCTACAACTACACTGAAGGTTTGTCACACCACCCGAGTTCCCATAATTTGGACAATTGGTTCACACAAAGATTTTAATGACATGAACTGGCCAAACAATCTAATCACCTACAGCTAAAGTGAGGATTTTTTTCTAACATACAGGGCTTAGTTTTACTTTTGAATAAGTGGAAAACAAAATGACGCTAACGTCCTCTCCTCCCGAACTCCTCCAAAACTGTGCACAAATGAACTGGTACATCTGTTTGAGAACCATGTACAGAGGGGATGAATGTGGCTGTGACAGCTCACATCTTTTGGAAAAGCAACACTGCAACCGTGTGAGGTGCAGCCTGCTGTTATCCAGCAGAGGTAAGGATACTATAAACAGATAAAAGTGCTATCAAAGTGAAATATCGCAGTGTTCGGAGTTGCAGACTAGCTCTCTGGTGAAACTCACTCTTTCTGCTCCGATTCCTCGCCTCCCTTCTCCGCTGCGGCTCCTTCGTCCGCCTTCTCTCCATTCTCTGTGGGCTGTGTCTCACCCGCGCTCTCGCCCTCCTCGACTTTGGCTGCTGCGGCCGAAGATGCGGCCTGCTCTTTGTCCGCAGAGGACGACTCCTCTGAGGAGGCCTCAGGCTCTGAGAGGGAAAACCCATAGAAATCAAAGTGCCGCTGATACTTTACACATGAGATCTTTATTTATGTCTGTGAAGACAGGAATATTTATTTGGTTGACAGAGCAGAGCAGGGTTCGAGGTCATTCTGAGACCCAAGTATCCAAGCTCATCAACATGCAACTAACATTTTGTTTTGCAGTTTTGTTTGTTCTGCTTTGGAAGAAAGGTCACAAAGGTCAATCGTTTACGAAACACTGGAATTTAATTGTTGTTATGAGATATGTGCCTTTTTTCAATTTCATGTTGCTTTATTTTCTCCTAAAACTAGTACTTAAAGTTTACAGATGATACTGTTCCAGGACTCTCAACATCCTTCGCAGTGCACTATTTGGCCTTGTGACTGTTCATACTTGGTAGAACTTGGGAGTAAGATACGTTACTTATTGACAGCTGGAATTTACATTATCATAACATCACTAACAGCTTAATTATCATATTTTCCTCATTTTAAAGGTGGTAAAGTGTTGTGAACTTATTTGACTGTCCTACGTGAACCGAACTAGAATGACTGCACCTTCACATCTGTCATATTCACTGTAATGTTTTATTTTTTCCTCCAAAGAGATGATATTCTAATTTGGAGACTACATGTACCTAAATAACTGCAGTATTTAGTTCTGACTGAGGTCTAGAGATTTTTTATGATGAACGGTTGTATAAACAAAGTTGTAGAAGCCACACATCCACCTCCAGACCTGATCTAGAGACTGCAGCCTGTGGGTGCTGAGGCCACACTGAAGTCTGTGTTACTCATAATGGTGCGTTCACGGGTCTTTAGCTCAGGTGATGGACGACCCCGGCCTCACCTTTCTCTGCTGCAGCGGAGGGGGCCTTCTCCTGGGTGGGAGTCGCTGCTGCTCGGCGAATCGGCATCACAGGAGATTTATCTGGATGGAGAAGACAACACGCATCTGAGCACCAGGAAACTGCGTGAGGAGCGCAGTGTTTTGAAGCCGCTTCTGTGTACGGTGTGTGCGTGGTGGTAAAATGGTGAGACTGCCAAACCCACTTCATTCATTGAGGCCCATTATCCTTAAACAGAAGAATAGGTGCACTTGTATTTAGCAAAACGCACACCGCCTTCAAGACGGCGCACTGCCGCCTGGCTTATCACTCCGTCTTTGTCCATGTCGATCATTTTCACACGAACCATAACAGTTGCGTGAATTTTTCAGCAATTTCGCCATTTTGTCCGTCGGTATATACACACACACACAGTGATGGCGTCGTACAACGCTGATAAAATTCATTTCAGTTGCACGGAGTGAAAAGCCTATGATTTATTTCCAGCAACGCAACTAAATATTTTCCTAATAAGTTATCACAACGCGACTGAAACTCACCTTTCACTTGTGGAGAAAAAGTCAGATACTTTGGGGTAAATTTCTGCACGATCCTTTATTTAGATTTCTCTGTTTTCGAGCCCCGCCCCATTAGGACCGTTGGTCACGTCGCAGCGTCACGCAGGACGTCGCCGAAGGATTCCCACTGTCATGGCCGCCGAGGCTAACCGTTGCTGACCGGTTAGCTTTAGGCACCAAGGCTCGGTTATAGATTCTAGGGGGCGTGAATTCCGTCTTTACGTATAGCGTTATATATGTTTCCTCTTAACTCCATCTGAACCTAAACATCACTATAATCATTCGTGTCCTATGATGTTCAACCTGATTCAAACTATGTACAACCGGCTAGCAACCAGCTACTACTTCCAAGTATTGGGAACTAACGTTCCTCTGTCATGGCCACCGAGTGTTAACCATTGGAAACCGCATAGCTTTAGGTCCCAAAAGTCAGGAGTAGGTTCTGGCCCATAGTAAAATGAACCCAACTTTACAAGTCTGTCAGTATTTCCCCAGGTGTCCAAAAAAACAGCCAGTAGGCCACAGCAGAAATGATTAGGTGATTATAATAAATAATTTATACACAAAACAATTGATTTTTCTTTTTTTTTGACCAGCAGACCTATTTTAAATTGAAAATAATTGTTGCCACTTATATAATACAGAAATATTATCTTGCTCAAGGTTTTCCGAGTGTTAATTACTTTACCAGTGAAACAATTTTACAACCAATTGGCTCTCTATAAACTGAAGCAATAAAGATCTTAAAACACGAAAAGGCCACTAGACGGACGGTCCGACATGCATGATGTAGAACATCAGTGGTACAAATATCTTACAAATTCTCCATATAGATTCAAATTAGATGGTGTAAACCTGGGGCTTTTAGAGTTCACTGACACAACTATTCAACACATTCAACTTTTCATGTAAACAGAAAAAATAATAATTGGCAGATTAATTCATCATTAAAAAGGTTGGTTGCAGTCTTGCTTTGAAATACTAAGAACTTGTGTCATCTCATTTTTTAAACATAGTTTAAAATAGTCTTTTTGTCAATTCCAATTTTGCATTACCTGCTGTACCTACTATAATCACGACCCTGATGTATGTTCCAGTCCTGACTTATACTGTCTTTCCTTAGACCTACAACTACCAATTATGTTCTTAATTAATAGATCAGATTGTTTCTTATAACATGTCTGAACATAATAGTGAAAAATGGCTGTCAGAGCACTTCTTAAAATGACTCGTTCCACCACAAAAACAAAGAGGTTCAATGATATTAAACAGGAAAGCAGCAAAAAAATCTCAGTTAAGAAGCTGGAACCAGCAAATGTGTTGCTAAAAATGAATGATTAACAATTAACAGATTACAAAAATCCAAACAAATTAAGAGTCCAGAGTCATCAGAGCTCTACGTTCACAGTGGACGTTGTTTTTGGTTGATCTGATAAACGTGACCACAGACAGTAACATGAACATAAACGTCATTACTGCAAATACAAAAAATATGTGGCAGAAAAACAACAACACTGTACAACAACAACATCAACGTTTGTTGATGCCTCAGTGACTCAGCAGACCCATGGGGTCCCCATGTAGTGACTCCTGGTCCGGATGTCAGTCGGACCCTCGGCTGCTTCTCTCTGGTCAGATCAGACAGCTGCTCTGACGATGCTAAGGCGCTGAGCAAAACTGGAGCACTCTCTTGGTTTGTGACACACACACACACACATCTCCAAACACGAAGCATTAAAAGAACAAATCATGGGAATCAGCATTTTTTTTAAATATCTTTTTTTGTCTTTAATACATTTACAAGCATTTAACCTGCTGTGTAGGTCTGAAGTATTACAAGCATTCAATGTTCAGTGACTGTGGCCATTTGCTTTTTAAAGTTGCATTTTTGCTCATTTCACTTGAACGCATCCGGTTTGTTCGTATGCATTTGCATGAAAGTTCTGTGGAACGACTTGCATCTTGAATTCATACGGCTGCCTCTCGTGAGGCGTATGTACATATCGACGCAGAGCAAGCCGCGGCTGAGGAGATGACCTCTGAACCCAAACGTCACACACGAACAACGTTAACAGTTCCTTTTCTTCTCTGCCTCCCTTTCATCCCAAAATAATTTTGTCTTACCCTGTTTTATACCAAACAGATTAGAATCCAGGGAGGCTATTTATTTCACAATTATTATTTTGTTATTATAATTAATTATATTGTTATTTCTGTTCTGTTTTGTTGTGAGCATCTGCAAATGTTAAATAACTTTCATATTTGCAGTCCTTAAAAAAATAATAAATTAAAGAGTCCAGAACCTATGTATCTTTTAAGTCTCTTCTTAAAAAGTAACAAAAGAAAAGTAAGTTAAAATTTAAAACAAAAATATTTTCTATGTATAATACAGGTATTTAGTGCTTCCGCCGTTGGAATCCAAACTCAAAATGGCGGCATGTTTCAGAACCGTACCGCAGAAAAAAATTCCAGCCGTAATCGTGTCGTCCTGCCCACACACCCATTTTGATCGTTTGTTTGTTCTGCTGTGAGGATGCAGTTCAGCTATGCTGTGTCCCCGGGTGTCTCTTTCGTCAATTATCTTCCGACTCCTCCTCCGCCTCCCGCAGCCAAGTGAAGAAGGCCGTGACAGACTTGAGAGCCACGCCCTTACCCTGCTGCTCCGCAGGGTCTTTGCTCGTCTCCCACTTGTAGAAGGCGTCCTCGGAGATTACGTCCTCGTCGTACAGACAGTCAAAGAACATCCGGAGAAGGTCTGCAGACAGAGAGGAAACATGCGTCTGTTATCTTGGTGAATTAAAAATGTGTTTTCAGGAACCAACAGGTTAAAGCTTTTCTGTAAATCCAACAACACTATTACTGCTCAGGGTTTTATTTAAGTCTTTTTAAGACCTTTGTAATACTACAGAAGATAACGCTGCACCAGTTCATAAGACAGAACAGGTTAAACAGTATCTTCTAAATTCTCCTAAACAAAATCAAGACCAAAGTTGCACTTCATAATAAAAGTTAATAAAAACAGAAAAATCACCTCATGCATTAATGTATTTGCAATCAACTGACTGAAAAATCTGTTCATGTTATAAGTTCAGCCCCATTTTACAGTTAAGGCAGGTTTACTGTGCCAATATTCTGCTTTTTCATTCTGTTACAGTTTTGTTTTTTTGTTTTTTTGTGGAGTTTTGTTACATGTACTCAATGAGCATGAGTCCAAATCATCGTCTTAAATGAAAAATTACAGTTTATACTCAGTTATTGTTTTGAAAGTGATATATATATATATACAGTGGTGTGGAAAAGTGCACCCTTCCTGATTTTTTATGTTTCTGCATATTTGTCCCACTTAAATTATTCAGATCATCAAACAAATTTAAATGTTAGGCAAAGATAACCAAAATAAACACAAAATGCAGTTTT
>JAUMHL010000025.1:21556356-21566959 GCA_032362345.1 Sandelia bainsii
TGTAGTGTGAACCTTTTACGATTTCCAGAAATTTCACCCAAAAGTCAAATATCCCTAACTTTTTGTGAGTAGTGTATGTTGTAACTGTTTTATATTCCAAGAGGTGAAGAAAAAACAAAAATAAAGTGTCAGTAGGTTTCACCACAAGTGCTTGTTGGATGGTTGAACAAACCAACTCTCTGACATCTTTTCATATTTTCAATGTGTGCACCACCACGAATGTGTGCACCATTATCCCTGTTTAAACAGATATTTGCTTCCTCTGGCAGGTCTTTCCTCCCACCTGTGAATGTGGCACAACCACACCCATTTCTGTCTTAACTATGCAACATTTCGATTAGCTGCAGCCACAATACGACCATCAGATGTGATTTTTAAGCACAAAGATCCTAAAGTACCAAGTCAAATACAGGACTTTTATTTTTTTCCTCCTAATCAAGCTGGAACCACCAAAATCATTTAAAAGATGTTGACTGGTTAAAACATAAATAAATCTGTAATAAATCACCAGCTGATGTCTGGGCAGGAACAGAGAGAGAGAGAAGTTGAGAAAAGTCATTAGGTTTAGATGATCAGTGCTCCTCCTCTCAGTCTCTCAGAACATGAAAAATACTTGGATGTGTGATGTGAATGTTTTCACTGTGCTGTATCTCCAGCTCTCTTCATAGACTGATGTTTCTACTCGCTCTGTCATCTTACCCGAGTCACTGGCCTTAGCGCCTCCACTGCTGCCTTTCACCCAAGTGACCTGAGCCCGCGGGCCCAACTGGATCTTCTCATCCATCTGAGGCTGCAGAAAGAGAATCATGGAAGAACAAACTTCAGTATTGCTGCTTTGAAAAAGAAGCAGATTATGTTCTTTCATTTTTACCAGCAAATATACCGTATCTATACCATACAGTTGTAACATTAGATGTCCCAAATGCTGAGTTAATTAGCTTTATCTTCTCTGTTCAACACTGAAACATTGTGCAACCAGCAGGGGGAGTTCGCTGACAATGAATGTTCATGACAGTCTGTACAGACACAAAAAATATAAAATACTGCAATCAGCACAAATCTTTTAAAGGTGGAAAGATCTGAATGGGCTCCAAACTCAACATTAACAAAGTTTGTTCCACTAAGTGACTCCATGTATTCCTGTTATGAGTCCCAGGAACGTCAGTAACTACCTGATTATTTATTCCTTTGGATACATGGTTTGTATGCAGTTACGTGAGAAAACAAACTGCGTGGGCTTCAAAATAAACGGCAACCAGCTGTTTCAGTTGACACAACAGCATCTACACTCTGAAGTATAGTGAGATAATGGTGAAGTGGCAGCAGTGGGTTTAATGAAATGCATGCTTTCAGTGTCAGTCAGAGACTTCAGAAAGATTAGACTATATAAACAAATGAAAAATCCTCTCTCAGCGCCTTTCCAGCTGGTGGCACCCTAAGCAACCGCCTAGCTCACCTACTGTACATCCAGCACGTCTCACCTTGGAGATTTTCGGGATCTTATTTGGGTCAATGGTCCTGCTGTTCTTTGTCATGGGCACAGTGTTCCAGGTCTCCTCTCTCTGCACACGCTGATCTCTCTGATCTCTTGGATCTGTGCAGCCACAGAGACACACCCACATACAAAAGAGGGAAAACACAGTTTAGAAAAGAGTGACAGGGTGTCACAGAGTGATGTTTCCGGCAGTTTCTGTGGCCCCTGTACACGAGGAAATGCTACAATTCAACTAACAGATGACTTAATAAGGGAGCTTACTGTCTGCTGTGGGGCACGACAGCATCTCTGCAGGCTATAGGCACAGGAAGTCTGCTTGTATGATTGCAGGCTTCCTGAGTCACCATAGCTGACTGGTGACTCTAAAGCCTTAAAGAGGATTTAGGCTGCGGGTCTGACCTGTTCGTCTTTTGCTGTCCTTGATTAGCAGCTGCTGATGCACTTTTCTCTGCTCTTCCTGCTCTTCGATCTTTGCCTCCTTGTGGATCTGCTCAATGGTTTTCGGGCCCTGGTCTGCTCTCCTGGACACCCAGTTGTGCTAGAAAAACACAATGAATAAAAAACTGAATCTAACAGTGGTGTCAGATTCAAATTATGGTTCAAACTGATTTCTCCGTCCTTTTTCAGATACTTTATTTATCACACAGTACCAGATACATCCTTTCATATATAAGAAACTGTCAATCAAGAGATGCACTGTTGAATTAAAGGATCATCCCTGACAGAGAGATCTGTGGCCCTTAATTATTATCATTAATATTTTCTCTCCTCAATTCTGAACGTGCCAGTTGTTTTTAAACAAAGTGGATCCTGAGACTTCTTAAGTAGCGTTGTTCATGTTAATTTCAAATTTAACAGCAGCAAAGCGCAGCAGGGTTTGAATGTGTTTGCTACGTCTTGCAGGAGAAACTGACATTGATTCAAACAGCTTGTGTTAGGTGAGACTTGGGAGGGAATGAAAGATCTCCGCTGGAAATGTCTGACATGACACTTGTAATGTTAAGTAATTTGTTCCATGTTTCTATTTATTCTATATTAAAATCTAAGTTCTTTTAATTGTTTCTGCCAGTGTTGTGAGCCCAGAAAACACGGTTTGTTTATTTATTTGTTAGTTTAACTGGGACAATAGATTAATATTGTTAACATAAGGAGAAACATCAGATGTGATATATAAAAGACCACGTAGCTGAAAATCTAGATGACATTTAGATGTGAGAGTCATCAAAGTCTATTAGTGAAGACACTGTATGCGTATAAATGCCAGGTGTCATCACTGCACACTCAAATTTGAGGCAGATCATTTTAATGTATCTGCACAATGTCTACAATGTAAAAATAAAGTTCCTACATTTGTTTGATTGTGATCTACCATTCTGACTTTTTTATTGTGTAATTTCTGTCCACTCTGCACACATGACACCTGTTCCATGTGTGTCTGTCTCAGAAGACGGTTCAGTTCTCTTTTGCTCTTGTTTTTTTTTTTTTTTTTTTAATGAAAGGGTTTTTGGGAGTTTTTCCTTATTCAAATCTACGGTCTAATCACAGAAGGTGTTGTCCAGCCAGTTTACGGTGCTGCTATGATGCGATCTGGCTAGCTCAGACAGACAATGACCCCACAAAGACCGGTGATTAAATTTATAATCACATTAAATATTTTTCAAATTGTTCAATGTTTTTCTATACAAATTGAATAGGATGAAAAAGTAGGTCTAATAAAAATTTGTATTGACATGACATTTTGGTCACAGGTGAGCATGCATCAGGTCCATAAGCTAACGTAACGAGAAGAAAAGGAAACAGATGACATTAGTGAGCTGTTTCAAACATAAACAGAGTAGAGAAGAGAGAAACAATGTGGATCTGACATCTGTTGAAAACATCAGCGGCATTTGAGACATATTTCACCTGTTTCACCCAAGAACAGGGACGATCTTTTTCATTGTGTATCATCATCTCTGACAAATTACTGTAGTTACAAAACAGTGGAGGACTTAAGACTTTACTTCTATCATCACATTGTGTTGCATCGTTCTGGTTTGAAATGAAACCTCTAATAAAACACTGGTGTCATCTCCATCTACATACTTGTGAACAGACAGTCTGCAAAAGACTGGATGTTAGAAACACACTTCGCACACATCGCTCTGCGCTATGACCTTCTTGTCTCCAGTTTTAAGACCCATGAAACAGAGACTGAGCTAAGTCTCTTTTGTGTTTTACAACTCTTCAATAGTCAGGTCTGTCTGTGTGTGTGTCATAGAGTATTTTCACAGGATTTTCTCTAATCAGTATAAGTCAATATGAGGAGTAGCAGATTGACATTAACCAGAACAAGACCAGAACTCCCAGTGTCATGTTCCTGGAGGTCTGAGAGATCAACGAAATAAACTTCTAATACATTGTGAAGCAGCGCTAGCCTGAACAATCTGGAGTTTGGACAGATATCACCAGCACACACTCACCAGTCTCAGGTCTATAACGTCTTGTAACATAAATCGTATCCGAGATGATGTCTTCCTCTCCTTGACAATTTTTTCCATCTGATTGAAATACTGATCCATCCGAGGCTGTGGAGTGAGAGAGAGAGAGAGAGAGAGAGAGAGAGAGAGAAGGTTAATTTGAGACATGAAGGTTATATTCTCTGTGTCTCTATTCAATCTAACGCACTGCAGCTTTCAGGTTTCACATTATTTCACTCAATCGACCAATTGTTCAGTTTGGAGCAGGAGTTTTTCTGACCGCTCAAGAGTAAATTGGAACATTCTGGGAGACAGTAGAACAAAAACTGTAATAGCCCAAAAAGAACAGAAACAATTCACTTAAATGGCCCAACATTAAAATGGCCAGGTTCAGGAAATTACCGCATTTTAACAGAAAGAAAATTGTATGATGAACAAGATGGGTGATTTTTGGCCACATTCTGTAGGATGTAATGTAAAACTGCACTTTTATGATGGTAAACAGTATAAATATCCTTCAGAAGTAAAAGAAGTTTTCACTGAATTAAGTTCTTATGCTGAGTTTCCCCTGCTGGTCAGAGAGCTTTTTTTTTGCAGGTGACTGGTAGATGATGAAGATCAAACCACCACAGTACAACAGGGAGAGAGAGAGAGAGAGAGAGAGAGAGAGAGAGAGAGAAGAAAGGCCCGCGGGACAGATATGTCTCTCAAAGCATCTGAGGACTCGCGCTGTGTCCAGCTGGGAGTCACTCGTGTCTACAGGAGAGCCAGTCAGACAGAACAAAGCAGAGCGGGGACACGGTGGGGATGTTCCCGTTTCCTCATAACCTACACATAAAGTTGATCCTGTACCTCTGGTGTGAAACTGAAGCCCACCACAACGTTTCTTTCATGTGTCAGAAAACTGTGGCTGTAGATCAGTGCAGAGGAATAAATGTTAACTATGGGTTGGACCCAAATATTCAGATATGCGTTCATTAGATAGGTGTTCAGTTTTATATTTTGATATTTGAATTAATTTACTTTTTTTACAAAATGTAAGAAACCCTTAATGCCTTTGGTTCACCGTGACAATGTGTGTATTGGGAATAGCGACCACAGTGATTATGAAGGAACATGCTGCGGTGCAACACAACGATACTTTGTGCGCATCACGCCATCAACAAAAATAATGATTATTTATGTAATGTACCAAGTGTACATCGTTTCCACAATAAAGCTGCTTTGTCTCAGATTAAAGGGATAGCTTTCTTCCAAAGAGTTAGACAGCAAGATTGACAGTAAAACTGGATCTAGAGCTAGTAGCTGATTAGCTTAGCTTACCATAAAGACTGGAAACAGTGGGAAACAGCTAGCCTGGGCCTGTCCAAACATGATAAAATCTGTCTACCACCATCTCTAAAATGTACTAATTCACATTATATTTAAAAATCTAAAGTATAAAAACACTTTGTGGCCACTAACTTCCGAAAGTTTCCACTTTCTATAAGCCAAGAAATAATCTAGCACATGGTGTATACACAACAAATGACATATAACCTGTTAACCTGTGTGGTTTAGAGACAGTGATAGATGGGCCTAGAGTCTGACCATTTTCATGTCTGCGTAGTAAAAATAAAACTATAACTAGCAGCTAGGGCTGGGCAATATGAAGGTAAAATTCATATCCTGGTATATTTTGGCTCTGTCACGATATACCTTTTATATCCCGGTATTTTCTTGTACAGAACATTTCAGGTTCAATTCAAAGTCAAAGGCATGTGTGATATTATAAGAACGTTATTAAAACAGACTGTCATCTGAATTTATAACTGAGGCATGCTTTTGACTGAAGTAAAGAAAGTCACCATTATGTAAATTTAAAAAATGAAATAAATTGCCTGATATTGAGGGAAATAGCTTGTTTGGAGAGTTTCATTCTCATGTAAGGCTTGCATGTCCAACTTGACTTGTGGTCAGTCTGAAAGGTTTCACATTAGCGAGTCGGTCACTAAGAACCTTCCAGACATTCATGTACATTTCTGGCAGCACCTGCCCGGCAAACTGCTGGCGAGTGGGTAACTGGTTCCAATCAAGCGTTTTTAGCAGCTTTTAAAAGCCGTGTTTGTATTACTCTGGGGATCGTGTCTTTAGCGATATGGTAGCTTACTGCGTTTGTTATCTAGCACCACTTGGTACTTCTCTTTTTCTAAGACACACCACACCACACGGTGCAGGCTTAGTGTAAGCGACAAACTGAAGTTTAACTCACTCTTTGGACCGAAGTTTGTGGCACTGTTGTAAACAGAGATTAAATTTTGATGTGCTTTCACATTTGGATGTGAGCTCTTTGTGGCGACTCTACAGTATGTTTTTCTGCTGGAAATCCGAACCAACTCAAACTATTGAACCACTGGTTTTCTTTTTACCAGCAAGATCATGGTTCTCTCATTAGTGTCCACTGGAGCTTGTGGTCCTTCTATGCTGCTGACTTGAACGATAGTAGAGCCGTAACTGTCTGTGGCCGCATGCGCAGTGGGAGAGGTGTAGGTGTAGGTGAGTGTGTGAGAGACAGAAAGAACCTGATGAAAGACTCTTGGTTGTAAAGATCCAAATGCGAGCACGGTATAAACGGTATTATAAAATTCTATACTGCGTGTAAAAATGTATCGGTGTAAAAAGGTATACCGTTATACCGCCCAGCCCTACTAGCAGCTGTCTGTTTGTGACAAACAATTAACTAACATCGACCTCCTTCTTCAGCTCACCTTTGCTTTCTCAAAGTCCAGGTCCTTGCCGATGGTGGTGAGCAGTCTGCACAGACACTCCAAAGACTCCTCGTCGTGGTTCTTCAGCAGCTTCACCACACAGTCGTGCATGATGGCCTCCGTTAACATCTTGAGCTTGAAGAGCTCTCCGATGAACTTGATGTTGCCGATGGAACGCCGGCGGGCCTTGTCCTTGGCTTCCTCCAGCTCTTCCTGAAGACGCTCGCGCTCCGTCGCCTGTCGGGAACAAAGAAACAATTAAGTTAAACAATAAACTTGTCCTGGAAGTTATTTACACAACATCTTGCCAGAGTTGAGGCAGATTTAGGAGTTGCAAACTAAAAGTGGTAAAGCAGGAAATTACTGGATTATTTTACAGTCCACATACCGATGCAGCAGAGTCCAGCTCTTTCTGCCTCCTCTCAAACACCACATCATCCACCTTGTCTTTCTCAAACTCCTTCTGGCAGCGGTTTAGCAGCAGTTTGCGAAAGTTCACTGTGGTGTTGGGTTTGTCTGTCATGGGCACTTTGAGCTGCACATGAACAGCAGATGTAGGAGAGAAAGAACCATGAAGGCAAATTAAGTGACAACCTGAATCTTTAATCAGGGGATCTAATTGCGGATATACATATTTAATAAACTGTGACCTCTTTTAAGGAATTGTTGAATTTATTATAGCAATATGTGGATCTTGCAGGAAAGTAAACCCTTAACACAAGCCTGCTGCTTCTCTACTTTAAAGTCTAAGCACTTCATCCACCCTAATGGACACAGCGACCCTCACCGTGGCGAGGCAGCGGCACATGTGTCCATAGGCCACAGAGAAGCTAGGCTCGTCGATGGCCTTCTCAAACACCAGGTCAATGACACCTTTGAGCCTCTCCTCTGTGTCGATGGTCAGGTCCGTCACCTGCTTCATCAGCTGGTTGAACTTCTGAGGCGTCAGCTTGTTCAGGATGCTGCGAACTTTCCTGAAGAGCTCCTGAGGGGAATTGGCCAGAGACGTATTAAAACAATCAAGCACTCAACTTGGAGACTGTTCTGGACACCGACTGTATCAGGCAAGTTTATTGTTGTTTAACTTGTCAAAAGATCCAATTCAAAGTTGAAACAGTAACCATGTAAAGTAATTTCCTGTGGTGGTTTAAATTGGTCACTGAGTAATAACTTGCTTTCCCAATGTTTACAGAATAACTAAATTCCTGTCAAATAAATCTTCAACCAAGTGGATTTTAGTTTGGTGCAGGTAGCTAATGTGTTTATGTAATATCTACGCACTCTCTTGTGTATATTTTGCTCTACCTGTGTTTTTTGCGTCTCAGGGTTGTCCACAAGGCTCTCCCTCTTCATTCCAGGTTTCCAGGCGTTCTCTGATTTTTTCAGCTGAACGTCATCATTCACCGACACGTTCATGATGATCTTCCTGGGTGGAGGCCGCCGCGTCCCAATGTTCATAAGCTGTGAAATCAAAAGACAGAATACAGCATGTCAATATTATTGATCATTGCACAAGTACACATTTCTTTCTTTATATCAGTCACAGTAACACACTATCACAATCTGATTTTATGTTTGTTCAATGAAAGGTCGACTCCGTGGAAGCCCTCCACTGACTGACACGTGTTGGACCCAGTCAGAGACACAATCACAGTTGTAACTGAATTATCATCTGAAGCCATCCTCTGCTAACCAGGGACTGTTATTATCTTGATTACACTGTTACTTTTTGGTGAAATACATTTGGATGTAATCTAATTATAACAACATTTAAACGCTGATAATTTAGCTAGATTTACCATTTATTTTAATTGTTATAATAGTAAATTAAAATATCAAAATTAGATTCAAGTGAGATTGAAGAAGCTTTGTTATTCCACAATGTGTAAAAACACACATTTAGAAAACAAGATGGTAATAAGATAAGAAAATTATAAAATAATGCAATTATATAAAATAACAAGAAAACAAAATTAAAATGTTGTAAAAGTTTGAAAGCTTAAACTAATCCCCACCCCCAAATGTTATGAAACAACAGGAGGTAGAAAGAGGAGGAGTGTGTGTATGATTTCATGAATGACTGTGGCAGGTTGGGAGAGCGTGTGACTCACTGCAGCGCCTCGTCCTCCGGTCATCTGCCTGCCAAAATCTGCGAAGGCAGGTGTGAAATCAGGTCCCCTGGAAATCACCCTGGAGTCCACCACTCGCGATGGCAACTTGTTTTGGTTCATCTGCACAACACGTAACATGCACAATACATCATCACACACACAGTAGAGATGAGTTGAACAGCAGGGGGAGCAGTGACACACTAATAACAAAAGCAACAGGGCAAAAGGAGTCAGTCTGGTGAGTGGGACTGTGTGTGTGTGTAAATTTCCAACCCAGTGGTCCCTTAAAGGTGACCCGCTGTAAATGACAGTTCTACCACATTACCAGCTTTTGGTTTATGTAGTTTTACTGTACTAGTAATAAATAATGCTTGTCAGGTTTAGCGGGCTGTTCAGTGAGAAAAGTCAGAACCAGATGTGGACGGAGAGGAAGGAGGAGAACGAGATAGTTGTGGGGGAGGAGAGAAGAACAAATCCAGCTCTTTGTCTTTCAGCTGTCCTTGACTTCCTCTCTGCTCTTTTCCAGTGAGATTTCACCGTCTCCCACAGAGAATACAAGACCACAGGTTTGCACCAATCACCCGTTCGCCGGTCTGGTTGTTCTTTTTGGAGGGGTGGGGGGAGGGGCAGGTACTTTTAAAACTGCCAAGTGTGACATAATAGCAATGTGATTTTAATCAAAACAGCATTTCAGCACGGCACATGCTCCACCCAAACATATGTGTGGATCAGAAGAATGAACCTAACTCTCTGTGGTGTATCTTTCATCCACTGCACTCAGTCTACAGCCTGTTGCTACAAGCCCATAACGAAGAACCCTGTTTCACAAAGATTTTTTAAAAACCAGGGCTGCAACTAACAATTATTTTCATTACTGATTAATCTTATCTATCATTTAATAGTTTAATCACTTAAAAGCCTTAGAAAGGTACGAGTAATTCCCATCACAATTTACCAAAGCCTGAGGTGAGTTTTTAAAATGGTTCATTTTGTCTAACTAACAGTATTAAAGTCAATAAAACATAAGAAAACAGCTAATTTGAGAACCCAGAATCACTGCACCTTTGGCGTGTTTCCTTGATAATCGACTTTTTCTGTTTCTTTTCCTATTTTACTAATCTATATGAATAAAACTTACAACATATATTTACTTACTTATAGTGTCCTTTAAGTGACTCCAAAACTCACACATCTTAATATTAGAAAATTCTCAACAGAATAAACCATAATGAAAATAAACATTAGTTGCAGCTTACAGATGGGAGCTGACCCTGAGGATCAGTATCAGCAACGATTTGGACATATTTTAAAGCAGATCTCAATCTGATCATTTCTTTGCTGAACTCCAACACATTTTGTCTCAGCCTGCAGAGCTGCTCTCCTTCACAGCTGAGCTACACAGAGCAGAATCCTGCTGTACAGGAGACTGAAAAGTAGTTTGTGACAATGTGAAGAACCATTTCACCTCAGCTTCCTTCCTAGCCAGTGCTGAATGCTGTATTAACTGGTTAAAATGACAAACCTGGCGGCATGTCGTTTCATGATCATTAACTTTGTGAGTAACTTAAAGTGCTCTGCAGCCAGTGTCAGTCAAAGATCTTTTGTGAAGTAAAACACTCCACTCTGTAGCACCACTGTGTTTCTGAAGCTCTACAAAATCCAGTGGAGTGATTCATCTTCACTCTAGAAGATTCTCCCAGTTATTCTTCCACTCATACACTACTCACAAAAAGTTAGGGATATTTGGCTTTCGGGTGAAATTTATGGGAAACGTAAAAAGTTCACACTACA
>JAUMHL010000025.1:21567059-21582860 GCA_032362345.1 Sandelia bainsii
ATAGTGCATTTTAGGTTCATCCTGAAATTTCACCCGAAAGCCGAATATCCCTAACTTTTTGTGAGTAGTGTATATCAATAACTTAAGATTACTAAAGTAATATTACGTTATTTCAGTTAGTGTAGTTAACATAAAATCAAACTGGGGCAAAAAACAAACAAACTTGCAACTACTGCAATTTATAGAGCCTGAACATCCTCTACCTACTTTCCATTATAAAGAGCCACATTTTGAGAACTTCCTCCTGTGGCAGTTGATTATCTGATAAAGATTTCTATTCAATGTTTTATCTATATTTGGCTTTTTGTGGTTTAATCACAAAACAATGCTTTAGTCTAAAAGTCTGTGAATTTACAAGACTGCGGGACTGGATGTAACTCACCTTGTCCAGCACCACATCACTGATTGGTGGGAGGCCCTCAGGCTTCTGTATGCAGGCAGGCATGAACTGGAAGTTCAACAGGAAATCTCTACCATACTGACGCTTCCCACTTGGCTCGGCCAGGTCTGGACCACCAAGCAGGGTTTAAGAGGGAAAGAAAGATGTACAGAGAGTAAAGATTAAGTAGTTTTACACACTGACAGATCCAAAAGGTGGATACAGACAACGCTCACAATTCAGATTTCCAACACAGAAATCTCTGTGGTTTTGCCTTCTCACCTTCAACGTCCTGTGGAGCTCCTGTTGAGTTCTCCTTGTCTCCGGGAGGAGCACCGCTGTCACTGCTCTCTGTCTCTGAGGTGTGTCCTGCCCCGTTTCTCATGGGCTCCAACTCGGCCTCGCCGTTCTCCTCCGGGGTCGTGGGTTTTCTGTCAGCCTCTGGGCTGCTGGCAGGAACTGGAGCGATGGCGGAGGTGAAGACTGGTGGTAGGGGAACGGGACTGCTACTCAGGGGGGCTGAATGCAGGGCCTGGTCTCCAGCAGGCTGATCTACTGGCCTCGTCTCACCCTGTGTGGAGGCAAGATTCCGTTTTCAGATCAAACCAAATATTTGTTGATAAGCATTAAGACCTGGTGTACTATCAGTTAGTAAAAAAATAAACTTCTAAAAGTTTAGTGGTTGATTGTGTGGTGATTCTCCAAATCCTCTTTTTTTTTATTAAGTTTTCAAAAACATACACACACACACACACACACACACACAGAGTGTTGATTAATAAGCTATTAATCAGTGATCAAAACAGATTAATTTACTTTCGATTGACAAATTGATCAATCAACTGCTCGTCACAGCTCTTCTACAACTATACAGACTCAATGTGGCCTAAAAGAAGCCATTCAGCTGTAGCTGTATCAGCACTAAGAGAAAAGCTGTCTGTTTGTTGGTGTGAAAATTCTCGCACAGCTACAAGCCTGGAACAAAACTCTACAGGAGAGGAAACGAGAGTGGGGCAGAGCCGATTTTACATACAGTGGGTCTGGTGAGCAATGAAGATGATGGATAACTTCTTGGACAACAACACTCAAAGTCATTTACTTCTGCTTCCCCCACCACACATGTGGAAACAGTTTCCACTTGAACTGTTGCCCACATTGTGCCTTTACTCTTCTCTCTCACCCTCTCTGTCCCACTACTTTGATATGTCGTAGTCATTTAGAAAAACTCCAGAATGAGACACCAAACTTTTGGAAAACAGTGACTTAATTACCTAAAATCACTGAAAACCTGATACATTAGGGTGATTTACTGTCCAGCTTCAGTGTAGTGTTTTCTTTCCCCTACCTCATCCACATTTTGAGGTACCTCTCCAGCAGAGATCCCTTCATTTGGTTTCATCCAGGTCTTTGGTATAGCAGAGGCCATCTGATTCACTGCACGAAAATAAAACACACGAGCAGGAACATGCATTTAGCCACAGCTAGTCCATTAGACTTTTCCATCATATCTTCAATGGTAGAACATAGCTCTCACCGTGTGCAGCTTACAAATACTTTACTTAATTTGACCTTTGTGACATGTTTTTGTCATAAACTGACGTCAGTATAATTTACACAAAACACAAGCAGGATTAATACTAAACAGTAAGTCTTTTAAAAGGAAAGAAGAAGAGAAATTTCTTATGACTTTGTGGTGAACTGTATCAAACATTAACCACTGATTCTAAAGAACAACTGTCTTAATAATGTTTAACATGTTTTATGTTTAATTTTTTTCGCTTTTGTCCTATTTCAGTTAGAGTGATACCAATAAATTCTGGTCTGCTCTATCTGACCATGCCATCCTGTGATCACGTTTGTTTTGAGATTATGTGCAGTGTGTGGTGTATGAGCACTCTATGAGCATACAATACCCCAGTACATCACAGAGCCACTTAACTGCCATTTAGATATGACAAAATATTAGAAAATATTCAAATAATTCATAAAACAACTCGTCCTTTAGGTCAACAGAAGAGTAATTACTCCTGTTTGAAAGATTAAAACTCATTAGTCACAAAAATATTTTTACAGTTGCTGAAAAGCAACAGATCCAGTACCTGTAGAGGGACTCTTTGTGGTGAGAGCTTGTTGCTGGGGCTCTGTTTTGCTGTCAGTAATGCCACCATGTGCCTCTGTTCCTACTCTGGAGACAAGGTCTTTAGAGTCTAAGGGTTTGCTCAGCTCATCAGCCTCTGTCGTGGCCTGCACTAGAGGCGGAAGACCGGGCGGGAGCATAACTGGCAAAGCTGGGGCGGAGCTTGAGGTCAAGGAGACCAAGTTGACCGGCACCACAGCCACAGGTGCCATAGGGGCAAGCGCAGCAGCAATGGGCACCTCTGGCCTCACGTCAGAGGGCAACATTTCAGAGGAGGCAGCCTCTCTGTAAGCAGGAGCAGAGGCCTGGGCCTGGAGTGCAGCAGCGGGCAAAACTGAAGGCTCGTGAGCTGCAGTGTCTGGCTCAGTCCCGGACTCTGCAAGGCCATTTAAAGCCTTGGGGGTCGGCGAGGGCGAGGCAGCCAGAGTTCTCGGGGCATCTGAAAGAGGCTTGTCTGTGTTGACAGTCTTAGGTGATGCCAAAGAGGGGTTCTGCTCCCCAGCTGAGGAGGAGGGAGAAGAGGCTGAAGCAGTGGGATCCCTGGCAGAGGGACGTTCATTGGCGTTGGCCACTGTGAGTGGCATAGCGACGGAGGCAGTCAGCGAGGCAGGGAAGGGAGGCTCTGGTTCAACAGTAGAAGGCGGCTCAGATAGAGGAGCAGTGGCCTCCAGTCTCTCGACAGGGACTTCTGGCTGCACAAGCCCAGGTGAGGAAGACTTATGGACAACTGGTTCCAGTTTTGGCGTGTCATCTGAGAGCAGATAAATACATAGCTTCAGAATCAGCAAAGGTAATATTTGTATCATATACTGCACATGTGTAAAAATACTTAGAAACATGACTTTGTGTTTCTCTGTTGCATTTTTACTAATAATCCCAGTTTGGAGGTTAAGACCAAGCCATTGTTGTACATTTCATCTGTAAAATAAAGTAAAAACTAAGTAAAACAACTATGGTGATATATGAAATGACAGCTAAGAGTTCATGACTGTGACAGGCCCAGGGTCAAAAACCCAGACAGACAACATTTTTCCAATATTTGCAGGGACATTGGGAGTTTAAAACTGCAGTCCGAGGCTTACAAATTAACTTCTACACAGACAGTGAACTGTTTCCAAACTTACTCTACGAAAAGCTCGTAAAACTTTCCAGCTAATTGCAAAAAAAAAAAGTCAGAAGCCCTGATGACACCACACACTCGAATGTAAGAAAAAAGAAAGTGAAAGCATTCACTGTGTTCTGCGGAAAAGAAAAGTGATACAAAACATGTGTCTGGAAATCAGCGCAAACAATGCCTTGTTCGATTTGTTGCTCCACGAGGGGGGGGCAATAAAACAAAAATGATATTGTCTAGGCAGTGACACGGTAATAAAAAAGGACATTTTTAATCGTTTCACTTTCTTGCGGGGGGATAATGTTGTATTTTTAGAATTTGATCATAAAAATATGGTTAAAACTAACTTGGTTAGATTGTTAATGAATGTGTAATGAACAGAAAGGGTGCAGTAGCAGACCTGGCCCTGGTTTGGTGTCTGAAGCCCCTGTTGTCAATGGCTGCTGTGGCTGTTGGGGCTGTTGGGGCTGCGAAGGCTCCAGTGTGTAACCTCCAGGATGGGCCTGCTGTGGCTGAAGAGGCTGCGGCGGCGGCGGCGGCTGCTCTGGAGTCTGGCTGCTGTTCAGCTGCTGCTGTGATTTGAGGTAGAAAATGTGAGGATAATGAGGGTGAGGCCATAAAAACTAGCAACACAGAAAACCAGAAGGATGAGCACAAAGATGTAGACAAACGTGCACACAAACAAACAAACAAGTCCAAATGCAAGATTAAGCAGAAATAAGGAGTCCAATGGGATATGGTTAGATTAGATTAGAAGGCCAACAATGGAGGACAAGACAGAAGAAATAAGAAAATTATTGCGTGAGGAATGGAGGGGTGGGGGGCAGCTCAGAACAATCCAGAGGAGAGAGAAAGAGACAAATGCATAAAGAAATTAAATCAAAAGGGGCACAAAAAGACAGAAAAAGAGAGGAAAAACACTGTTAACATCCACAGAAGGACACAGGGAGGAAGAAGAAGTCACTACATCCCTCTTCAGAATCCTGAATTCAGCTTTAGTCATTTTTTTTCCAAAATGTGCCAATGGCATCAGCTTGAATACCAGAGCATGGATGGTTTCTATTCTATTAATCTAAAAAGAGAATTTCTGCATATATTAATGATATTTTAGCAATGAAAGACCACTGACTTTCCAGATTTAACTCCAGGCGATGCACTTGGAAATAGAGCAAGTTAGAATTTATTGGATAGACTCAGTAGAGTCGGATGATCTGAGTGGATTCTGTAGAAGGAGTAGGAGTATACAGACAGTACATATGCAATCTACTGCAAAAGATAAGTGAGTGAACAGAAATAGTGACAGGAAGGAAGCAGGTGTAAGATTAAAACAGATGTTAACAAGATTACAGCAAATTTATTACACTGCTGTGAGAATAAAGTGTACAGTGGTTTGAATAAGTCACAGCCTCACCTGTGTGTATAAACAAATGTGGTTTGTTAATATCTAGGTCTCTGTGAATGTAATGTTTACAGAAAATCTAACAAACTTCTAATCAGAGGATGTAATTATGTTCTGAGCAATAAGCAACAAGGATGTAACTGTGGACTGAAAGCTATCATGAATTTCTTATAAGAGGGCAAACTGGCTGAATAAATTGACAAAGACACACAAGGTGGAGGATTAGAGCTCACACTGCTACCGAGCAACATGAGACGTCTGCGCTCTCCTCGGCTAAAGCTCCAGACTAATCAGCTGCTCCCAGTGCTCACCTCAACTGTATCTACTACAGGTGAGCGTGAGAGACCCATACCTGTGGTGGGGTGGGGGTAGAGGACGGGGGACCGACAGGAGGCGTTGAATTCCTGCTCCCTGAACCCCCTGCCATGATCTCCTCTGTGATGTCCTTGCCACCCTGATTGGGGTCACGGATACGGATCTGGGAGAACAATGGCACAAAAAAAAAAAACAGACCTCACTAAAGCACCCAAGTCTTTGCACAGTCCTGGTTCTGCCATCAGCTGCAACAGATTGATGAACTGAAGAAGATGCACAGAATAACAACAGACAGGTCTAAATTAAGAATAAAGCATCTCGTCGATAGAATGAAGCATCCTACAGTGACCATCATAGTGCAAATAAAACAATTATGTATTGAAGCAAGTAAATAAAGCCTGGAATTAATCAAATGTATTTTGAATGTTTTATTCTTTTTCAAGGCAATGTAAAGGAATGTAGTCTGAGAAAGTGCAGATGGATTATAAAGAGCTGGAATTGTCTTTCAAATATGTGTGTAAATCACAACAATGTATCTTTGAACTGTGAAGCTAACACGGCCACAATTAAAAGTTTGTTGTAAAATCACCTACTGTACTATTTTAGATCAAATGTTGCCTCTAGAAAAAAGCCATGACAAAGGAACTACTAAGATACTCACTGTTTTCTTCTCACGCTTGGCTGGTGGAGGTTGCTGTGGTGTAGGCACTATGATGGGGGGTGAGGGGGGATACACAGTCTGTCCCGGGTAGTAGGGTGGGCCAGCTGTGGGAACGGGAGCAGGGACAGAGGGTGAGACGGGAGCATGGTACCTGAGGGGATCTGGATGAATTTGTAAGAAAAGACAAAACAAAAGAGAAGAAGAGAGATTTTAGTGAAACAGTCAGTCTCTGTGTTTGGCGTCACACAAGGCTGATAGGTAGTGTGTATTTGTTCTACTGCGTCACTTCAGTTAAATGTGATATGGGCGGGGGAATAATACTCAATGTGTATATGTGTTAATTTAATGACTCACGATATGGGGCAGCATATTCCCCTGGCCCTGGACCAGGATAGAAGGTGCCAGACCCCGGGGGCTGCACAGAATACTGCTGAGGAGGTCCAACGTAGGGAGTACTACGATACTGCAAGTAAAAAGGACAGGGAGAGACGTCTTCAGCGAGATACATACAGCACAAACTTTGTTTTAAAAACATGCACACTTTTGCCAGCAGTGACTTTTGTAAGATCCAGATTAAATGTAAAGGATTTTAATCATCATTAGTTGAGAATTTGGACATGTGTTCTGTTATATTCTGCCTGTCTGTGCTATGAGCTGTATTACAAGTAATCAGTCAAATCTAACCAGCGCCAAATACAACCGGAGTGTATTTTCTCTATACTCATGCAGCACAAAAAGAAAATAATCAAGTGGTCCACAGGAGCAAATATGAAATTAACATATTTTGACTTAATTTCCATCTAACACAAAGGGTGATGCTAATGTTTAAAATTTGTGTTTTGATTAATTATACAGAGAAGAATTCTTTTTTTAAATACAACTTAACTGCAACTGGAGCTAGTGTAAGGTGTGGGGACATAATTAAAATTAAAATGACTGAAAAGTGCCTCTGCTATATCAAAGGAATAGTTCAACCTTATTGAAAGATGCACTCCTCATTTTCCTGCTGAGAGTTAGATGAGTAGCTAGATACCACTTACACCTGTTAAATAAACACATTAGTTAGCTTAGCACAGAGTTTCTAGCTAGTCCAGCTCTGTCCAAAGAGCTAACAACATGTCTCTACCAGCACCTTCAAATGTCACTGAGACACTATCTTGTTCCCACATCAACCCCATTTTTAAGCAACCACTAAAATGACAAAATAAATTAGATGCTGAACCAAACTGACTATATGAATAAAAAAAAAGTCCTGCCCGAAAAGAATCCTGCCGGAAGCCCAACTGGACACAAAACGACAATGTTTTCATGGTGATTGTGTTCCGGACCTTTCCAGAGTCCAGCAGAGTCTATCTCCATCCTTTTACAAAGGTAAGCTAACTGGAGACTGGCTACATCTTCATATTTAAATGAGAGTGTTATTAGTCTAACTGGAAGTAGTCCTTTTCAGTGACTTGATCTAATCAGTGCTAGCTGCAGAGGCAAATTTCCATTAAAGACAAAGAATAATTCTTGTACTTGGAAAACAGTGAACTCTCTTAAATTAAAGTGAGAAGCTTTAACTGTAATTTAACCACGAGCTGTGTGTTTCTCTCACCTGTGGGATGTAGTACGGTCCAGCCTGTGGGGAGGGGAAAGGCATGGTTGCCATAGTCATCATGATTGGTTGATTAGTAGGGTAGACAGCCGCCGTGGGAGTCTGTGAACCAGGCCGTATGGAGGGTGTGTTTGTGGGGATGGTGGGCCTTGCAGTCTGCATCTGCGTCCTCTGGAAAAACTGAAGGCAACGTGTGTGTGTGTGTGTGTGTGTGTGTGTGTGAGAGAGAAAGAACAAAAGACATTAAGTACTATATCCCAGAGGCAGCAGTCTCATTTCAGCTTGCTGCCATGCTTTACAAACAAGTACAGTTTTTCAGATGTCTTCACAGCTTGGCCTACACATTTCTCACAGTGAGACAGCCCTGGGTTTTTATCAGCAGCTGAAAAAGGAAAAAAAGGCTCAGCATCACGACTTTCTGCAAACTCTCATCACTGCTACAGACCATTCAGACCATCACATTTCAACCACTCTGAAGGAAGAATTGCAGAATGATTTTCAAGCAGTCTTTAATAGCACACTTTAATACTATTTTTATGGTACGATAAAACCTATAATCTTCATAAATTTTCTACACAAAATGCCTGTGAAACTTTGATTTAATATTGTAACTGGCGAGCAATGTAATGATTTAGATGAATGACTTTGATCTACAAAGTAGGGGGCTCTACTCTCTGTTTAGCTACTCCATTGCACAATCAGCTAATCAACTAAACAGAAGCCTTAAGAACATGATTAAGTAAATCATATTCAAAGAAAGTCATGAACAGAACTCTAATCAGTCTGCTACAGAGTGGACTGTATCATTTCTTCCAAACATTTGATACCGCTTGTGTTCATCTACACCAGTGACTTAGGTTTATAGAAGTTTATAGAGGTTTTCCTTAAATGACTTGATTCTAGTTGCATAACATCTGTGTTGCTGTCTAGGAGCATTTGTCCTAATGAATTGTGGTATTTAAAATATTTTAAGCAACTTGCCAACTTAGAGTTAACCAACCCGAGTGAAAAACTAAGGTATACATGCAAACGTGTAATCAAAACTGGGTTTTTATCTCAATTTATAATTTAACCACTAGTTTTGTTAATAGTTTTTGATGTTAATGTTAGTAATCAACATAACATTGGTGAACCTTCATTAACTGTTGTATTGTTGAAACGTATACTTTAACTCAGTGGTTCTCAAACTTTTTACACCGGGTACCACCTCAAAACACCATTAAGACCAGAGGTTGGTAGTAACAAGTTACATTTACTCCATTACATTTACTTAAGTAACTTTTTGAGAAAAAAAAAGTACTTCTAAGAGTAGTTTTACTGCACCATACATTTTACTTTTACTTCACTGGTTTTTAAATGTCTTCTCTATTTTTGTGACTGAATATTTGAAATTAACCACTGGATAATTTCTGAAATTATACGTGGTTTTTTTTGGTTGGTGAAGCAACAAAGGACTTTGGAGCACTTTTTAAAACCAAAGCAGACCAAACCATGGAGGCTGGGGACAACTGCAATTTTCTACAGAGAATCCTAGAAGCCAAAGAGTAAAATTCATTACTTGTTGTTTTTTATATTTTCCCATGTTTAAGCTCTTTATTTTGGCCAGTCTGTCTACCTTGTAAATAAGGTGCACCAGGCTCTACAAGCTATAAAAAATAAAAACTCTTGGACTGCTGAATGGCTTCAGATGTCTCATTTTGTGCCCGAGCTGCTTGGCCAACCTTGCAGACGTGGTGAACGTGTGACACATGGCCCGGCTCTGTTCATCAGGCAGTAATGTGGCTTTTTCTTGTGCACCACAAAAAATTTTAGAAAACATACTGTAGTGACTGGAACTGCAATGACGTCTAGATAGAACATATCAAAATAAGTCAAAAAGTGAATTTCTGACAGGCTTTGTGTTTGTGCTTTGTGGACAGCTCGTAAAATTTAACAAAGAAATCTGTGTGCCGGCCTTGAAGAAAGACCACTACCAACAGCTGTGACCGACTTCCAAACAACTAGGGCTCAAGCTGGGAAAACCCAACCACAGTCACAGTGTGCTCCAGTGAAGGAGAGCAGAATAAACAATGCTGTAAAATCGTCTAAAAATACCCAGAAGGGAAATCACTGTTAACATAATAAATCAGGTTCAATGGCTTTATTGTAAATGGCCCAGTGGAAATCTGGGAAATGACCAGGAAACTGTTCATTATCAACTACCTGAGGACAGTCTCAGTAAAACTGCTACCATGGCAAAAAAAAATATGAGTCGACAAACTAAAATAACATTGTCAACAAAATAAACGTGCTTTATAATTCAGGCTTAAAACAATTTGTTTACAACAACACTGAAACCATAAGTATGTCTAATAGGCATCTATAAAATAACATCAAACATGAATTATTTTCAACAGGTAGCAGACGCTTTATCACAGACAAACAACAGAACCAAAAACACTTATCTCAGGGAATAATACAATGTTACCTCTTTCATTCCGCATGCGGTTCATTAAATTGTGCAAGCTCATTAAAAATGAGTAATGAATGGAGAAAAAAAACTACAAAATTATTAACTGAAACGTCCAGTAATGATCCTCTACAGGATAAAAGATGGGAAAAAAAGATAAAATAATGAATAAGGACCTGTCTACTGAGCATACAGTGTAGTGAAGATGATGGAAGTGCACAGGGTTAAAAGTTAGGAGGGATGGGATCATTTAAGGATCCTCATCATGCCATGCAGGTCTGCAGAGACTTTTGACACAGAGGTAAATGTTACCTGAATGGCCCTGAATCCTCCCTTGAGTATTGAGAGCAGGAAAGAGAGAAAAGTGAATGGGAGACACTGGTGACACCGAAGCCTTAATGCAACAACAAGCAATCATTCACCCACACCCAAAACTACCCAATTATTTCTGTCTACCTGACGCAGTGACTGGTCCTGAGGCAGGAGGAAAATAACTTATGAGTGAGACTTGGTTTATCACTGAGTGGGACAGAGTGGAAAAATTCAAAGTAAAAAAAGTCAAAATGTCACCAAGTCTGTATTTGACTTGTGACCACCCTGACGTAACACGAACAAGCACTTATAACTGTGAATAAGTATTTGCCCTCTTCCTGAGTTCTTTTTTTTTTTTTTGCATATTTGTCACACTTAAATGATTCAGATCATCAAACCAATTTTATTTTTATTTTTATTATAAAATAATTCTGTTTATATTTTCATTCTGGTCCTTTACTCTCCTTCACTTTGTCATATAGCTTCTATTTAAGTGATCTCTTGATTCAGCAGGTCTGGCAGTAATCAGGTCTGGAAGGGGGAAGAGACTTAGTCAACCAGTGACTCAATAAACCCTGTGTTAGTGAAAAAGAACTATGTCACCCTCATGCTGTTTACAGTGCAAGTTAAGATGAAAATGCTTACACAGTGTATACCAAGATCGTCATCACAGTTTAAGGCCAACACGCAAACAGATAAAACTCATATAAATAAAGTAATTTACACTCTAAAAGGCTCTCTGAAGCAAACAACTGTTGTTTGTTTTGGTGGTAAGTCTTATTTCCACTGCCTTTGACCTTTTGGTTTGAACACACAAAGACTGTGTTTGAAATCTAAATAAGTCAGTTACACTGATAAGTGTAGGAATAAAATGAAATAATGATGATCCTTGTTGTAAAGACAGACTGATGTTTTAGCCAAATGAATTAATTTCCTGATGTCTATGTCCCCTTTACTGTGCATCGAGTGTGTTTCAGCGAGACAATGGATGTTTTCTCCATTAGTATAAAAGGCCACTGTTTGGCTTCATCTGCTTTCTGACTCCACTTCCGTGGTGGCACAAGAGATCCCAGCGCCTGTTTGTGACAGCCAGAGCATGTACTTGTGTGTCTGTGTGTATATGTGTGTACACACCAAAGCCAGCAAACGCCCCCGACACAGAGAAGCATCCAGGAGGTTGAAGATATTTGACAACAAGTTACACAGGGCACACAGGGTGTGAATAACACATCAATCTCTGAGTGGGCAGCCACATGAATCATTACAGCATGAAGCAACAAACACACAGATTTCAGGAAGTCACATGGACCGAGTGTCAGCACCCTGACATGCCTGAGATACACCACAAGGTAATACACAAAAAAACATCATAAATAGTGAAGTACCAGACATGAACACATTGACATGTCCTTCATAATCTAGTTCTTGACGTGTCAACTGTGTAACAGGGTCCAGACTGTAATTTGAGACACTTGAGGTGGTCCACACTCCTGACTCTTTCAGTGACTTATCACTTTGTTTTCTTTGTACCCTTGAAATGGATGACTGCCCATTGAAAGTTTTCAATAAGTAGTGTGAAAAAACTGCTTCTACAAGACTAATTACAAGCCATTTGTCTAGAATTAGGTTTATTCTTGTGGTTGTGTAGAATTCTCGACCACAGAGCTCTCGACCAAACAACAATAAAACTACCTTAATTAGAGTTCTTTGGTGTAATTACTGTAAAAAATGAAAGCTTGATCTCATACTGGTGTGATTGCAAAAAGTCTGACTGATTTAGCTACACAAGCACAAAAATAATGTCCCCGTTTCATTTTTCAGCCATAAAGCTGAAATACAGCAATCGACCGTGATGTTTCTCCCCTGCTTTAAAACTATGTTTAAAAAATAAAAATCACATTAACTTTGGCTGGTGAGCAGTGCAAAAAAACAATCTCTAGCCTCAATATCATGCTGCATACTCCAGCACCACTGGCACTAGTCAGGTTGTACTGATGGTTGTTCAGCTGATTGTGTGCGTGTTGAATCATAGCAAGATGCTGCTGAAAGAGAACCCCACAGAGTGCCAGAATAATCGAATTACCATGGGCTCACATGGCCAGTGCATTCAGACATATTCCCACTAAGAACTAAAACCATACAGTATCATAAATAGATTATTTTAATTTATTTTGACTGGTTCCTGCACTCAAGCACAGAATATACAACACTCCACACTCGTGAGATGGTATGAAGCAACAGAGAGAGCTAAATTCAATCAAAGCAAAAGGTTCTATCATGTAAAAATGCTTTATAATCACTCAGAAGAACAAAGTCTATAAGCAAGGCTAGGAGTCAGAATCATCAAGAAACACCCTTTGGAAAAGCCTGTTACTTGTTCCAATCAGAGCCCAGGACACTCACAAACTTCATTATCTTTAAACCTGATGAAGAATATCAAATACTAATTCAATTAATAGACTGGACTAACCATCAACTAAATAATGATACGATATCACCAGCCTGCCTGGATAAGCTGGTTATGTAGCGGCACACTCAGGAAAAAAAACAAACACCATAATTAAAACCTATTTAACTGTATCCATGATCCATGAAGGCCTTCAAAGCTGAGACTTTTTTAAGAAACAGCAGATGCCCCACAAACAGCAGGTACCAGCAAACTGCTTTGATGATGATGATGATGCCAGTGAGAGGGAGCAGGAGGGGCGTTCAGCAGGGGTAAATTACCTGATGGTGGGTTGGTCGAGGGCCCGTAGCAAACTGGTGGGGGAGGAAGAAGAGGTCCAGCAAGGAGATTGAAGCAGTGATGGCAAAGCGGGGAGAAGAAAGAGCATAAGAGAGACACAGAGATAAGATGAGCGATGGAGGCAGATGCTTGAAAATATAGCACCAAACCACAGAGGAACAAAGCTTTTAAAAGACATGTGGCACATGTGGTAGCACACAGACTGAGGTCAAAGTGTGATAATATAAATATATAAATACTTATTTTATATAGCAGATATGCTGGGTTAACTGCATCAGGACAGTGTTGATTTTATGTCAACACTGTGGTATAAAATATAAACATTATAAACAGATTAAAACAAGACATAATGTGTGTGCAAATACAATCTGACCATCGTCTGTTTACTGTGGTTTCTTGATCAGGGCTGGGCAAAAGCCAGACAATAAACATTTCTTACCAGGTGTACACAGAGAATGCTGGCAAAGTAAATATATTGATTCTGTATTTCTTACTAGGCTGTGCTGCAAGATTTTTCACAAAAGGTGTGAAAGTGTTACCCATTTTTTAACAGCTTTTCTTTAGACTACACTTAACAAAAGCTATGAGATGGAGTAGTTTGACTTCAGTTATTTTACAGATATTTTAAACTAAGTACAACATTTCAACAGCCACCATAACTGTGTCAGTTGTGAAAACAACCAAATAAAAGACTTTGTACAAAATCTCCACAAGTCTAACAAATCAATTATAATACAAGCATCAAGAAAAAAAAAATCCAAATTAAATAAACTGGATTAACTGTGAAACTGGAACAACCACACTGTCTGATTTTAAACCTGAACTGGTTGTCCCCTGTTGACAGACCCAGGACACATTTTGTCACATGGGCTGTTGTTTGATGTTCTATTTGAGTAAGTCTCCCACTCCTCATTAATTGCCCAAACAACTACTGATCTGATTTCTGGACAACCAGAAGGCACTTTGGCAAAAATCATTTAATCTTCATACCCACTACCCAGAGGACCAATCTGAACTTTTTTTATTCAACAGCCAAGTGCTATTTATGTTTGAGGCTATCACCTTTTTGCACTATTTTCCACTCGGTTTAACCAAGTGTACTGGGGTTTTCGGATGGTGCTTAAATGACACAAGATGGATAGGAGAAAATTACAGCAGTATAAATATATGTCATGTACGCCAGTGACACAGTACCACCACCCATAAATAGCCTTTAAGGAATTAAGGAGACTTCACTAAGGAAATATAGCCTAGTGCCATGGTCAGACTGAGATCAATAACCTGATCAGCTCTGTGTGACTTCTAAACACCCCTATCAGTACAACTCCAACTTTCAATAAAACACACACTGTTTGTGTTCTCTGAGGCAGGTGAGCTGTAAATCTAAGACCAGAGGGAGACTCACCGGACGACTCTGTGGCTGTGCATTCATTGGCTGCGTCTGGGGAGAATAAACTAGAGGTGCAGAGCCAGCATTTTGCCCAGGGTTGTAAGGAGACTGTCAGAAAACGGAAAGGTGGACAGAAGAGGAGGAGAGAGAAAGGAGAAAGTTTGTTACAGACATCACTCACTAGTGACTTCATTAAAACAGCACACCACATCACATTATCACTAACTTACTTTGGATGTTCTAGGAGTAAATGTTTTCAGTTGGGGTTTATGTACTGCAAAAAGATAAGTGGTACCCTCAAGGAGTTCAATTCCTGCGCTCCTTTATACTTCATCTAGTGTGCAGTGGAGCTAGACAGAGGTGGGCTGAAGCAGATCTGTTTACATTTCTTCAAGCTGCTGCTGGTATGGTTGTGATAATTTAGGTTTGTGCAGGCTGACAAGACTATTTATAGAAGTCCGGTGAGAGACTAGAGCTGCTTTAGGGTGAGGCAGTAGGCCATTAGGCTATAATGGTAAAGAGGAACAACAAGATTCCTCACAAGCATAGTCACATACTTCTAGAAAGGCTGAGTCACATCAACAATGTCACTGAATCTGTCTTTATAATTAGTTGTTACACAGAGAGTTACCCGTTATATTTATGTAGTATAACCAGATGGCACGTGAGTGAATCTTCCCTTCATCCCTGATTTATTTCTATTCTGTTACAAAGCAGTCCTGGAAATTTTGTTATTGCCCCATCTCCATCACACGGGTGTGGTATGCTGTTGCAGTTACAGACGGAGAAGGGGAAGGGAAGTCCCCTTTAAGTCTTACCTCACACCAACCATTTCAAATCCTATTAAATTAATTAATCGTGCCTTTATCCAACTTATCATGGAGCTTCTGCCCTTAACATTGATCAGATCTAAGATCTTATGCCACAACCCAATTATGTGGCACTGTCATTTTCTACAGAGCTTCTACCCAAAGACAACAGGTCTAAACATGACAGACAGTGCTTTAAATGTTAAATTCATAATGTTGAGGCTTTTGTATTAAACCTCTTACAGCTGCAGGTTTACAGATATGGCTCCAATATGTAATAACAAATCTATGTCATCTGAATTTTGGTTGAGAAAAACATACATCATGATCTCATCGCAAAATAGCTAAATAGCATTCCATGGTAATCCAACAATGAATTTGCAGCTGCACAAAGTTGCAAACAATCCAGTGTTCAGTGATAGGTGGCTTGTTCTTGCACACACGCACAATTAAATGAGAGCAGCCTTAGTTATTTTATTAAAATAATATATAT
>JAUMHL010000025.1:21582960-21634697 GCA_032362345.1 Sandelia bainsii
CATTTTATGTCATTATTCAAGTGCCACTGAATGAAAATATTCAATCCTAGTGATTACTACCACAACCCATGTTCCCTAATTGCTCATGTGGATTTCCTCCATGTTTCCTCCCTATGCCGTGTCTACAAAGCTGCCGTTTCAGGTATATACGTAAATACTGAAGTGTACCCGCATATTTGTCTATAGACAGTGGTGCACAGAAATAGTTGTGCATCTTAATGATAGAGTAGCTGAATTTGCTCCTGCTTTTCTCATAAGAGTGATGAGAATTTCATTGAGACAACACAATCATGCACACATGGCTTACTACTGCATTAGGACACGTATTGAAACAAAAAAAGACAAACAGGAAAAAAGAACATGCAAAAGGATGAAGTAAGAAAAGACAAACAATACAGGTGAGGTATTAGTGATATGGACAAAGTTAATTTAACTGCATACATTTTACAGCATTAGCTTAAATTACAACACACAATAACCAAAATCTAAACTCTAATATTGAACTTCAATAAAAAAACTTAAATTATTTATGAAGAAAAATATAGTGCATTTAATCTTTAATTTTCAATTTTGTCATTATCTGACTACTACTGAGAAACAATAAATGATAGTAATGAAATGTTTCCCAGCCCTAGCACAGGTCGTAAGAAGCAAATAGACAGACAGACCAAACATTAATACACAGAGAGGATGACGGCGGACACAGTGACAAACTCACCCCTCCGCCTGCCTCCCAGCCCTTAGGGTAGCGATATTGGGAAGCTGTGGGTACTGATACCTGAGAGAGCGCCGGAGAGTGGGCATGACCGGGTGGGGTGCCCGCTAAGTTAGGGTGTCCCTTTGTGATGTCGTGAGCAGTGTAAGGAGGGCCAGCGTGCCTGGGTACCTGCACCACATGAACAGGGAAGTTAGACACATACACAAAATAAGATATTATGTCACAATAATGCACTCACACTGACACACAGATGCAGGGGAGGAAAAACAGTGGCAGAATTCCACAAGTCATTAGTCCTCACTCCTGCTGCGGAATGTAAATTAAGCACTCAAGCCCCAGGATTAGCCCCCGTATGTGTGCAGAGGTGAAGACTTGAGCTGTGCACGGGTGTTGAAGCCTGCTGTGCTCGGCTAAAGACTGGGCTCTGGCCTTTTCTGCAGCGCCAACTTTTTCTATGCAAGGATGTCTGGGCCTCATATGACAAAACTGGGTCAAGTAATCATATTACAATCCCACTCATCTGTGACAGATAGAGTGCACCTGGTAAAATAGATACAACTGAGTCATGGTAAACAAGCCTTGTTGATATGGGCCAATAGAGGGTTCTGGGCAGACACCAGCCAAGTAAGCAATATCAGGCAATGTGATTTGACTCAGCTCTTAGCCTGTGGAGTGGCAGGACAGGCCTTGGCTGCTGCAGCTGCGCCCTGGCACTGCTGCTTGTTGCTGCAGCAGGCCTGACACACCAGGGAACAAGACAGGATAGTGCAGAAGGAAATGAGGAAGCAGACTCCGAGAGCTAGCAAAGCCCAGCAACACACCTCTTCTCTACGGAGCTTTTTTGTTCTTCTTTTACACAACCTGGCCATTAGGGCTTTAAAAGCTCCATACAGCAGCTACCGACGCTAACATTTAAAAACTAACATCTCAAAACTTCAACCAGCTTCTACCAGATACTATTATGTATTATAATGTACAGCTCCTATAGTACTAATCCCTTCTGTATCTCTCCATCAACTCTGTGTGGCCCACTTCCCTCAGATGACCTGGGATAAAGCAACTAATCTAGCTGCTGTAGCCAGGGGAGGAGCCTGCTCTGCTTCAGGCAAGTGACAGATCCTGAGAACATACAGAGTGATGGGGTGGGGGAGGGGAGGCAAGTGACTCTATAGAGGTTGTACATGAGGGGGATAAAGGGGGAAAGGAGAACGTAAACCCTGCATGAACTGCAGAGAACAAGTGTTTCATGCCACGGACACGGTTTATTTCCACCAGTGTCATCATTGTTGCAGTCTAACCCCTTAAAACGAACTTTCAGAGCTAGAAAATCTCAAAAACCCTTTGATGTCTCCAGTACTGTTGTGTTACAGTGGATAAATAAGTTCAAAGCTAAATAGCCTGTGTTCAGTCATTCGATTTCCTTCTTCTTCCTCCTTCGAGTTGTGCAATGTGCAGTTACCTACTGTTACCTCTCACATTTCAAAAATGTCATGGCGCAAGACATCTTCTTTGTGGTGTCAAATAATCAAAGTGGAAATGCTAAGATATACTGCTATGCTTATACAGAGTCAAAGAGTGTAGAAATAAAAGTGCTATAAGACTAATAAACAAAAACAAAAACTTTCCCACAAATCACCACTACTACATTAGTATTGTGCACAAAGGATGTCACACCAAGTGTCACAATTGTACGGATTTTGTTGTTGTTTTGTTGGGTGGGGCTTTAAGGAGATATAGTAGGTGTGGCTGGTCACCGAGGACAAGACAACAAATGGTCCAACAGTTGAGCCAAAGACAGCACACAAAAGCAAATGTGGATTTTGTTTCTGTGACCAAATCTAATTGTCTTGATAACAGCTTCATTATTATCTGAACATTATAACATTGAGTGCTGAAAAAAAGACTGTAATGTCAGTTTATGCAACTACATACAGCCCATAACACAGATATATATTCTTTATTTTTACGTGTGCAATACGTGTCTATGTACTGTAGCATCCATGCAGGTGGATATGTGTGCGAGTGACTCACGCTGTAGACTGCAGCGACTCCAGGCTGTGTGGGGAAGATTCGGTCGTCCAGTGATGCCTGAACTCGTGAGATTCTGGAAAAAGGTGTGTTAAAGGAAAACTGGAAAACTCTAACAGGGTAACTGGAGACGAGAGCTAAAACTAGTTTTACACTAGATAAGAGTTGTACTGATGAACAAGTAGGATTCTCACCATCTTTATGTATTCATGTAGAAGACATCAAGTCTAAATAGTGCTGACGAAAACACATGACGAAACTCGCGTGTTTGAAAGTTTCCACAGGACTGTACTCAAACCCTGACAGCTCAGCTGGTCTGACTTCAAGGATCCCCCCCAACAACCCCACACCACCCAAAATACTCCATCTTTGAGAGTACACTATGTACCTTCCCCATTTTGCAAGAGTTAAAGGGAAAATCAGAAACGGATTTCTGGAATACTTCAGGCAAGGGGGCAGACAGAGCACAAGATTAGACAACTGCTCAGCCCTTTCGTGGGAATAGCAAAGGTACAAACATCATTCAATATTAAGTGTCTTTTCCTTACACTGAGGGCAGAGTAGGAATAATAAGAATAAGTCAAAGAAAAACCTCCTGTCACCAAACCTGTAAAATCCCATAACACTCCAGGCTTTATTAAGGCTTAGGGAACAGTTTGAACAGAAACCAGAACAGAGGATGACTTTCTTTAAGGGTTCTGAAACATGTAATAATGAGAATCACTTGGGAGACATCACTCAGATGTAAGAGGAGACAAAAGAGAGAATGTGTAACAGCCACATAGAAGAGGGAAGCCCTGTGGTTAGAAACCTGCTCAGGCAGTTGTCTGCGACAGTCGGACTCACACGCTACTGATCACATGATTTAAGGGAAAGTGAACGTCTGGCTTTCTTCCTTTCACCCAAATCACGACTCCCTTTCCCTTAAACCCTCTTTCCTTTACTCTGCTCTTGCCTGCAGGGGCCCGTCATCTCTCTTGGCCCCCTGCCAGCACCTCTACGTGTAACAAGCAACGCAAGAGGGAGAGAGGAGGATAAAGAGAGAAAAGAATAATTTAAAATTCAAATTCAATTCAAAAAGCAGAAGCACAGCAGGAAGCATTATCTGTTTCATTGTCGGGGTATTTGGAAAAACAACACACCCCTACTCCTCCTCACACACACACACACACACACACTGTATACATATGCAGAGAAATTAAGAGTCTCTACATACTGACATGACAGGTGAGGAGGAGCACAATGAAACTGAGCTCTAGACTATGAAGTTTGTACAATTTTTACTTTTGTTATGTTGCTAAAAGAGAACATTACCCACATAGTGAGAGCATCACAAAGACAGATTTGCTCATAATTCACATACTGTAATAATGTGAAAAGCCATAACGCTGGTGTTTCAAAGCAACAAAGGTGAGAAAACTGAAAGCAATTATTACTTTTAAATATTTCAGGTCAGGAGTTGTTGTTGTAAACAGCGGCAAGCAGAGGAAAAGCAAATGCAAAATGAACAGGTAAAAGCTACCAGGGATTTTGACAGAGCCGATCTTCTTACAACTGCTGCCAAACTGTAAAAACAAGAGATTATTTAAATGGCTCAAAGCCAATGTGCAGATTTTTGTTATCTCACAAGGCAAACACCTGTAGTTATTGCAGAACGATGTTATGCCACAAACTAGGCGTACTTACAGAAGGAAAACACTTGTCATGTGTTTAGCTGGAACACTTTTTACTCATCATGTTTCAGCAGTATTTCATTAAAATTTTTACATTGAAACAACAAAGGAACAGATGTGTGTATAAATGAATAATTGATGCAGTTTTGTTTTCCCTTCTGCAAAATCATTATATACTAAAAGGTGCTGATTTCAGGTTTTGATATTACCTTCATTGCCTGTGTGGGTTCAAACAGTTAGGTAGCATAAATGGACATGAAAGATAGTGTTACAATATTTGGCATACATTCTCAAGTTTCTTCACTTTTTTTTTTGTTTTAAGACTGACTGTAAAACTATTCCTGTCATATCCAGGTGATCATGCTGAGAAAGCAAAATGTCCTGAGGTAAAACATCGTTTATGTCAAGCCCTTTGTGCGGGTGGCCAGTTAACCAGATGGATGCAGACACTCTGCGGTTGAGCTCTACTGCACGTATCAGGTGCAACCATGAAAGTGGCTGACTGCACTAATTAGACATTAGATCTCCATTAATTTTCTGCTTGAGGAGAGAGGGTAGGCACAATGTCATCTTAGGCTTACAACAGGCATATTGCTTCCCAAAATGTGAGTCACTGTGGCTAAAAAATTACTTGCAACATCCAACTAGACTCTGAGAAGAAATGCAGTGTTCACGTGAGGGTACATGAACCTCAAAGCACAACTGAAGACAGTAACCACTTATTTCTTATGACAATGGTGAATTCTAACTTTGAGCTCATGTAGAAAATAAAAGCCACACACATTTCAAACAGGGTTTCTACATCCTAAAATCCCCAAAATGTCATGCTGCCTTGTTGTTTCTTCTTTTCAAGGTATTGTTTGGGTCCCCCCATTCTCTGAAGATCATAAAGTAGCTTCAGCTTGTCCCTTGACCCCGCAGTGACCTGTAAACCTTATTTAGCAGGGAGAGGCTGCTGTGGCTCCTGCTTCATCATTAGCTTACTGTAAAGCCACTTAAGTACTGAGTCTGAGAAGGCAAAAGAGGAAGACGGGAGGAGATACAGCCTCACAAATAGCAGGGGTGTGATCAGGAAACTGACGCAGCTCAATAAACTATAATCTGCTATTACTGAATAAACTAATGAATCACAGCTGTGCAGTTATCAACTTCATCCTTGTGTAAAAACACTCGAAATTCTCAAAAAAGGAACTGAATGGGGCTTGGTTTCTGGTGAGGTAGAATATTTAGACATATATTCTAAATCAGTACTGTACAGTTGCAAAACAATATCTTAGCCACAGCTAAAACTGTAGTGTGACACAGACATGACATATGTTTGAATTAAACCTAAAAGGAACCTAGCATGTCCCAGCTGGATGATGCAGGCTACCTGGAAATCTCAGTAGAGTGGGTTCAGAGGCACAGGAAGTGAGTGGAGACGGCCCAGATGGTGCAGACAGAAACCCTCCTTCTCCCTGCTCTCCCACTGGCCACTCACGCACACACACATACACACAGATAAAAGCAGAGCTCACAAAGCTCTCACTGCCTGCCTGCTGTTGCGGAACCTGCTCTTTCACTACAGTATGAACAATAGGAGGTAGGCTGGACAATTCAAATCCTCCAAATCAAATCTTAAGCAACATTAGATTGGAAATACAGAGGTAAAGGCAGAATACAAACACCAAAACAATAACATTACTGCAACAAGCTCTTTCTAATGGTGATAAAGAGTAAAGTCACATTCAAATTTTGACTTATGATGATTTTAGTAACTAAAGATTTTTCTGATGATGAATGAGTGTCACCTATTTATGGGAGAGCTAGTACTACTAGCATCTAAACACCAAAACATTGTACTGTTTTAGCAGAGAAATAAGAACATTCAACAGTGCATCTACCCTGCATATTTGTTGAGGGGCATTAGCAGCCATATCACTGCAGATTATTGTTGTACATCTCTGAATCATTGCCAAGGTGCATCACAAAATGTGAGTCCTTCCTGTTGTTTAGTCAGAATGCAATAACAGCTATTTCCTGTGACTCTTTGGATACAACTACTTGAGAAACTACAAATTTGTTTGATGAATTCACGGTGTTGATGAAATGTATGAGTCAGTCACATTTCTAAATTAGCAACAAAAAAAAAATCACACTGATGCACAACACTGCAGCAGAAGCAGAAACAGCAGCCAGGAGAACATTATCACCAGGTTACTGGTTTATGTTTAAAACAGCAGCAGCACTAATGGTAACCAGCAGTGCTATCAGCTTGAATAATGAAAACTGACCAATAGAAATAGAGGGAACAGAAGCAAACCGTGCTAGCAAAAGGTACCCAATTATTCACCAACAGTGTTTTTTTCCATAAATTGTTTTTCCAAACTGTGTTTTGCATAAAAACCTGGAAAAGGGCAGAGAACTGAAATACCTAACCAAAACAGACATGAGGACAGGGACAACTAACACATGGTTTCTATAAATTAAAAGCTAGTTGTGTACAACTACAATTAATGGACTTACTAACCCTTTCCAACTGGACACAAAAGAAGCAATTGTTTGGCTTCAGTATATTCTCACTGCGCACGTGATCTTTCATTTGTAAAACAAATTCTGAACTCCACCATAAGCCTTGCAGCATCACTGTGTGGGTGGGATGGACCTCGAAACACAGAGTTCACTCTAAATACCAAGCATTGTAAGAACAGCTGAAATCAATGTAAGTGAAATCAGAAGATGGCAGTTTTCACAAATAGCTGGGTATATTTGAAAAGTTTTTCTAGAGTAAATATTTTAAAAATATATCCACAACAATGCATCAAGATCAATTGAGACGAAAACTAGACGTGCACCGACAGTGTGCAGGATGTCTTCTTCAACAGGGCACACTATGAAAATAACAGTCCTGCATGCTGGCACATTACTACTCAGCAGTTTATTTATAACACCCAACAGTGAGTATGCTCATGAGAATATTTTCTCATGCAGGCTGCACACACTTGTCCTGAAATACAGGACTACTGTGCTGTGTGACCTACCAGCTGGGTACATACATTATGTAGTTGCATCTCATAACAAATACTGGCTCTGACAGCATGTCTGGTCTGCAGGTTACATTCAACTTCTCTGATCTTTATTGGCAAATATAGTTGTTCTTTTGTCCAAAAAGAAACAAATAATTTGGATACAGAAGTGGAAAAAAACTATGAACTATGGAGTAAACCTGTTCAGAGATCAAACTACAGTACCATGTGAGACAGGGGGTTAGGAGGGTCCCCATGGAAAGGAGCAGAGCAAAATAGGGAGAAGCTCTCAGTTTTCTCAGCTGAACTAGCAATGGGATGAGGTGAGTTTTGGGTGATGGAAGGAAATGAGGGAGGACTTAGGCAAGCTGGGTGACCTGGGCCTTTGTTGGCAGATGGTGGGAAGCGCCACCTTGGCCTCTCGCTCTGAATGCTAAGCAGCAGCGCCATTGTTTGGCAAGTGCAGGAGCAGACGCATGCGCTGGGTGTTTCTCTGGCAACCAGGAACAGAAACAAACTGCCCTCCCACCCCACACGTACAGCACACATACATGTCCCCATCCGGCCCCTCGAACCCTTGGGCATCCCAGGACTCCACAAACATGCATGCCACCATCCCCAGAGAGAGAATTCTCATAGGCGAGGAGCCCAAGCCAAACAGAGTGTAGTCTGCCCCCACACTCCAGACCTCAAAGATATAGGGAGAGTGAGAGGTCAGACAAATGGTGACACTCACAGGAGTTGGTCTTTATGTATACATAAAAACTGAATGCAGAGCAGCCTAGTGCAGTGCTTTTTACATGACAGGGGCCATTAAGGTGACATTGAGAGTTACAAAGATCCTAGGTCGATGCACACTAGTTAAATTTTCTTCTAAATCCACTCATTTATTGCTGGTACAATTTGTTCGTACTATAAACTCACCACCTACTGCACAGATGGTGAGGCAATGTGAGAATAAATCATAATTTATTATACTGACAAATATTCTACATTCAGTTTAATCCAATACAACTCAACAGCACTGCAAAGTACCACTTTGTCAAAGTACATTGTCAACAACAATCCTGATTTAGGATTTATTACAAGACTACATAGGTGTACCCAATAAACTATCATAGCATTAATTTATCACTAAGTTTACCTAATCCCCTGATACAGGTGGAGACATATTTACCTCGAAGAGAATTGGATGCTCTAAGATGAATTTAGCTGAACAAGTCGAACACAATATTATCTCCCCCTGAATGCATTCTACAGTGCTCTGAAGTGCTCATGTATCAGTCTGGAAAGAGTTACAAAGCCATTTCTAAGGCTTTGGGACTCCAGTGAACCACGGTGTGAGCCGTTATCTACAAATATAGAAAACTTGGAACAATGGTAAAATGTTCCCAGGAGTGGCCGGCCTACCAAAATTACTCTAAGAACACAATGACGACTCACCCAGGAGGTCATAAAAGAACCCAGAACATCTAAAGGCTCATCTCATATTTGCCAATAATCATCTTGATTTCATCAAGACTTTTGGGCAAATATTCTGTAGACTGATGAGACAAAAGTTTTTTGGAAGGTGTGCGTCCCGTTACATCTGGTGTAAAACTAACACAGAAAAAGGAAATCATACCAACAGTCAAACATGGTGGTGGTAGTGTGATGGTCTGGCGCTGCTTCGCAGCTTCATGACCCGAACGACTTGCCATAACTGATGAAACCATGAATTCTGCTCTCTACCAGAAAATCCTGAAGGAGAATGTCTGGCAATCAGTTTGTGACCTCAAGCTCAAGCGCACTTGAGCTATGTAGAAGAATAATGATGCAAAACACTCCTGAATGGCTCAAAAAACAAAACAAAACAAAAAAAAGTAAGGTTTTAGGGTGGCCTAGCCAAAGTCTGGACTTAGAAATCCAATAGATGCTTAAACAGACTGTTCCTGCTCGAAAACCGTCCAATATGGCCAAATAAAATCAATTCTGCAAAGAAGAAAATTCGTCCACAGCGATATAGAAGACTCATTGCCAGTGATCACAAATGCTTGATTGTAGTTGCTGCTGCCAAGGGTGGCACAACCAGTTATTAGGTTTACGGGGCAATTACTTTTTCATATAGGGCCAGGCAGGTTTTGGACAGCTTTTTCCCTTAATAAATGAAATCATCATTTTAAAATTACATTTTGTATTTACTCAGGTTATCTTTGTGTAATATTACAATTTGTTTGATGATCTGAATCATTTAAGTGAGACAAGTATGCAAAAAAAAAAAAAAAATTCAGGAAGAGGGCAAATACTTTTACAAAGCACTGTATACTTGACGTACATGAATCATTCTAATCTTTCAATTACTTTAAAAACTATCGCCACAAGAATTACTTTCTTGAATTAGCCACATATTTTGTGATAATAGTAGTCTGATGGCCGTGTGAAACAGGTTTGTACCTGTACACAATTAATAAGGACTACATCAGCGGATCAACATCCACGGCTCCATCAAAAGGGTCATAAATTTGAAAAAGTTACATAAGCTTATACAAAATGAACTTGATTAGTGGTCAGTGGATAAAGTTAAGCTAATAAATATTGATCACACGGAACCAAACAGTCAAAAAAAACATTATACCCAAGAGTAAACATAAGGGATGCGGTTCTGTACTCAACAGAGACTTCCTACCATTTAGCTAAAAGCGGGTTAAGTAAATTTAATACTCATTTCAAAACCCTAGAGAGTCAAACAGGACATGACACAACAGATAAATAGATCTCTTGCTGTTTTACTCATCCCACTCACAGACAACTCAAGCAAGAGAGGGTTTCATACTGCCACCTGCCATACCCAGCTACTTACTGCCCTTTACAGATGTCAGAAACACAGAGTGGCTGTGTTAGAGGCAGGAAATCAGGTAGAGACATCATACCCCAAAGCTGAGCCACAACAGAAGCTGTCAGGACACAAAAGACACATCGTTCTGCCACCAACAGGCAGGAGATGTCAACCTAATCCCCTCTCACACACTACTGCCACCAAGCTGTAAATAAATCAGAAGGTGACATAACCACGGTGACTTCAATCTACCAAAAGTAGAGTAGAGTAACACTGGCCTACCTCTGTATAAACTCAAAGGGTAAAGGAATATTTTAAGGCAGTGACAGCATAAAACATTAATAATACATGCTGACAGAACTCTATACTGCATGTTAAATATTTGAAAAGCGTAATATACGTGAATCATGATGGTTTACCTACCCGTTTATACCAAACGTCATTATACCTGGCAAGCTGTCAAGAGCTTGGAAACTAGCTGGCTACTTTTTTTACTGCTAATTTCTGCAGCCTGCCTTACTGAGAGGCATTGACAGGCCTGTCAAGGTGCACAGTCGCACCCCCTTGAAAAGCTAATGCGAAATTGCAAAGGAGGTGCAATTCTAACAAACTGGGCCTTGTTTGGGGTAACATTAGCCCCGTTATTAAGCCACAGGTCACCACCCTGAAATGAACGAAGCTTTAATGGTCTGCGACGTTGCCTTCACGTGCTTGTGCACTCGTTAGCCTTGACTTAGCTGGCTGGTACGGTAACTAGGCTAATGCACCTTGCTAGCCAACAACGATAACTGAACAAAGCCGGTAACCGGTGTGGAAACCCTGATAGCTCGCCGGTGATGGAGCTTTCCAATAACACATAATGTCATCGTTAATATAACTTACAATGACATAACCGTATTAAAATTACCCCCATATTTAACCTAAAATGCAACTGGAAGCAGCAATGTGGCGTCAGCTTCCAAAAATCAAACTGACATTTCCGTTGGCTTTGACAACCGGCTTCGTAAGCTAACATTAGCATGCTTAGCTAGCTAATTGTCCCCTCCCCTCCCAACTCCCTGCAAACGAAACCACCATCCCCGCATCCAACCTCTATTATCTACCACTAATAAAACACCAACGTGTGTTACTGTCATAACAGCTTGGTCAAATGTATAAAATCACAACCATTTCCATGTTACCCAGGTCAAAGGATACTGAGGTTGCGGTACCGCGCCGGGCTGAGGAACTGCTGGGGCTCCCGGCGGCAGAGACACGGAGGTCAGGGTAGCCCGCAGTTGGCTCGACGGAGAGGGGCCACTTCCAGGTCCGCTAACTGCGACAGCGGCTGGTTTGGGGACCACTTTCGGTGGCAAACTCATCGCAAAAAAATCAACAAATAAAAACAATACCTTAATAAATACTGATACAAACAGCGTCTAGCTTGCATGCATAGGGCAAGCGTAGCAGATTCTTGAAGCAGGCCCCAAATCCCTTTAACGAACTGGGATAACGAAGCTCGAATAGCAACACAAACGTCTTTTCTTCATGGAAAGTCGCTGTTCGGATCAGCGGTGCTATTCATGGGGACGGTGGGAGGTTTAGCCTCCCTCGCCCGTCCGGAACCAAAACGGATCCGGCCCGGTTCGTTTCTTTGAAAAGAAATAATCGCCACGATCTTCAGCCTCCCTCGGCGATCTACCCTTTCTTCTCGACAAGTATGTTTTTTATCATTTTTTTCCTCAGAGAGATGAGAGACTTCGCCAACATGGCGTTGCGGCCGCTTCCAGCAGTCCGGGCAGGACAGATGATTCGGCAAGTCTCGGCCAGTTTCGGATTCGCTCGGCTAATCAACTAACCCACGATCAAGTACTGTAATGATAGGAATAGTTCACGTTCATAATAGGGCATAAATACACATTTTTCTCACTTCTTTTGCTTTTTAGTTGTTTTTGTGGCTTCGAATTACTTAAAAATATTTGAGTCCACAATGTAACATGACACTAAAAATTACCAATACATTAAAAGTGAAACTAAACATATTTAGTTTATTATATCAAGTTGCACAAATGTTTATAGCAATTTAAGTGTATGTACGGCCCGAAACTCTTTACAGTCAGTAGATTTGTCATCTATTTACACAACATAGTTAATGGATTGCACGGTGCACCAGCATAACATGTGTGTCATTAACGCCATCTATTGTTGTTCTGGCTGCTTCACATCTGCAAGTTTGCAACATTTTCCCATTACTGTTACTGGTTAAGTAATGCCATCGAAGACAGTTGTTATTATATGATGATTTAATCAACATATCCCTGTAAAACAAATCGGTTTGTGAGTGTGTTAGAAAGTGAGATTTCAAACAAATGAACAAAACTGTAGACATAAGGTAAAATGTTTTAAACTTGGTTTTACTACACAAAATAATTTTGTTGCTTACTCATAAAAATACATATGGCACATCATGGCTTAACTTACATGACCCAGTTCTGAATTTAATAACAACAGCTGCTGCTTTAATTTATTGTGGTGAATTTATGAATTAATTCATTCTGTTTCTGATCTGTATTTGTCTTCCATTACATAAACTGTGACAGCATGTCAAAACATTCCTTTGTTTTTAAACACAAATATCATGTTAATATCTGTATTAAATGTAACATTGCACACAACGACTTTCTGAAATATTGCAGTAGTTCAAAGACAAATGTCCATTTCTGTATTAAAAGATATTTATACCAATTCTTAATTAAAAGATTTTAAACTGTCCATGTGTGATCCAGAATTTCCATCAAGATAAAAATCCTGAAGGTCTTTGGTTCGCTGTCATATAAAAAGTTGTGACCATAAATAAAACATAATAAAAAATACACTGGAACAGATCCAATCACACTGAACATTTACAAGAAATAGAAACATTACTTGGCTTCTTAATCATTTAAGTGACAAACAAGCAGTTTACAACGTTTTCAGAGTGGTTCCCCCATTTTTTTTGTAACTATCTGATGGATTTCCAGTGTTCAAAAAGCGCATTTATAGCTACATTTAACGTCAGAGTTCAGTGAAAGCTGCTAATTCAACAGCCTTTGTTGAGAAGCACTGAACATTGCAATTGTCCATTCACAGCAGGCACATTTTGTCCTGATAAGGAGCTGGATAAGCATGAAGTGGGAAGCCAGTATGGATTTCAGTGGTTCTTGCATTTCCCAGCTACAGAGACTTTGTCAGTATCTTAAGCTGTTTTCCCATTGTCCATATTATCCCTCGCTAATAAACAGAGCTGAGCAACGAAGCTTCACCACAGGTCACACTTGTGTTTAGGGTTCATGGGAGCATCTGCTTTGCAGCCAAAGTGCTTGGAGAATTCACGTGAATTGGAGATGGTGCCAATGACTCTAAACCTCGATGGACTGTGAGAATCTGTGATCACACCCTCGTGTGAGCTCTCAGGTGTCCTGACAGAACACCACACCTGCACAAGCAATAAAAGGAAAAGGAGACACACAGTAAAGATTTCAACTAAGATTCAAGAGGTTAGTTAAACTGTTTTCATCATGATTTCTGATACTCATCAGCATTCGTGTTCTTTTGATAGAGGTTGTGCAATGATTTGTGTTTAAGGTTTAATATCAAATGTCCTGTCCAGCATACATTTAATCTTTGGGCTTGTTTTATTCTGATATTTATATAAGTTTAGATGTTATTCTGAACTTTAAAATAGGGGAACCTATAATTTAAGTTTTTAACTAACCACAACAGACACAAAGCAAAATGTCTTAAAACATGTCTGGAAGGGAGCCTAAACAAGAGTAGTATTACTATGTGAACAGCAGAGGTGGTAACAAAGTACTGTACATTACTGCAATTTTGAGGTACTTGTATTTCCATTTTGTTAATCCACAACAATTGAGAAGAAAATATCTTATATGTTTTTACTGCATGTATTTGAAAGCTTTGGTTACTTTTTTTTGCAAATGTAGATTCTTAATTTAAAAATTCAACTAATAAATGATGATGTATTAATGTGAATTAACCACCTGTTAAAATCACATCCACTTTACCAGCTTCTGTTTTGTTCCACATTGAGTCACTATAGTAAAAGAAATATTTAACCTTTGTTTTTTTAATTAATTATAATGTTTACTTTCTGAATTTTGACAAACAAAGCTGTACAAGACCTGCACATAATTATTATTAACACTAAGGTCAATTCTGTTATATACTGTTCTGTTAGTGGAGTATTTGGACAATTTTAGGGCGATGTACTTAGTATTTGAACTTCAGTAAAGAATTTGAAGTGGTGCTTCTACTTGTACTGGAGTATAAGTATTGCTTGCATTTTCACTGGAGTACTGAGTTTGTGTGCTTCTACCACCTCTGGTCACCAGTATGATGAAAATAAAACAGAACATATAAACTGAATTATACAAACCTGGGCAAATCCTACAAAAAACAGCTGCTGGTTGGTCATTCCCAGGGCCGGCAGTGTGGCCTCCTCACCATTCTTTTGGATCCAGTTCACATAAGCCTTCAGGGCAACAAATGATCATGTTACACACTGTTTTCCTCTGTACATAGAAAAGTATACAGCAATATAGACCAAGGGAACAGAAATAAGCTCCAATGTGTTCTATTCTTCCAGTTAAGCTGTTCAGTGCAGGGTCCTTTTACTTCTATGTGATTTGCTTACTGGGTTCAGAGCCTACGACCTTTCACTACATGGAAAGAATGTGTGCATGTGAAGAAGTAACCAGAGGCCGTCAAGGCCACTCATAAGCACCTGTTGCATTTCCAGGCTTCTCTGTAAACCAGACAACCTGCTTTTTCCAATACAGATTAATGGATGTGACCCACAACAGCTTCGGCAAATAAACTAATGCAGGGGATTACGTTGAGAAGTGTCTGATAGTTTTCCAACTTTCCATAATACTCTAAATGCTCTTTTGGATTGAACTATTTGTTCACAGAAAGTCATATTTCACTCATGTTTAAAAGGAATCATCCTCAAATACATACAGAAAATGCAAGGCAAATTCTGCTTTCTATTGACATCAGACCTTGTAGGCAGCATTAAGTCCACCGTTGTCAGCGATGTTCTCTCCCAAGGTGTGTCTTCCATTCAGATGCTCCTTGTTGATGCTGTAATTTCCATATTGCTCCACCATGCACTGAGTGTGCTTCTTGAAGGCCTCCACAGAAGAGTTCTGCCACCAGGAACGCAGATTTCCATCTTTGTCGTATTCTCTTCCTTTAAATAAAAATGTTAAATATTACTCTGTTCTCTGTCAAACTGTGCTTCAAGACATTTTTATTAAACTTCAGTATTACAAGGGTCAATCTAGTCTAGACATGGTCATCGTCTGAAATATAATTTGTTTAAAAATAATTTACAAACCTTGGTCATCAAAAGCATGAGTCAGCTCATGTCCCATCACTACTCCGATTCCACCAAAGTTGAGAGCTCTGGAGAACATATAAATACATAAAAAATGTAAGTCTGATTATGAGGGGCCTATCTTCAGCTCACCACAGGACTCATATGTTGAAAACAGATGCTGAATATTTTTTACAAGTTCACTGTTCATTGTTGTTTTCACATTATCTTTATTCTGTTAGTTAGTTCTGTTCTGTTAGTAAGCTTAAACAATATGCTTCATTTTTTTAAATCTACAGTGCTTTCATGTACATGTGAACCAAATCTTTGTTTGCTGTAATCATTCCTCCTGCTCATACTGGCCATTTATACCATTTGTAGATTATCCCTAATATTCTTTAGACATTAGACAAATCAAGTTGGTATCTTCCAAAGGTAAAGTACAGCACAGAATTCCCTCTTTGTGTTTGCCCAGACTTGTTGGGCTTCTGTGGAGGGATACTAACAAAATGAGGGAATTTTGTATTAACAACATACTTGTTGATATCCTTGGGGAAATTGTTGTTGGACAGCTGCCAGGCAGTACATATCGGCGTACAGGATTTTGGTGTCTCGTCCAAGGACACCTCGACATGTAGCCAGGCAGGACTGAGAATCGAACCGCTCACCCTCAGGTCTGAAGACGAATGTGCAATCCACTAACTTTGGAAGATACTCACTTTATTTGTCTAACTCAGACTGCAGAAGAATCATATTAGCTTCTGATAAATGTTCTTCTTTATCACCAAAAGGACACCAGAAGCAGATGTCTAAGGCCAGTTTAAACAGAAACCTGTTTCAGTATTTTATTGGCAAAACTGGCAACCAACCCTGTCCAACAATTTTCATTGTATGTTCTATCAGGATAAATTGCATTCAACATGATTTAGTAAACTTGAAGTGCAATGTAGGAGACCTACTTTGGCCAGGAACGACTATAAAATGGAGCCTGAAGGATTCCTGCTGGCAGAACCATCTCATTCTTGGTTGGGCTGTAATATGCATTCACAGTTGGTGGGGTCATGCTCCACCTGGAAAAACAAAGACCACAGAGCCACCACATGAGGCTGACATCAAGGTCACAACCAATTGAGAATACTGATACGGTCTTCTGTGCCAGGCTGACTACAGATGAGTTTGTAAAGCATGAGAACTCTGATCTGTCCCCTCCCCTCAATGCCTAATTAGAGGCAAGGCTCAGTTCAGCAGAGAGAAGTTCATAGCCTGGGAACATTTGTGGATGGCAGCAGTATTCTGCTGAGTCGGTATAATGGGAACGTGTTCCCGCCAGAGCTAAACTCTGGCAAACAGCAGCAGTGGGGATGAGGGTAAAAAGGAGCAACTCACTGGTTTCTGTTGGGAGTTTTCCTCAGCTGGTCTGCTGTTACTCTGGCAGAGAAGTTGTAGTACTGCATGACATTTTGGAAGTAGAGTTCTGGCACCACCTCAAACTAAAAGAAACAAGAAATATAGTGTCCAATGTTTTAAAATAAGGGAAGAATGAGATCATGCAAGAAAAATAAAAGTGCAGAGGTGGTTTAATACATGTGATGCACTTCCACATTTACCTACATCATTGAACACTTTGTCCAGTTTCTCAGGATTCATAATGAACTCTGGATATCCAACCATGTTGTATATTGCATCTGCCTGTGAAAGATCAGATTTGAAAAAACTGTAAAAGACAAATTCCTACACCAGGTGGCAGTGCTGCATATCTCATTCACTTCAGTAAAAAAACACTTCACATGCCTCCTTAAAGCAGGAGTAGGTATATTTCTCTTTAAAAAATACACAAAAACTCTTTCACTCACTTTTTCTTTTGCTGCTTTTTTCGTTTCCGGATCCATCCAGCTCACATGCTTGAGGCTGTCCTCAAATGCTCCTTTAATTTCTGCAACCATATCTTCAGCCTGAAGCACAGAATAGGCAAAGGACAGTAAGAAGCACATCATCCCACACAGCTTTGTGAGGAAAGGACTTTGAAGCACTTACTATGACCTTGCTGTCCTCAGCAAAGGTGGCTTTGACAAACATGGCTCCAAGAGCAAAGCCGAGGGCACTGTCTGTGTCGCTCACACACAGCTTCCAGCGTGGGGTACAGCTCTGCAACATCAAATTAAGGAGTGTTCAAAAATACATCCTCACATTTCTTATATTGTTAGATACCATCAGCCTGTTTGTAATGCCATTTTTTTCAGTTTCAGATTTTAGCCAACCCTTTTTGTCCGCTTCAATTAGTAATTTCCTTTATTTCCAAGAAAGAACGTGGGAGGACTTGTTGAATTCAGCTGTTGACTCTATGTGTAGGAGGACCGTTTGTACTGGGACTAATTCTACTATTATTACTATTTCTCCCCCGTACAGCCCTGGGATAGTGTAACAACCCAGTCTATCCACTCTCAACAACGTCAATATAAAACTATATCAGCATAGTATCTTGGATATACCGTATAAACAATTAATAAAACATAACCTGTAACTGCCTCTGGTAAAGACAAATCTTTTAGAAATAGAACTAAATATTGAAGGAGTCACTGCACAGAAGATTTCTAACAAAAACAATTAACACAAATACAAAATCAGAAAAAATGGTTGTGGTTCTTTTAAGAAATTTGTAACATCTGTTCTCACTCTTTATGAGGCAAAACTGAGTTCTTATCTTTCTACAGGCTCAGAGACACAGTGTTCCCTCTGAAGGACTGAGTGGTACCTGTTTTTTTCTGCTGACAAAATAACTGAGTCTATGTAAACGAGCCACCACTAGAACAGCAACAAAGTAGAAATAAACAGCAGAAAGGAGTAAGTGAGGCACATCCTAGTTTGTAACTTAGTAATAAACTATTCTGTGACACTGTTTTCTGACAAAAAGACCCAACAAGAATAGAAAAATGGTAGAACTGCAGTTTACAGCTCAGAAGTAATAGGGTAATAGTGGGGTAATATTTTGGAAATAACAAAGTAATCTTAGGTAATACCCTGGTAATAGCATGGTAATAAGTAGGGTAATACTCTGGTAATAACCAAGTAAGCTAGTTACAGAGTTCCCAAGGGGTCCGTGCTTGGACCGATTCTTTTCTCCTTATACATGTCTCCCTTAGGCAATATAATAAGGAAACACTATAAATTTTCATTGCCACACAGACAAAACCGGATGAAACAAATCAATTGGCCAGGCTTCAAGCATGTTTAAACGAAATAAAGGCCTGGATGTCCTGTAATCTTCTACTCCTTAATTCAGACAAGTCATAGATTATTCTATTTGGACATAGCATTGGTCCCAAGAGGAAGGAATCTTGGAGTTACCTTTGACCAAAATATCTCCTTTACCTTGTACATAAAAGAAATCTCTAAAACTGCCTTCTTCCATCTGAGGAATATTGCTAAACTTATGAGCATCCTGTCTCAAAGTGATGCTGAAAAACTAGTCCACGCATTTGCTACTTCTAGACTGGACTACTGTAATTCACTGTTAATAGGATGTCCCAATAACTCATTAAAAACCTTCAGTTAATCCAAAAATGCTGCAGCCAGAGTTCTGACTGTAATTAGCAAGAGAGATTGTATTTCCCCTACATTAGCTTTTCTCCATTCGCTCCCTGTAAAATCCAGAATACAGTTTAAAATTCATGTGGAACACAAACACCAAGAACAACAGTAATTATTGGAAACATACATGGTAGTTTACATGGTAGAGTAATAACCATGAAACAGAGCTGTGAAATGCAAAACTGTTTTTATTTTATTTCATGTTAATATCACAATAAAACAACACCATGAGAAAGGTACACACATGTGGATCTGACCTACTATTACCTATTGTATATATACCCATTGCTCATACCAACCTATTACCTGGTTGTTACCATTGTATTACCCTACTTATTATTATGCGATTACCTTTGTAAAAAGTACATGTAGTTTTAGCTTTTGCTATTTCCTTTTGTCCCCTTTGAAAAAACATATTTGTTTACACCACAACTTTCATCATGTTAAAACAGAAACGTTCCCTCCACTGACAGCAGTCCACTGTTTTCATCACAGTGTTATCTTATAGGCACAAAGTTAGCAAGACTCTTCATATTTCTTGAAACACTTCTCAACTTAATAATCAAAATTTCACATGTTGCAAGTTACCTTATTGGCTGCAAGTAAAAGAAAAAGTCCCTATATGGCAAAGTTATCATCAAGTGAAGGACAAGGACAAATGGAGCTGCATGTATATGCAGATAAAAAGGAACAAGGCCATAGTGAGAAAATGAGGAGTGTTCTGACAAGGAAAGTTGTAAAATCTACTGAGGAAAAAGAGACACAGCTGCACTCTCAGATTAAACAGATGCCCCAAAGAGACAAATAAAGACGGTTTTACGTTTGTTATTACAGTTTCCCCACTGATGGAAGAGCATCCAGCTAAGATAAGAGCTGGGGTCACCGAGGGCTTCAAACTGTTATTTATGAACAAGAAGTAACAGCTTACTGCAGATTTGTGTTTAATGCACACAAATTCATGTTCAAACATCTTCATCTTTGTGTCTAATTAAAGGGTCAGTTCACTCATTTGTCTGTAATATAGTGATTTCTAGCTGTGTAGACTGTTGTGGCTTAACTTTGGATGTAAGATATCAGTTTCTGAGACTAGAGTGGAGACGAATAAGATTTTTTTTGTGGTGCTCAGAGCACTAAAACTGTAGTTTAAAGAAGAAATTCAACAGTAGTGTCCAGTCCATTAGGATTATTTCCAATGAAACCTGTTGACAGTCAGTTTAGTGATTTATCTAGAGTAACTGGGTCACTGCTCTTAGAAATACATGGTAACACCACAAATGAAATCACATTCACACGTTGGGGTGATGGCTAAAGTCACAGAGGCAAAAAGGCAAAAACTATCATGGCTAGATATATCATTGTCAGATTTCTCTGTTCATAATAAATACAGTATGAAGATGTAGCTTGAAGTGTAGGAGCATTTTTATCAGGACAAGATCTGAAAAGAACCGTTTCCTTATTGTGAACATGACTGCATTTTATTTTTTAAATGTATGTTCTTCTGTTTTCAAAACTAACTTCTCTATTTCAATTTTATTTGGGATTTAATTGTTTTTTTAGACACAGACATATAAATCTACATGTAGTTAAGTTGCCCATCATTCTTTTATACTGCTGCTACAGCAATACTCACTGTGCAGCCAGCATAAACACCTAGTTAGAAACTTGTTTCCACATAAAAACCAAGAAGTAAGGTTTTTCTTTTACACATCTTAACCCACTGAAGGAAACCAGGTCACATAATGTTTAATTAGCGGTTAATATAAGGTGAGTGACCGATATCTTCTGGTAAATACTTAAGAGTATTACACACAAGAACAAGGGTTTCAATAAGATGTTGTCTAAATCCATCACTTCCTTTGCTTAAAAAAGCCCAAACACTCTGGCCAACAGGTCTTTTTCTAGTGAATCTAGTAGATTCACCTACTTGTACCTGAACATTTGCATTCACATTAAAGCATTTTTTTTTCTGTTCACTTCACAAGTATGCTAAAAATACATTATCTTGATGAGAGTTTGTAAGAAGGTCAAGCATGTACAGTGCACTGCTGTTTTTTTTTTACTTTTATCTGCTTAATCCCACCTCTGTGTTTGAATCTACCCCTGCCATGCTAGATTATAGTCATTTTGAAAGGCTCTTACCTTTTTGGTTCCGTACATGACCTCAAGGAAGCGCTGCTCAGCATCCTGGAACTTTTGGTCCAAAATGGAAACCATCCTCCTCACCACCTTCATTATCATGTAATTGTTAAGTAGGCTGTAAAGAAAATATTTAAATAAGTGTTTTCTGCTCTCTTGTTGTCTGAATTGTTACTATTGCAACTTTCAGTGGATTTGTACTCAAATACAGCATCATATATGGTGCAAGTGTAAATACTTAAACAGTTTAGATATCTTTAGAGTCACACTTCAATAGCAACAAACAAGTTGTACACACATATATGGAAAGTATTGCTATGTATCTGACCTTTTATTTGTTTTAGTAATGAGGTCCGAAACTTTCTGGAGGTATTCTTTGGCATAAACAACCACTGGCTCTGACTCATTGAGCGACACAGGAGCAAACAATTCTGTGAGGTATGGCATCCAGTCCACTGCAGGAGCCAGAGTCTGCAGTGACAAAGACATCACACACAAAACAAACTCAGATACTTAACTGAACAAAATTAGGTATAGTTTCTTTACAGCCACACACTGTTAAGCTGTAGATTTATGTTCACATTTTCATTTATTTCAAGTTCTCACTTTGTTTAATACCACATGTCATGTTTTGTAGAAAATTGCTTTCTTAAGTACTGTGTACCATTGTTGTTCAACTTAGCTGATAGAATATTACGAATCTAAACTTACTGTCAGTTCCTTGGCCTCCATTTTATGGTAAATAAGTAATTCATCCCTTCTCTCCTCCTGAGGGATAGTGAGGTTGGCCAGAGTGGTTTCAAAATCCACAATCTCCTGCATCAGCATCCGAGACGTCTCCTCTGAGCCACCCAGGAGTACCCCTAACTCCACCAAGAAGTTGAGGTATGCCGTCAGATACTGCAAAGTACAAGCAGGCAGCACAGTGAGGTGGAGGTGGTGGTTGGGGAGACATTGGGTGTATTTGGAAGTGTAATAAAATTCAATTAGGAAAAGTAAGCCAAAACTATGTAAATATAAGCTACCATGGAGAGCTTCCCCCTGAAGCTGAAATATTTCTAATATTGAATTAATACAGAATTTCTTTGCAAACAATAAATGAGCCTTTGGGTGTTTTCCAGCTCTAACTGAATGCATATTTTTGTTCTCATTACAGAAAACACGGGATCTGTAGTGGCTAATGACTTTTACTGTCCATGTTTGTAAACACAGTTTAACCTCTGGGAAACCATTGTGATGCTGTAAATAATACAACTACAGTACCTTTTCATTTGCTGTTTTATTGAGGTAGTAATCACGTGAAGGTAGTCCCAGGCTGGACTGATCCACCTGTGGTCAAGAGAAGCATATGAGTTTACAGCTCACCCTCCATTTCTGCAGTCACAAACAGCCTTTTGTTTTAATTCCTGTGATACCAGCATGCAGGCTAAAAGTAGAGGCTCATCAAAGATCATATCTCTAACATTTCTACGACACCTAGAACAGAATAAAGTTTCATGTTAAACTGGAAAAGTGGAAATTTAAGACTACTGTGATAGTGATTAAATAGTCCCCAGAATATCAGCAAAGACAAAATCAGTCCACACACACAGCAGCTGATAACTCAGTGAATGGACATTTAAATTAATAAAATTGTTAAAATAAATCAAGCCTGCTACATCCTAAACGTTTTGTCTATTAAAATCTCTAACCTGGATAATGTTGCTGTTGGAGTTTTTGGAGTCAGGGCTGACAAAGACAGTGAAGAAAGGTGAGGTGCGATAACTGGCTGACACTGTTCGCAAAACTTCCTGGAAGTTGTCCTTGTCCCAGGGTCCAGTCAGGGCCCATCCTCCTATCTATGGGTTTAAGCAGAGAGACTCAGATACCGCAGGACACAGGGAAATGTGTTATTTTAATATAATGAAGAACTGAAATTATCAGTGTGTTTGTTGAACCGTTTCAGGAAATTAGGCGTACCTGGCTGATCAGTTCTTGTAATGGCTTAGCTCCTAATTCCTCAATCTTGCTCTCATTCATGCAGGCCTGATAATATCTCTGGGCCTTTTCTTCAGCCTTGCTCAGACCTTTCATCGTTGTGTTTTCTGCCAAAATAAATACATCTGATAAGCTGAATGAAAAGTTTCTCCAGACCTAGAAAACTATAGCACTTTTCCTGATGTGAAGGCAGGACACCAAACAACTCAAACAAACAAAGGCCACTACCTAGTAAATGCTTCATTACAAGCATGTTGTGTTCCCAGAGGTTGCTGAAAGGTTCCCAGCGGGACTTGCCCTCAGGGAGGGGGTTGTTCCTCATCCATCCCCCACAAGCAAAGTTGTAGAAGTCCTGGCAGGGGTCCACCGATCGGTCCAGTGCACTCATAACCGCACTGGCCACAGCAATGCATGGCTCTGTTAGGCACAAGCCAGAATGAGCTGCACAAGAAAAGACAAGAACATGTTGAGGTCGTATATTTCACTTTATAAGCCCTTTGATGTGGGAAAATCTTTCTCCTGGTAGAAACCTTTTTGAGAATATCCAGTAAAAAAGTTGAAAATATTTAATGGTGCGGCATTCAAATATGCCCGAGGGTTTTCAGACAATCTGAACCTGGAAGGATTTTTTTCTTCATGTAAAAATCCTTTATAAATAATTTCCTGAAAAGTGACAGTTGGTGCTTTTGTTTTCGTAAGAGGCCATTTCGCACCTTAACTTTTGCCAGCTGATTAATAAATAGACAATAAACTAGCAGATGAGGTTGAAGCAGCCTGAATGACTTCATCTAAATCTTTCAGGAGTTTAGGCCAATCACTTTGTTTTAAAAGGGTGTTTAACTGGCTCAGAAGATAAATGTAATTAATCTCTGGCTTGTGTTAGTGTGAATGTTAAATGTCTCTTCCAACAATACTTATGCCTGGATATTTTGTGTGATGTGTTCTCTAAGAGGAAGTGACTAGCACAGAGGCTTTTGGATGCTCTGCGATATGTTTAAAAGCCTAAACACAACAGCTTCACAGGAAGAGTTTCTTAATACTTGTGGTGTTTAGAGAAGTGTAAGTGCTTGACACTAGTGAGGAAGCCGAGAACGATTCCAGGAGACAGCTCACCTCTAATACTTGATAGACTTTCACCATCTGTACATATAAGGGTATGAGCAAGAGACGGAGACAAAGTTACGAGCAGTGATGAGGTTAGTACTCCGAGGAGAATTCATCCTTGTTCCTTTTATTATTTCAAAGTGTGATCATACATGTGGTTCTGAATTGGAGGAAGTGGCTTTAAGTTTCCCGTGGTAAATTTGAGGAAACCAACACAGATGAGACGCTGCCTGGATGTGATGGTAAAGAACCTTTTCCATAATGAACAAGCTCAAGGGAGAGATTTAGAGTTGTTTTTAGGCAGCTTAGCTGAAGGTGTGGCTTTGGCTTAAAACTACATACTGCATTCAAAACTCATTCAAACTACATTCCTGTCCTGTAGTTTTGATAGATAAAGCGATAGGTGCAGATCCAAAGAACGACATTTGGATGTTTCTCACCACTGAGTTACACTTTTCTCAGGACGTATGGATCTTTTCTCAACCAATCTTTTCCCTTTCAGCTAAAACTATACTTTTGTGGTCATTTTTCAACTGTTTACTAATGTAAATAAAAAATTACACTTTTCCACTTTCTCAGACAGATTCAGTGCATTTACATGCACTCAAGTCACTGGTTTACTATCAGCTGTCTCTCTGAGTAAGCTGATGGGAAACCTGGTTACAGTAATCGGGGGTTGGAGATTTCTCCCAGAGAACTCTGATTACTCTGCAATGTATATGTGTAACCAGGTTTCTAATCGGCTTATTACAAGAGCACATGTGCAGGACGCTGCCGAAACGCTCTACTCTGCTTCTTTCACCAGAGGAGTGGTTGGATGACAGGGGAGATCATTACAGGTTGATGCTGCCTCATTTTTAAAACAAGTCTGCCCAAGATCAGACTAAAACTGAAACCAACACAAAGTGCCCTGTACACGTTTAAATAAGTCACTTTTCACTGTGCACTTCTTTAATTCAGACAGTTTGAATTAAAGAAAAAGGTGCGATGTGCCTGTCTGTGTGTCTCTCTCACAGCACTGTCAGAGCCCTGACACATGTATCAAAGAAAAATGCAGTCAGGAAGCGGTCTTTACTGTCTCTATACAGTTCAAATCTGTGAACCATGCTTCCAAAATAAGCCCAGGGTAAAGGAGAAACCAGATTACTCATCTGCTGCATGTACAAACAGATAAAAATAATATATATATAATATATTCAAATAACCAGGTTTCTTCAGTGCATGTAAACTCCTTCCCCGATTACCAGAGAAACCTGGTTTCTCTGAGTAACCTGGTTACTTGAGTGCTGTAAACGCACCAACTGTGACTATACTTTATCATTTCCCTTTCATACACACTCAGGTTTTGATGATGGGAACGATGGGAACAGTACTAGCCAAAAACTGATCAGCAAGACTGGAAAACAACAAACCACAAACAACCTCTGTCATACCTAGAGAGTGTTTTTCTCTCCAGATGAAGCTGGAGCTGGCAGCAGGTTAGTTTATCTTATATCCATTACAAAGACTGGAAACAGGAGCAGCAAGAAAACAGAATAAAAAACATTAAAACGGTTTACATGAGGATTCACCTGGCCAGACTACTTCACAGAGAGCACAGCTGTTTCTTTTCAGTGTATGTCACTGTGGCATGGAGTTTAAATAACGCTTCAAACTCACTCTTTTTGTAGAAGATGCCGGCTGTGATGAGAGATATGAACAAGCCCACAGACAAGAAGCACACTAAAACCAGCAACCTCTTCTCTCTTTGTGTCCTGTCCGGCCAACATGTGGAACTACGGCCAGGCAAAAAAGTCACCTGCATCAGAAAAAAAAGAAAGAAAAAACACTTAAAGTACTTCATTTAATCAACTTAGTCAAACATGACAGTTTCTGTGAGGTTCAGATATAGTACAATAGATGCAAAAATACTTCAAGTAACACACACTTAATAATGGGATTTTGTACTAATACAGTGTGGAAAATATGTATAGTCGGCTTGTCTGGAATCTGATGCCAGATTTTATTTCAAAGCACAAAAGATTCTCTATCATGGCCTACACAGAAAAGGTTACCTATTCTTCAATTGTTCCCTCAATTCTAACTCAACATGCACTCAAATATATCTCTCTTTTGCCCCACAATGGGAAACAGACAACAGTCTTGTTAAACCATATCTGATACTTTTGTGGTTAATCAGTAAATGATGAGGAAGTCAAGTGAATGATTCAACCCAAAATAAGAAAGAAAAAACAGAAGTAACCGGTTCACAGATCGTCACCAACTAAATCGAGCGAAGTCTCTCAATAAATCAACATATAAGAGTTGATAAGTTGGAGGAAAGTCTGCTTTGTGATCATTGATTGGTGCAGTACATCTTAAACCAGCGCACCCGACTTCTGCACTTTATCTAGTGAATGTGTCTCTAGTTAAGGCTGCCAAGAGAATCAGTTTCCTACAGGAATGCGTGTGAGGGCCACTCATAAAACCTGAGTAACACCAATGTAAATAAATGCCTGATCTTGGAACTCACATGTATCCTGTGGAAGTCAGTTACACCTGGAGTGTAAATATAAGGATCCGATTTACTGATATTAGCTTAGAGGAGAGTTCAAAAGTCAAGCTAAATGTGACCAAAGCAAATGCCGAAGTCACAGTGGTTTCTTAATCCTAGGAGCTCAGTATGTTGGGTTGTTTTGGACTTAAAATGAGTTTCTAAGTGTAACAGAGAGAATCCAACTCCCAAGCCTGCACACTTTCCATCTGTAATTTATCACCTTCTCTGCAAACCACATTCTATTACCCTGAGAAACCAGCAAAATGATATTGAATTCAAGCACACTGGAATAACTGCACTAAAGAATCTCTCTTCCTTCTTCTGAGGTTCAGAAGTAGAAGAGAAGGCTCTAACTGTCTATAAAAGGCTGTTTATATTAGTACAAGAATAGAGAGAGGCATGATGGCACAGACATAGTAACAGAAAAAGGTGAGATTGTGTATACAATATAAGGGCTTACACTATATATACTGCACATGCAGATGATTGTGCCACAAATTTTATACACCTATAAATTGTGGTAAAAATATATACTAAGATGAAGGTGTGCAGATCAATGGATTATGTTTAGTAACATCCTCTAGCAGTCTCACATTTATCAGCAAATATTTATCGACTATATTCTCATAAACAAAACACATACAAAGGATTTGAGATGTAGAGGTTAGTTAGTGTGTTTGTGTTGACTGCTCTGTGTGAATGATTGGTCTTGTTATGATGGTCTATACATGTAATTTGTTGTCAGGTCTCTCTTGTAAAAAAATATCTTGATCTTAATACAAATTTCTTAATAAATAACACTTAACTTGCCACGATTATTAAAGTCTTACAGTAAGATCAACACTTATGACGATGAGATGACAATAGAGGTGAGAGAAACAAGTAGTTTGTTGTGTGTCACTGCTGACAAAATTACATACAGTATTACCCTGGTCTGAGTTCACAAGTTCACATCATGAGGCTAATTTAAGGGTCTGTTAAATCAACCAACCAGACAGTGATTGAATGGGCGATAAAAACTGAATGGGTGACAAAATCATGTGGTTTTGTGCTGTATTGAAGTCCAGGGAACATTCATAATCATCCCATGATTTATTATTTGATCTATATGTTATCCCAGTTAATGTTTGTTCTGTAGATACTACTTTCATTAAGATTAATCTTTTAGCACGTTTTAGTATGTTGGCATTTGTAAGATATCATGGATGCTTTTTTCAATTCAGGTTTTTATACAACAATGATAATATGTTTATATGGTAAGCTCATATGATAAATAACATGTTGTCAACAGATCGCCTCCCACGCGTTATGTCAAGTCTCTGAGACTTCAGGATAAAACAGACATTAAACCAAATAGTATTTGACATAAAATATAATGTTCCAGCAGAAAACATTATCAGACTGGGATAAAACCTGTTTTTTAAACATGCCCAGTTATAACTTTGTGAAACAACACCCATGAAAACACAAAATAGTTCATATGGAATCAAAGCATTTTTAAAGCAAGGACACGTTCTCCTTTACATTGTATAATAAAACAGTACAGAAAAAAGCCATTTGTTTATTTTAGCACAGGGTATTTGCATGTTTACCTGCATGGGTGATGATGGGTAGATGTCGTCACCAGAGGAGTCCACAAGATCTTCCTCATCCAGCGTGGCTCTCTTATACGTTGACATCTGAAAAGTCAAATGCAGAAAAGACTCTCTCAGTGTTTCCATGCTTGTTCTAGCCCCTCTTCTCTCACGCCGTTGTGTGTGAGAAAGTGTTTGTAGGTGACATCTATTCCTCCTCTGAGGCTTCGGGGTAGGGTTTCCCTTTAAAATCCATGAGGAGGAATCTGGTTTGTCTGGTTGGAGCTCCTCCACTCATACACAGAGTTGACTTTCAAAGAGAATGTCAGTCCTCTCCTTTTAAAAGCACTTTAATGCTCCCTTCAGCCCCAACAACACCTCGCACAGCCCCCATGGTGTCTGCCAATTACCCCCCCGGGGCAAACGTAACAGCACCAACAAAAACCTCCTCCTGTAAGTTCCTTGTACACTCTCCTTGTGGTTTCTTTCTTCCTCTTTAACAGTTTGTGCAACTCTTCCTTTTTCTGAACTTCCTCCTTGGCCGAGGCTATGCAAACACGGCACAAGAGAATACGGAACGAGTGAAAAACAGGAAGGAGCACTGACTAGACCCACTGACTGTGTGTGTGGAAGTGATTGTGTGTGTGTGTGTGTGTGTGTGTGAGTTAGTGCATTCCCCAATGTGGTTTCACTTAGATTTGGGGAGGGAACCTCACAGTTGCAGTTCACACCCAGTGTCTTTACTATAGGACATGATACACTCGGGGGTGGAGCATGGAAAAATATCCTCCCACTACATGCTTGTAGTCACGGCCTGTGGTAACCGTTACCTGATAGGCAGGACAGTCCTCTCCTGTTTAACCCCTCACCCACAGAGACACCAGCACATTAAAGAAAAGGTCTTGTTTTTACTCCTCATTAAGTTAAAAAAAGAGTTAAAAGTACTGAAGCCTTGTGTGGTTAAAAATGTACGGCCTGTATATGTCTAATAAGACAATAAACAAAAGTGCATCACCTCTAGACGTTGCATGCAAAATGCTAACATACAGTTAGAACGCTCTAGTTAATTCAATATCCACCTCACAAGATAAAGTCCATTTATGACTGAAAAATGATATTAAGAATATCAGCCTGACTATGTATTTACATTGTTCCCAATGTTGTCCAAAAGACCATTAAGCCTAGTTTAGATCATATGAAACAACTATTTAAACCATGTTAATTTTCCTTTAAACAAATTAATGTAACAAAATTTCATATGAAAGCTGTGGGAAAAAGACTGTTGCACGTAGCATTCAACTTTTTAGGGTGATTAATCTGTGGTTAAAGTATAAACACAAGAGTCATCAAACCACTAGATTTCAAATAACAAGATAAGAAACTGTGGATGGAAATAGAAAAATGTTTTTGATTCAGACAAATCCACGTCCAGTCATCACCAGCTAAAGTGGAGTTTTTAGCAACCTGTAGTGTTATATATCAAAGTTTTCACAAGCTATGACCATTTTGCTTGTATCATGCACACACACTGGTGCAAGCTGACAAACACGACAAATTCAGTGACATTCACATTATTCCACTGGTGATTCAAATGATTAACAGTGCAAACTATTAAACATCGCATGACTAAATTTTTTTATGTTTTATAGAAAATACGTGTAACCCATTTGTCAGCGTTAATCAGTATGGTCAGTAAAGAAAGTAAGCAACTCTCTGGATATACCGTACATATAATCAATGTGAGTTTTGAGAGTTTGAAAGGGTGTATTTCCACTACTTGTTGACATTTCACACACTAAATAAATAAGAAAGATTAATGGATAAATTAAGTAAATCAGATAAGTTATTTTTAGTTGCAGCCATGCCTTTTACTGACTAACACTGAATGTAAACATAACTTTGTTTAGGCCACCTCCACAGGACGCCACTAACAAAGAGCATGTAACTGAACATGAATTGCAACATAACCGTGTTTACATGTGGTTCTTACACTACAGAGCCACTAAAAAGAGGCAATGATTAGCTTCAGCTGTCTGTAAACCTGACAGAGACACAATTCACACCACACTGATTGCTCAATGCAACGGAAAACAATGCAAAGCAAGCAACCTGGCTATATTTTTGCCAACTGAAATATTTATTCTTCATGTGTAGACAGACTCTGAAGAACAGTTCAGGGCAGACTTTGTTCTATCAGTACAATCTCACTCTCTCTCCTTCAGGACATTTACCTTCATGTTCTGGTTCATGTTACATCTTTCCATGTTAATATCCAGTGAACACGAGCCAAACCAGTGTCTATAATCTAAATGTTTATCTGATGAGAAAGATGATTTAGTGTAAACATAACCAGAAGGCAGTCCAGTCCAGTCACGGATCCATGCTTTATTTTCTTACCCAGTTGATTCACGTAAACATGCCACAGAGGGAAAAAAGAAATCACATTCCCACCACAGACATTCCAGAAAATTCCAGGCAAACTGAGACACAGATTCCTGTTAAATCATGTTTTCTATTAGACTAGTTCCACATATCAAGCCCAGTAACAACAGGAGGAGGGAAGTGCTGGTAGCCTTATCTTAATCCCAAAACAAGAATAACAAATAATATCATACAAATGTCCAAACGCTTCCTTTGCAGGGGTGTGTTTTTAAAACTTGTGAAACCCAGCACTCAACCAGGCAAGTCATATTATCAGCTTAAAAAAATGATTGCTGGGACAAAGGATAGAGGACTAAGTGATGAGAGATGCAGAGGGACAGACAGGGAGGGAGGAGGGGGAGAAGTAAGAGGACACCAATTGTTTTAGGACACTTTTAATTACATAAATGGTTTCAAGTGACCTATAGCTAAAAGCAAAAGGGCTAATGGGGATATTGATGTTTGACTTTCTCTCTCTCTCTACACGCATTTTCTCCATCACTAACCTACAGTTAATAAAATGATTGCATTTCTTCCATTTTACAAGACAAGGGATTTTTATTTAGTTACTTAAACTGAATTTTCCTTTGCAAAAGTGTCATAGTGTGTCAAAGTTCCAAAAATAAATCCTAATTTCACTTTGTGGTCATGAGGCTTCAGGTCAGACTACAGAGCGACAAACAGCATTCCCCACCATGTTGTTGTCACACATACACATTCCTGATCACACATTCACTGTTTCTGAACACTTTCCTGGCACCGGGGTCTGTGCAGATGTGCGTGCGCATGTTGCCACACAGACTGGCCTCCTTAAATGCCATCACTGCCTGGTGACAACACTGCCTTCCCTTTCCTGTTAACAGTATTTACTGACTAATATCAGTCGTTTGTTAGGAAATATGCTTGTGAACTTTTGTACCTGATGCAATGAGTCATGATTTCCACCATTATATCCTGATCTGCATAATCCTGAAACTTGGAATTACATATAAATATCTAAAAGCTGAGGTCATCAGCGTGCCATAGCTTGCTGCAGTGGTAGCAGGGGGAGGGCTTCGTCAAGTAACATCTGTAAAAACTGTAAGCTAATCAGGAATTCCTGTTATGCATGTAACTTAATGGAAGTCACGCTAAGTGAGAAGTCGAAACCTTTGATGCTTACAAAATAATACAAGTCTCATACTAATAGTCTGCGCTCAAGGTTAGTTCTGTAGCAAATCTCCAGACAGAAGGTGTGAAGATGTCTTCACAAAAAAAAGCTGATACTATACGGGGTTAGCATCCCTTGATTGTTGGAAACGACGTGAGGCCACAGCCTTTGAGAGAGGCTGTAAACCACAAACATGTGTCAGTGGTTCGTCACTGATCCTTCAAACCAGACGATTATTTGTAGCACATTCCTCCAAGAATAACCGGAGTTTGTTTGTGTTTTGGATTAGGTGCTACACATACTGTAGCATACTGTGTTTGGCAACAGTACAACGAGGACAGGACAAGAATCTATATAAAAAAAAAAAAGAAGAGGAATGAAGTAAAAATGAAGCTGTCAAGACATTAGTGGAAGATGATTTACAGGCGTGTCTGACGTAAGCTGGCAGTAAACACATTTAAAGGCAACTCAGTAAACCACCATGGTAAACCAGTCAGTTGTTCAGACCACAGAAGATCAGTACTTAAAGATTACACATCATAACAATCTGAGTTACTGTGTCTGTGTATCTCTCTGGGTGAAGGCACGTTTCTGTTCAAATATGACGTCTGTCACATAACATACAGTATGATCCGCTAATCTGCAACTACAGCTTCTTCAGACTTCACTTCACCCTTTTTTTGGGAATCCCAGAGGAGAAGATGGAGGTTGGTAAAAACATTCCAGAAATACCACAATGCCAAATGTAAACATGACCACATGTCAACACTTTTTACTACAACAGGAGAAAACAGGCACAGCACAAACTGTTTCATGTGATTCAACATGATCTGGTCTGGAGGACAAACTGGTTGTAAACGCCGCAACTCTATCATGTATCTGGTTGTTTACTGGAGTGACACAGGCTGCTATGTATTGTCCTACTTGACCTGCATGTGAGGTCCTGACCCCGTCCCATGTACAGTACGTGCTTCTACTGTATGTGTAAGCTGACTGTATGTTCACATATCAAGTGAAAGAAACAAACAGACTGAGGTGATGACTCAATATTTCAACATAAATAAATGCAGCTGCTTGCCACAGCGGCCCTTACACTTTATCTCTTGTGTTTAGGCCCATGTGTTTCTGTCTGAAAGCCACAGATAAAGACAGAGTTGTCTCAGGCTTAAGCTCCTGACCTCTGACGTCAAGACACCACTGGAATTTTTCTTTCTTTTCCCAGCTCAAAGATGTTTCCTTTGGAAAAAAAACACACCCTGATAATGAAGTCAAAGCTACTTTCCCAGGCAATCAGCTTTTCGCTGCTCTGAAGTAGGATGTTATACTAAGCCGAGGGGCTTTTACCACAATATTAACACTTTTGGTTTATTTTTAGTCATGCATGGGCACTGTTTGAAAAAATACACACATTAACATGTAGGTTGTGCCTCTGAAATTTCCTGGATTCCTTAGTTGATGGATGAGTCTAAGTCATTCTTCTCTGATACAAATATGATGTCATCATGCAGTCCATCTATTGCAAGCAGTCAAAGTGTTATGTTGATCAGCTCCATTAGGCATGCACAGTACTGTAAAACATGACTTGACACAGCATAGTTGCATATTTATATTTAACGATATACTTCAAAATAGTAATTTTGTATTTAAAATGTCCTTAACCCTTTTCAGCATGAGGCAAGGATTAAAGGAGTGGCACATGGAAGCTTGTTTACAATGAGATTTTCAGCCAAGACAGAGACAGGGAACAGGAGATTACCTGTACCTGCTCTTGTTACAGCGCCCTGCAGCACACTCACGATCGAAATGTACCTAGTTAATGAATAACCGCAGAGTAAACCAGTGCAACAAATCCAGCCCTGTGTAACGTTATTAAACCAATCAATCCCTCGGGTATCAGATTGTTCACTTAGTGATATATGTGTTCCATAACAGCACAGTAAAACAGCTCACTGATTCAAACTCTTTAACAGTATTCAGCCAACTGAACTGAATTAGCAGCACTGGTTTTGGTATTTGAGCTGTTTCACGAACAGTCAACATGTCTTTAATTGGTGAAAAATGCAATCCGCACTTTGGCAATAAATGGACTAAACTAAATCATGGCATCTTTGTTTATGCCCAAAAGCTGGTTTAATTTAGTTTCTACTTTAATAGGTTTAATCTGGTCTTCCTGGAAAGCTACTTCTGCTGTTAAAATAAGTGTGTAAAATTCCCAATTACTTAAAATATCGTATATGACAGTTTAGTTTAGGTAAACACTAAACAAAAACGGTAGAAGAAATGTTACATCTGCTATCCATCATCTAAACTGGTTTATGTGCAAAGTGAATGTTTGCTTAAAGCTCTTTTTAATTGATGATCTCTTTTGTGTGCTTGCTTACATTGTCCCTTCCAAGACTGGATATGATAAACGGCCTCACAACAATCAAAGCTAACATTCAGACAGAGAGAGTAAATATTAATTGTATGCATCTGTGACTAATAAATCAAATAAAACAAACATGCAACTGACTTTTGGCTACAGATTAATTTAGGCTAAACAGTATTTTTTTTTGGCTGCAGCTGGTGGACTCATACAGCAAAGAGGCAAAAAATGCTGTGTAAATCGCTGAAAATGAGAGAAATGTTTGCCTGATAGATTGTCCCAACTGGGATCCTGCATTGATTTTACAGCTGACTAAAACAAAATGCAGCAACATTAAGATCTTAAGGGTTATGCAGCAAGCATAATCAAAACAATTACCTTAGTTTACTGGAATTTTTAGTTAAAAAAACATTTACTTTTATGTCTTTTATGTCAACAGTCGCGCACAAGCCTGTAGTAATCAATCTAAGGGCAGAATTGAGAACATGTGATCCTGTGGCAACTATTATTTAACATAATTAACAGTGTAGTTATTACTTAAACTACATGTCTGAGTATCGTTTACAGTCACAGGACATGCTCTTACCCTGCTGTCAGATGGTCCTCCACTGCTGCCGTAACTCCACTGTGCCCATCTGACCGGGGACCGACTGACTGAGCCTCGGCTACAACAACCAAAGAGGCTGCGCGTCACTGTCAAGATAGTTCACGTCCCTCTGAAACGTTCTGCGCCACACCGGAAGTCATGTCGCCCTAAAAAAAATGTAAATGACATAAGGTGTTTGTGATGCTCTGACTAATCTCACAGGATGTCTTTAAATATCACTAAGTGTGAAAGCTACCGTGGTAAAATGAGCAGCCTTGTTTTTGAGAACTTTTTTATTTATTTAGTTACTATTTGACTTAACCAGCAATAGCAAAAGCTAATTACCGAAAACCTTAAGGCACAGTGGCCAACGTGTTAGGTGCATTTACTGACATTTTGCTGTGCTGTACTATACTACAGACATATTTCAATATTATATGCACGTGACTACAAGTCAGAGGAACATATTCTAGTTTTTACTCCACTGGGCTCCATTTATCTGACAGCTTTAGCTATACATTCTTATTTTTTAATACATAATATAATTGCTTAATAAATGATTGTGTATTATGGGTTATGCGATTCAAATTAATCCTCTAGGTACTTGGACCTTTACTTGAACATTTTAGATTTCTGAAGAAACAACATAAGGTGCATGCTGTACAAATCTGGACTTGCACATACACGTTTAAACACAGCAACAAGTTCAATTGTGTTTAAAATACATTGTTGTTGTTGTTTTTTGTCACTGATTGTTTTTCTTGGATTGATGCCTGAATACACCAATTTCTTATTAAAGTACTTTTGTACTTAAAGAATTTTTTAGCACATGTGTAGCCATGGAAATCTTTCTAAATGACCAAATGGTCTTACTAAGTTAGGAGTATAAATGCAAGAATCTATATGAGGTGAGTCATGGAGCTCTCTTAAAAGACACTAAATCATCACAGAGAGATACAAAAATGACGTGTAATCAGCATGTTTTATAACCTTAAAGTAAACCTCCCAGGTGTCTGTAAATTCTCACTCATCCAGGTGAGTTGTCTGGAAGCTGAGTCATGGCAACTGGACCTCCCAGGTGTTTACTTTAAAGCTCACTTGATCTTATCTAATCCTGCTCTATTGATTTTCCAGACAGAAAATATCATTAATTAAGAAAAAAGGGTACCTAAAGGGGGAACATACAAAAGATAAAAAAAAAGCAATCAAATAAAGAACACTGGGCAGCAGCTGTTATTGTTGAAGCCAGTTTGTGACTGAGTCTCTTAAGTCTCCAAGCCCATTAAATTGTTCAGGTCTTACAGTGGCATCTAATGGAGGCCACAGTAAACAGCAAGAATACTTACTGACAATGATCAAGGTACAATCACCTTACATGCTACGTATTATAAAGCATGCACATTTACAGTAAATGTGCCGTCTAATTTTCTAGTATTTTATGAACATAATTAGAAACTACAAATTAAAATCTCACCACTTTATTTTAGTGTTATATAGCCTACACAATGTCTTGTAGTTTGTTAGATGATAGTGGACAAAAGTAACCCTAGTGTACATTTAGCCTAAGTACTGTACTTGAGTAATACATTTCATGGCTGATTATTTGTTATTAACTTCATAAACTCTAGAAAATCCCATTAGTTTTTTAAAAACATGTCCTGTATTGTCAGAAAAGGCATACAGTACATCAAAGATTCAAGCCTATGCATATTAAAATTAGTTTGATGATCTGAATCATTTAAGTGTGACAAATATGCAAAACAATAAACAAATTAGGAAGGGGTAAATACCTGTTCACAGCACTGTATTTACTAAAACATTTATTAAACAAAAATGAATGAAATGGCGAAAACTACGTCCACCTTGTTATGGGGACATGCAACAGTCCGAATAATGATCTTAATTCATGTGCCATGACACCATTTTGTTTTCAGATGCATACATTTTTTACTTTTAGAGTCCATATCGCTGACCCTTCAATGATATTTAATTTACACTGAAATATGGTATGGTATGATATGGTATTATCAAATACCTCTATAAATAACAGGGTGGAAAAAAACAAAAGCAGGGTGGACAAATACTTATCAGTAATTATCCACCTTGTGAGACAGACCATTCTAACTCAACAAGGTATTAAAAATATTACAATAATATTAATAAATTCAAATAAATAAATACAAAGACTTTGTCATAGTTCACTCAACAGATGAATGGGTCATGGTTGATTAAAAATAAGTTAAAATATATATGTAGAAACTGAATATTACTTAAAGTTGTTTTACCACCAAAGGATTGGTGTCAAACATGTGAAAGGATATTACGTAATTACATAAAAACCTCTTCTAATTGTTATAATGAATTTAAATAGATGTATAGATTGAAGCGAAGTGTTGCTAATATCCTTAACACTAAGGGAGAAGTTACAAAAATCATTAAAACATTAAAACCATTGCAAACCATTTATTTTGATCAACATTGTCTTTAAATAAATATGACTTATTGTATTTAAAATAATGGGATAAAAATGCAGAATAACAAAAAAGGCTCCTTACACTTACACTCTTCTACATTTCTAACCCTTTACATCATGTTCTTGCCACTTGTTGTACGTGATTTCTTCTCCTTTGTTGTTGTTTTGCAGCAGTGCCTCGGTCGTCGGACAGGCGGAGCTCTCGGTCCATCCTCTCCCACAGCAGCGTTGTTGCTTCGTTATTTCTAAGGGTTTTTTTTTTTTTTTTTTTTTTTTTTTTCTCCTCGTGGGATACTGCCCGCTATTCTCAGACCCTGGGAGCCGGAGTCGAGCAGCCGTGGCCTTATAAAAAGGGCCGTGAAAGCAGCATCAAGGACACATTCCTAGGAGAAGGACTGAATGAACTGCAAACACACTTGGCTGTAAATTTCTGCAGTAAGTAAAAGTACGAATAACTTTTTTTTTTAAGCTTTAAAACTGATAAATAGCTTTGGAGGAAACGTGCATCAGGCAGTGTTGAAATTTGGTTACAGGTTGTTAAACTCTGCTTTTTATTTGCATCCATCCTCTTTGCATCCGCCCGGAACATTGATGCGAGTTTAATCCTTGTTCTGAAGAAACGTGAAAGGATCCATTCTGGCTTTCAAAAAAAGGAGATTTTTGGTCATCTGTTGCACGGAGACCAGCTCTGCTTTTATCTCATTATACTTCATCTAAGTGCTGTTCTCGATGGTATTCAGTTATATAGTTTTAATTCATTTCATGTTGTAATTTTTGAGCACAACATGAAAGTGATTTAGACTATCTGAAATCGTAGAAGTGCTTGCAGTGGATGAATGGGTTTCCATGCACCCACCCATATACTCCACAACTCCTTTAATGCATAAAAGGTTGCAGAATAAAATGTCATTTTCCCAATTTTTATCACATTTATTGCTTTCATGGACGGAATTTCATAATTGGTGAGGAATTTGCAGATATATTTCGGGGGGTTTGAGCATAAAAAGTTTGATATGCTCTACTTTAGACTTCTAGACACTGTGATTATAGAACCAGATCTGCTATCTTTTATTATCTAAGTAGTAATATTCACACATATTACATTGAATTGAGGGATGAATTACTAAGATGCTCCTGTCAGTGAGAAATTCAGTGTGAATATTACTTATTCTGTGTGCATACAAGAGGTTGGATGAGGCAGCTCTGTGTGAGAAGCAAACCAAGCTGCCTGTTTACTAACTGTTAACAGTGTGTGCTTGCCAGTGAGACAGAGACAGAAAAGATAAGATATGTCTGGGCAGCACACAAATCACTCATCTGCTTTGCCTTTCTAGAAGTGAAGCACTGAGAAATGTGGATTCTTTCAGGTGCCAGCCTCCACTTGTCAGCTCTCTGCCTCTGAGCATAATTAAAAGTCTAATCCAAGCTTTGAAGCTGCTACCTGCTGGACTGACACATTCACACGTCTGTGTGACTTGCTTCGGGGCTTTAACGGCAGCTCAGGGTAGAGAAGGGGAAGGGTGAAGCAATTTGGCTTTGGGAAATGTGTCATTAGCTCAGTTTTGGATACACTGGAAGTATTCATTATTATTATTATAAAAGATCACCATCATGACAGAAGAGGGTGTTCATTTGATACTGACCACTGCCCTGTCTGGGGTCCTGCTGGTGGCTGTGGTGGCACTGCTCTGCTTTTTTACCTGCAGACTGGCCGGTTCACTGCCTCTTGGTGGACCTGGAGGTTTTTGAGACCACTCTGGCCTCCTACGTCTGACAAACGGTAAAAGCAACTGGCTGCTGGCTCAATGCCTTGTATTAATGATATGCCTCGTTATTATATTTCAACATGTGCCAGGATTGTTCCTTATTGTGTCTTGGTTGATTCCGGCTGTTTATTTATAAAACCAGACGGAACCTGGTACAGTTTGTAGTCAGAGCTTTTTGAAGCTGTTGATCTTTGCAAGCTGTTTGAAATTTTATTATAGTCAATATGCATAATAAGTGCAGTTCAAAGATATGGTGCATGTACAGTGGATTATGTCAGATGTGAAGCACAGCTAAATTATCAGTGTAAAGCTATACTTGCGATTTAGAGGGTATGATTTTGTAGAGGTTTGCACGCACCTCTGTTCATACTCAACAAGAAGAATCAGAAACCTCAGGCTGGCACAGGTGGAAGATTTTTGGATTAAAGTATTAGCATCTTGAGTTTGTTGTTTCTCAGAGGTGGATGTGTCCAGTCAATCATTTGCAATTAATCAGCTTTGTTATGGTTATTAAACCCCTCTGTGCTATGGAGCGCAATCCCATTACAATGACCTTGACCGTAAGCACAGGCAAGAAAGGAGGAGGGTGTGAATAATTACAGATGAAAGCTTAACTGGTGTGGAACCATAAGGTTCCCTGTTGGGATCCTTTATATTCACAGCGAGGCTTCACCAAGCTTTACCTTTTGTCTCTGCTGCCTGATGATGTGGTGAAACATCTACTTTTCTCAAAGCTTTGATGACATGAAAACAGCCTGCTGGTTGTCTTTTCACACACCTTTATGTTGCTTGTTTCTTTATTTGGAAAGCATTTGTGAGAGAAGGGAATGAGTAATATTACCACTTTATCTCCACAGTTTTTGTTAAGGTCACACTAAGCAAAGATCCAAAACTCCTGTGGGCTTCTGTAAGACAAGCCTGTGGTTGTGTTAGTCCCTTACAAAAAGTGCTACAGCATGAGCAAGATGTATGTTATTTGCCTGAAGCGAGTGCTTAGTCAAGTCATCACAGAGTAAATAAGTATTAAACCTGTATGTCAGAGTCAGTGTGTGACGAACTGACACGGACTTAACGACCAGTGTGTGTCCTTTTCTTTCGTAGCTGTGAGGCGACTGCGGACAGGCTTCCTCAGCTTCTCAAAGTGGCATTTTACGGGCGTCTGGAGTAACGCGTCAGCCGCACACAGACGACAGCATGAAGGTGTCAGCCCTGCTCATCATCTGCTTCTGTTTGGTCTCGAGGGCTTTGGGGAAGCCACAATTCCCTGGTAAGTTACTGTGTTGCTAGTCAGGCGCCACAAAAAAAACAACAATTGTCCAGAGGTTTATGAGAAGATGTTCGGCACACACTGGACGTTTTCAAGGTTGTGGCAGAATGTTTGGAGCTGAATAAGGATGTTATTCTCCTATAAGAAAATAACAGGAATTTATTGTTTAAATACAATTTGAAAACAGTCATAAACCTGCTGCCCTGTAGGAGATGGTTGGTTTTTGTGAAGTGTCTCTTTTAGATGATTTGACTCTAACATCATTGCAGATAGGGTTCCAACTAATGAGCGATTAATCTGCTGATTACTGTTTTATAGAACCATAATTTGGTCTCTAAACTGTCAGAAGACGGTGAAAAATATCCATCAGAGCTCAAAGTGATGCCTTGTTTTGATATTCAGTTTACTGTAAGAAAACTACCAAACACATACATTTGAAGAGGTGGAACCACTGAATTGTTACCAGTTCATCTTAGTTCTGTCTAGTTATGACCTAGTTAGTAATATTTGATAGAGCTCTAGTACAGCAGTATGACAATACAGCAGACAGTCTGTATTATCTGTCAGTAATACAGTTTTACATTCTGACAAATTACTCTGATCCAAATCCACTACACTTCAGTTGTATACATACAAACCTGTATCTGTTCGTTTCTGTAACCATTCAAATCTTGTTTATTGTCACATACAGAGCAAGAAAAGGATCCTAAGTTTTGGAACGCATGGGCCCAGCGGACGCTGAAGAAAGCTCTGACGCTGCAAACTCTCAACACAAACATAGCAAAGAATCTCATCCTCTTCCTCGGAGACGGTAAGCTCACCAACATTATTTTCACATCCTGATTTAAGGCAAGAAATGATGACATTCCTCAGAAGCTGGTGTGTGTGAAACCACTTTAAGGTGGATGCTAACCTTGCTACAGAGGGATTTGATTTTCAGTTAATGCTTCACTAAACACCCAAATTGCCAGAGCAGACAATCTGACCACTTGTCATGATTAATTATGGACAGCCCAGCTAAGCCAACAGTTTTTAGATCCAGTAATCCAGCGGAAAGGAAATGAGATTTTTCAAATATTCTTTTTAACATGCAAGATGAAGGCATCGCAGCAAACAAAACAACTATGCTGCCATCACCGGGCCTCTGTCTATGCTTGGTTGCACAATGGTCACACTTCTATCCTCCATTGGGCCTCTGGTCGCTCTGTTTGAACTGTAGCCACAACATGCCATTCTTGCACCCTGGAGCATGTTTGATCATGTTAGCGGGGTTATAGGATGACAGGCTAGAAATGATTGACTAACTTTGAGAATAACTGCCCAGAAACTGCCAAGTTTATGGACATTCACAGTGACGAGATTGAGCTGCACAATAAACTCTGTGGACCCCTTCTCCTCAGATTTAGCTCTCTAATTATGCAGGGCATTCTTTCACGTAACTGTCTCTGGGGCAAAAACATTTTTCCAACAATTTGTTTCTCCTCCTGTGTACAGTACAAGAAGGAGGGAGAGGTTCATGTTAGATAACAACAGTTTGCAGCATTTGATTATATTTAGCATGAACATATGATTATGTTTAATTTCAGGCTTTCAACAAAACAAAATAAAGAGTCATGGAAAATAAAATTCACAAAAGTCTAACAGGTTACAGGTTTACAAAGAGATTGTTTGAGACACATTTCTCCAGTATTTCTTTTTTTGTCTTCATTTTCAGGCCGTCATTGTAAACTACCAAACAACAAAAGTAATAAAGTTAAATCCACTTTCCAGGTTGCCAGTTTACGTGACATGTTTTTTTACTTTTGTCTCTATTTTCCTTCTAGTATCTGTTTTTGAAGTAACTTGAATCTAAGAAAACGTTTTGCCTAGCAGCAGTCATCTTGTTCTACAATGTCAAAGAAAAGAAAAATGTTTAGCATGTTGCAAACTGAGCACAGCAGTGATTGAAACGTATGACTGTTTGTCATGTGCGGCCTCTTTCTCCTCTGCCCTGAGGGAAAAAGAAAGCAATCCTAACAGTTGACCTGCTTTGGGTGTGCAGGGATGGGCGTTCCCACAGTAACGGCTGCTCGAATACTGAAGGGTCAGCTGAGTGGACAGAGTGGAGAAGAGACGCTGCTGGAGATGGACAAGTTCCCTTTTGTATCTCTGGCCAAGGTTTGACTTGGTTATTATATCACACAGCATAGAACAATGTATTGATCTTTCTGCTTCCATAAATGGCCTCCTTACAAGGCCTGTGACCGTAAACAAGGTCGCTCAGTGTGTCGTGTCACTGTATATTATGTCACAAATTTGATAAAAAAACTGAAATCATAGATGATTTATACCTCAGGCTGCAAAGAAAAACAACTACAACTGTATGTTTATCGGTCAATGAAAAAACCCAAAGATGTTGATTTTCCTCAGCAACACAGACCAGAGTTCAATCTGAAATTAAAAACATGATTCCCTATCGCTCTCTAATACATCATTTAAAGAAGGTTGTATTCCATTAGTTATATCAGATGATACTTACAAATACACAATAATACCTGTACAGTGAAACCATGAAAAAAACAGTCTGACCATTTCCATAAACGGAGAGCTCTCTGAAATAACAGATAGTATTTTCCATACTTGTCGCCATTGTGACTCTAATGGTTGTACTTAATAGACCTGGATCTATTGTGCATTTCTTGTAGCAAAAATCACAATTATTTGAAAAGCTGCAGGAGGAACCTGCAACCTGCCTCAATATACCAGTCCTGGTTTCCCAGATTACTCTACTGTGGAGATAATGAATGCAAAGTTAGCATGACCCATCAAGCTTTAATGGCTGTACATATGAGAAATATACCAGTTTGATATTTACCAGAATTTTCATTTCATTTCTGAGCCATGTGCTGCTGCTGCATATCACTGCTACAGGTATTTAAATTAAAATAACATAACACATTCTACAAACAGTTGTAAATTGATAAGAATCAGTAATATGCCTACTATTTTGTTTCTTTTACAAATTTGGAGATATGTAAAGGCATGCCTCAGCTAACAAGCCAAAACAATTACTCACTATTTGGTCTGAAGGTACAGAAACACAAGTTAACATGAACTATTGTCCTCCTTTAATATTTAATGCAGTAACAAACAGTCATTTAGTCATAATAGACTAAATGATTTCGCACAACACATCCTGATGTGTAAAAATAGCTTGTTTTGTCTGACAAACAGTCCAAAACATAAAGATATGTTTCACACAACACAACCAGCATATCACCATGTTTAAAAACCTGGAACTAGTAGTGCTTTGCAAGAAAGACTTAATGGATTATTCAATAGACCTGAATAATCAGTTAATAAAAACATGTATTTTCTGTCAACTGATCTAATACTTAAGGAGTCATGTTTGCTAAAAGCTACAATGCCCAGCTGTTTTATTTTTAAGCTTTTTATTAAAATAATAATAATAATTAAGTGTATTTGCCATTTCCTGGTTTTCTGCATAAATTGGCCATGAAATGTGATCTGATCTTCACCAAAGTCAATAAACACAATATTTCTAAGATAATAAAACACAAATAGTCATAATCTTTCATATGTTTATTGAACACAAGCATTAAACATACAGAGTGAAACACAATGCTCAGCACTATGAGCAGGAGAAATTTTGGACCACTCTTCCTTTTAAAACTTTCTTCAGCTCAGTCACATTCTCAGGACGTCTGGTGTGAACGTCTCTCTTCATGTCATTCCATAGCATATCTTTTGGGTTGAGGTCTGGGCTCTGACTAGGCGACTCAAAAGGTGGATTTTGTGTCTCTGAAGTCTTTCTGTAGTAGATTTACTCTGATGTTAGCGATTATTGTCCTGCTGCGTCACCCAGCTTCTTCTCAGCTTTTCCCCTCCATGATGTAAAGCTGTGTGGGTCCAGAGGCAGCAAAGCAGCCACAAATCATCATCCTCCCTCCACCACACTTCACAGTTGAAATGATGTTTTCATGTTGGTTCAAAGTTCTCTTTTTATGCTGTAATGTTGCAAGAAAATTACCTTAGTTTCATCAGTTCACAAATTGTTTTACTAGTAGCACAGTGGATTGTGAAGGTGATCTATGGCAAACTTCAGGTGTGCTGCAATGTTTTTTGGGAGAGCAACAGATGCAACACTACACATGGCATAAAAAGCAGTTCTTTGAGGAAGATTGGTCCAAAGGTCCTCCTGGACATTGTACAGGTCTAATCCACAGCTTCAGGAAGAGCTTGCTTGAGGTCACTGCTGCTAAAGGTGGTTCAACCAGTCATTAAAAAATACAGTTTCACTTACTTTTTACACAATCACTCCGTGTGTTTAATGGACGTGTTCAATAAAGACATGAAAAATCATGATTGTTGGTGTTTTATAATCTTGTTTAGAAATCTTGTGTTTGCTGATATTTGTGACTTTGATGAAGATCAGATCACATTTCATGACCAATTTATGCAAAAAATCTGCAAATTGCAAATAGTGCCATTACTTTTTCTTATATATACTTTATATTTTTGTGACCTGTTTTTATATCTTCACCGGAAACCTGCTGTATTGTATTGAGAGATTGTTGTGTTATCTCTTAATAGAATTTGTTGACATGAAGTATAATCACAGTTTTTCCCTTTAACTCCATAAAATTGATGTATTGTTATTGTGGGGATGACAGCAGTTATGTCAAAGCAAGCTGCATCACACAAACACCCCATCACACGCATATCAGAAGGTCTACCTGTGTAAACAATCTTGATATTTATGTATTGATGTTTGAGCTCTTACGACATGCCGATGGCCTGTGTCTCTGCAGACGTACAACACTAACGCACAGGTGCCAGACAGCGCTGGCACAGCCACAGCTTACCTCTGCGGGGTCAAGGCCAACGAGGGCACGGTGGGCGTGAACGCAGCTGCTGTACGATCCCAGTGTAACACGACACGGGGCAACGAGGTCACCTCCATCCTCAGATGGGCTAAAGACGCAGGTAGAGTGAAATTAAATAAATGTAACGTAATACCAGACATTTTCATGGATGTTTCTTTGTCTTCACTGAATCTGAATTTTAATGTTTCAGTTTGAAGGTTATAGTGTGGGTTTAGTGTCCATGCAAACGTAATTGCGGCTGTAGTTGTGGTGCGGTACCATTAAATGGGACCTCACTGGGGAGACTTTTGTTTGAAGAGCTGCCTTTGAAGTGTTTCAAGTGATGCTTTTAATACTTAGGATAGGATACATCACTGCAAACTGTTTGAAAACATGTTGTGTAACAAAACATTTAGCGACAGATAAAGAAAGATAGAAAGATAAATGGCACCACAGAAAAGACGAAACAGATGTTAAAGGACTGAGTATACCAGATTTTCAGAGGTCATTGATGGGTTAGTGTGTACAGGTTCAGGGGGTAAGAATAAGAAATCTAATCAGTCCTCAGGCAACAAGTGTTAGCTGACCTCCTGCACAAAGCAAATAGAAATGAAACTTTTCATTAGGTCATTTTACAACACTGTCCTCTTTTTGTTTTTAATACTTTACTTTATGCACTCAGAAGATTTATTACAGAGAAAACGTCTTTATGCTGAAAAACACTGATCATTTGTAGACATTACTGTTAAAACTGGTGTTCGGGCTGAAACTTAGTAATATTTACATTTTGTTGTGTGGACACTGACTCCACAGTGTCTCCATTTGTTTTGTTTTTTATTGTCAATGATCTTCGGTTTTACAAATTTTATTTTTTACTTTTTTATTTTTAAATGAAAAAATCCACAAACTCTACCGTCTTTGTCCCATGCAATAATAGGTCCCCGTTTGCCACTAGAGTAGATACGAAGCTCTCCAGGGAGCACAGCAGGAATTTTATATTAAAAAGGCTGCAAATGGTGCTGAACTCCTCCTAAAAATATACCGCCCTAATTCAGTGTGTGTGTTCATTGCAGGCAAGTCAGTGGGAATCGTGACTACGACCCGGGTCAACCACGCCACTCCCAGTGCTGCTTACGCTCACTCTGTTGACAGAGACTGGTACTCTGACAATGAGATGCCAGCTGACGCACTCGTGTCCGGCTGCAAAGATATCGCCAGACAGCTCTTCGAAAACATTCCCGACATTGATGTGAGTGGAAAGATTGTGATGCATTCAGGTGCAGACACTCAGGATAAAAGTTTGAATTTGTTCAGTGTTTTGGTTTATGGCCACATTCTTGTAGAACATATCACATTCTCATCCCAAGGATAACCTTGGTCATTTTCTAAATTAATCATGTTTTCACCAATCTCCATACAGACACAACAATCAAAAATGAAATGCCTCTGCTCATGGGTGATGACCGTGATCAGAGGACTGTGCAACATGGATTATCTCATTCATTTGCACCATAGACAACTGTTGTTGTTCAGAAACAAATGCTTGTCCCAAATGCTCTGAATCACCATAATTCCACCAGAGAGCTCATGACTGGTAGTATTACTTCAGACTGCTGTACAAAGTAATGGCGATCCAGAGAAAAAATATCTCAGCCGAGCATTTTGGAAAGAAGACACACATCACCCAGTTGAGCAGTGTCTTGTTTATGGACAACAATGGCCATATACGGCACAGACGAATAAGATAATCCAGGTTGCTGGTTGTTTTTTACTGTTTTTACTTGGGTTATCTTTGTCTAATATTTACATTTGTTTGATGATCTGAATCATTTAAGTGTGACAAATATGCAAAAACATATCATCAACAAATATTTTGGTTTGCAATTTGCACAAACCTAAAAGGTGCACACAGGTGACACACGCCTTCTGTCGTCATCTGTGTTTGCACCAAAACTGAACTAATCAATGTGTTTACATTTACAATGTGACAGTGATGTTCTGTTTGATTTTTCTGTATGTTTTTTAATAGATTAATGTTCCTTTGAGCCTGTAATGTTGCTTCAATTCTGTGGCTTTTCAGGTGATTATGGGTGGAGGAAGGAAGTATATGTACCCCAAAAATATTCCGGATGCAGAGTACCCTGACATGGCAAAGCACAACGGCACACGGAAAGACGGCAGAAACCTGGTGCAGGAGTGGATTAACAGGATGACGGATAAGGTACGTTTCTCCTCCTCTGCCCTCTCTTTGCATTTTTCATTTCTCCGCTCCTTCTTTTTATCTTCTCAATTACATTTACATATTTAGGAGTTCAAAGTGACTGCAGTGTTATGATTTACACCGTGCTGTACATCCGTTTATTTTTTTCAAACTGTGCAGAAAGGCCATTATGTATGGAACAAGCAGCAGCTCTTGTCACTGAACCCTAACAATGTGGATTACTTATTGGGTGAGTTTCTGCTCTCACTGTCGTCATGAAACTCTCATTGAAGTGTAAATGAAGAGCTGTATGTGCAGGCACTTGCTGTAGGCGTGTAATATCTAATTTCTCCTTGAATCGTGTCTTCCGTTACACTAGGTCTCTTTGAACCTGTGGAACTGCCTTATGACTTGGAGAGGAACAATGAGACGGATCCTTCGCTAACAGAGATGGTGGATGTTGCCATCAAGATCCTGAGGAGGAACCCCAATGGATTCTACCTTCTTGTAGAAGGTTAGTTTGTACCTCTGTCATTCTGAAGTTGTCTTTTGTTTTGTGTTTCACAAAGTATGTCCAGTATGCTTCACTCTCCTCTCTGGTTGGTTCTCGTTTGATGTGTGAGCAAAGTTATACGTTTCTCACATGCATTTTTACTCTTCTAATATTTCTGGATTCAATCTGAATTTGAACCACTCGAATTAACATCACAAAATGTCACAGGTGAACTTTGACAGTGGGTTTTACACCCTGTGTCCTTAGATCCTTGGAGCAGACAAGGAAAAAAATCCTTTAACAGGAAGAAAAATCAGACTGTAGAAGCACCAGTGAATCTGTCAGGAATCTTTGTGCAATTAAAATGTAGCTATAATCATCATTATAGTTAATGAAGATTCTCAGTCGTTCAGGTCATGGTTAAAAACAAATGACCAGAACTGATGAAGCCTTCTGGGTGGAAGGTGAAACGTCTTCAAGAACTAAAACCACAAGTCCAGAGATAAACTCTCTCTCCTTTTCTTAGGTACTCCATCTTAAAACCAGACACATGGAAACCCTGAAACAGCAAAACAATTTGACTGATGTATAAAAATACTTATTGCTCTTTATTATTAATCACTTTATTCTAAACTGGTTTGTCCCCATCAGGATCCTGTATGAATGATTACTCAGATTTGCCAGTGATCTGATTGGGCAGCATTTGGGCTATTTCTAGGTTTTGATCTGATTCTCTGAAGCTACGAGCTACGCTCAAAGATAACCCATTAATCGTACTTCATGGTGCAGGCTCCAGGTCATGAAAACCAGGCAGGGAAATATACGCGTGCAAAATCAGAAGACAGGCAGGGTAAGTACGCAGGCAGAGGGAAGTCCAAACCAAGCAGAGAGTCCAGAGATACCGGGCAGGAGATCGAAAACCGAGCAGGCAAACAAATACGGCAAACCGATTAAAGCCCACAATCAATAACTATCAGGTATCAGGAAAAGCAGGTAATCAGGTAGGTTACATAAAGTCCAGAGTAAATAATGCCAGCCTGGCTAATGCCTGAGGGATATAGGCTGATCTGATGTATATGATGGAAATAATGGGAGAAGTGGAAACAGGTGTGGGAAGGTGTGGCAAAGTCACATTGTTTAGCGGATTAAAAGCAGGTGTGTGTACAGAGGGGAGAAAGGGAAGGAGAGCGACCGAAACAGATGGGACGAAACAACATGCTAAATAACGGGAGTCGTGACAGTTTTAATCATCTTCAGGACAATGGAGGAATTAATGCGTGCAGTCTCCGCGAGTCTTGAGTTTCAGACAGTGCAGCATTAAATTCCTTCAAAGCTTTCATGTCACGTAATTTGGTTTCCATACAAGTCTGGACAAATAGATTCAGATACAGTAGATGTTTCAAACAGAGTGCGTGTTGCATCGTTCAGCCACATTGGAAACACCTAGCCCAGCACACACCTGACGACTGACTACAGTATCAGCAACACACTGAAGCAAACATTCTCTCTCAAGCTGTTTCGTTTTCTGGGTTCACACAACTATTCCTGCCTTTATAGTTTGTGCAAACAGTACAACACCATTAATGCCCATTTGAAGTGTTATCACATCATTTGAACAGGTCAAACAACAGCTCACAGGAAATATTTCCCCATTTTTTAGGAGGACGTATCGACCACGGACACCATGAGGGAAAGGCCAAGCAGGCTCTTTATGAGGCTGTGGAAATGGACAGGGCAATCGGTCGGGCAGATCTCATGACCAGCATCCATGACACTATGACTATAGTTACTGCTGACCATTCACACATGTTCAACTTCGGAGGCTACACAGCCAGAGGAAACACAATTTTTGGTATGTAGTGACTATGGTTATTATGATTATCTCAGTTTTAACATACGTAGTGCTGTAAGTTCAACTTTGTGTCCGGTGGTCTGTTGTGATAATAATGCCTCATGGTCCATCTCCATCCACAGGTCTGGCCCCCATGTTAAGTGATGTAGATCAGAAGCCCTTCACCTCCATCTTATACGGGAATGGACCAGGCTACAAACTTGTAAATGGAGCAAGGGAGAACATCTCGGCTGTTAACTACCGTACGTAAAACCATTTATCTATAAATCACTGTGCTGTTAGTGGGAACAACCTAACGAATACTACAGTAAATAACAGAATTATATCACAAAGTGAGCTGTGTTGAGTTGAGCTTAATGCTGCATAACAGAGGTTAAAACTTAAGAAGATACTGCTTTGTGACTTTTTGTTTTTTTTCCCCCTGTATGTGTATCAGAGTAGACCGCACAGTGAGTGACTGACAGTTACGGATGATGATGATAGTTTCAGCTTACAGGAAAAATTTAAGGTCTGTTGACAGGAAGTGTTTGTACATGCAGTAAAAACAGCTCAGTAGTGCTACAAAAGGTCACATACTCGATGTTTGAACATTTAAAGCTACAGTATGTAAGTTTTTCAAAATATAAATATATATTGTTAAGATTTTTTGGCATATTTACTTTTATTTGATAGTATTAATGACAAGGTACACAGGAAACATGGGGTAGATATGTTTACATCTTTTCACTGTGTCCATTTCCATCAGAGGAAAACAACTACCAGGCCCAGGCAGCTGTACCTCTGACCTTAGAGACTCATGGTGGCGAAGATGTTGCTGTGTTTGCTAAAGGTCCCTTGGCTCACCTGCTTCATGGGGTCCACGAGCAGAACTACATCCCTCACGTAATGGCATATGCAGCCTGTATCGGCCAGAACACGGAACACTGTATGTCAAAGGGCGGCACTGCTGGTTTACGCCCCGTCCTCTCCAGCATCGCAGTCCTTCTCACAGTCACCCGGCTCCTGTGTTGACCGTCCCCGGACAGTATTCATCCTGTTAATACTCCTGTTGTAACACACTTTTAGATGTTAATTTTTTGCTTCTTTTTTAAATTTTTCTTTATTCATTTCACTTTACTGTTTTGATCATGGGGCCACTGTTCTGTCATGTGATAATTAATGGACAACAGCATAACGATATCAGTTCCAGTCTATTCATGCAAATATGGGAAATATTCCAAAATAATGAACGCTGATGTAAAAAATCTGATATCTCAGTTGTGATCTGTCTACAGAATGTTTTTTTACTGAGGTTTTTAAGACATGTTAAAACTTGCTGTTAAGTGTAAACCCTTTAAGTTTCCATTGAGCGACTGGCTTTGCAAATATTTGGATGTTTCTCATTTTAAATGAGCAGTTGACAGACTCTACCTCACAAGCGTTCAGCAGATCTCTCATGTCATTGGTGTGCTCGGTGTAACACATTTGTAAGGTAAGATTTTAAGCCGAAACCAGAGGAAGTTGAATGTACAATTGGCAAAATAGTAAAATATATCACACATTTCTTGTCTTAAATATGGTGCATCCTGCAGAAAAGACTGGAAAAGCCCAACTACCACTACTACTGTTGTGCCCAATAACAGAAGCTGTACAATCTCTTAACCAATAAATGAAATGTGTTTCTGATAATCTTGTTGTCAGTTTTCAATTATTTAAACTTCAATTCAGTTCAACTTTATTTATATAGCGCCAAATCACAACATAAGTTATCTCAAGGCACTTTACAGTGTAAGGTTTAAGACCTTACACA
>JAUMHL010000025.1:21662294-21675595 GCA_032362345.1 Sandelia bainsii
TGTCGGGCGTCCTCAGTGCGATCAGCTGATCCCGCGAGTAAACAAAGCTGGCTCCATGGTGATGGAGCTGCTGCGCATCGGTCTTACGGAGGAGCGAGAGTATAATCCCAAGTGTGTAGATGGTTTAGTGACTTCTCAGACCCTTAGCTCTACCTGTGGAAATTAAGATCTGAACAACCAGAACTTTTATAACAAAACTTGTTAAAAATCGACTCAGACGTGTAATCATTACGCTCTAATGTCTTGGTGGATTAATTGTTTGTGTCTGTCTGTTTTAGGTTTTTTATTTTTAGGTCATTTTTAGCTGGGTCAGGACTATGATTACATATTAGCTGATGAGCTAGCACTGACACTTTGACACTGATGTGGTAACGTCAATGTTGATTACTGTGCACTGTCCCACAAAATACATAAACAAATATATTAAACGGTGTTATATGTGTGCAGACAGAGTTCACAGAGATCACACTTCAGACCTTGCAGGTTGTACTTCTTGGCAATAGGCAGGGACAGCAGGCGGACGTGGCTCAGGGGGGACGACCAGTTGTAACAACCCAGGTTGACCAAACCTAGCTGGGGGGCACTCTGGGGGTATGTAAAGGCCAGGACCACCACCAGCAGGAAGCCGACTGCCAACACAAACTGTCAATACAACAAGGACATTACCGACACTGTGAGCTGCAAACTTCATCGTAGCACAAAATTATGAACAAACCTTCACACAGAAGGTCTCACATATGACAGCCAAGTCTGTTTATAGAACTAAACTTCTCTGTTTGATGGATTTTGCTACTAGGATTAAAGATACAGGTTCAGAAAACATCACTCACATGGCCACAGTTGAAACACTGAAACAGTTCTTGGATACTGTAATTATTCCTGCTGTATACTGGCAATGATTGATCACTTCCTTGCACAGTTTCAACAATCTTTTTTTTGCACACTAAAATTCAGTTTGACCAAAGCAAATGTGTGGCTTTAGCAGTCTGAGTAAGACAAATCAAGTGTGTATAATTTTATAGTAATTTTTGTGCAAGTTTTCTGTTGAGCATTTCTGCAGACTGTTGTTTCTGCATAAAAAAGACAACAAACAGTAACAAAGAGCGAATTTCCACAGTGGAAACAAAAGTAAGAACTCTGTGACTAAACCTGACAATAGTCCAGCACTAGTAAATACGTATTAATGTCTGACAAACAGTAAAAAGGAAGAATAAACGGATAATCTAAGCAACTCCTGTAATTTAAGAGGCTGTAAACTTCCATTTGTTATGTGGCTTTGCAGCTCAGCATCGGCATGTCTGACCTTGATTGTGGCTCTCAGGATGGGGAACTGGGGAGGTTCTCTCCTGGGCTCGTTGGTCTCCAGGACCTGCTTGATGAACCTCTCGATTTCCCTCTCCGACATGCCGTAGCGGTAGCCCGACTGGCGGAGAATGTCGATGCTCTCGGACAGTTTGTCGTAAATACACGGCTCACTCATCGTCGTTCCCATGACGATGATCAGAACTATTTTGACTGCGGATGGTCTGTCAAACTTCAGCCTCTCTGGGCTCCAGGAGCATGGTGTCAGCTGTGAGAAGTCATTCGAGTTATAAACTGACACAACCACACTGTTATTAAACTTTATAACATCCTAGGGCACTTCTAACCACCGGCATGAAATAATACCCCGTTTGCTGCATGACAACAAATATACTTTCACCTTATTTTAAAGACACTTGTACAGTAAGTAAGTTAACGTTAATGCTAAAACACACAAGGCACAATCTGGCTTCGTAACAACGCGTACATTCAAACTCGGAGCAAAACAATTAACACTGTTAACTAATGTGGCAATTGATTCAAACAGATGACTGAAGGCTAAATCACAAATAGAGTAGAGTTATATTATCTATCGAGGGCAAAAACCCAGAGTTGCAGTGTTAACGTCAACCAGTTACTGACAGCTAGCTTGTCTTTGCTACCCTTAGTTAAAACTTTTGAGTTTACGACCAGAAATTAACTCCAGAAACAAATTGAAAATGTCACCTTAAAATGAGATCCAGTGCTGAAGTGGAGAGTCCATCATCTTTATAATTTATATTATAAAATAAATATAATTTTTCAAAATAAACTACCTTTCTAGCTACTAGGAATGGCTGCCATTAACTGACAATCTACTTCTACTTCCGCTTCTTCTTTCTTCTTCGTTGGTGTTTTTACGGCAGCGGGTACCCTCATTGTTGTACTACTGCCACCTTCTGGATCAGTCGGTTATTGCCTAAATCCACATACATGACTTGTCAGTTTACCTCTCATTTCTGGTCACTGAAGTTAGTTGAACACGAATCGGCCCATAAATTATTTACATTATTTGGCAATGTTGATTAAATTTTATGCCTTTTCTGCCCCTTTTTATTTTTTTTATTTTGTGTTCTTTTTCTTTTTGTTTCTTGGTTTGTTTAGAATTATTATTAATGTATATATATTGTTCAGCCTAGATGTTTATGACATTGTGTATTTAACTTGATATTTTGGCCTTGTTTGACTGTACATATGTTAAATAAAGTTTGAAAAAAAAAATGTTTGAGGTAGAAAAAAAACCTTTTGTGACTTTCTGTACCTAACACACTGTTGTTCTGATTCACATTATTCGAGCATTATCGTCTTGCCTCTGGGGGGCGTTTGTGTCCCCTAAATAGCAGTTTTACTTTAGTATTGTGCCTTTTGTTGCATTTTTATTTTTTTACATCAAGGCTAAAACCAACTACAAAGGCCAGGGCACGACGACCAGAGGCAGCAGCAGCATGCTGGCGGAGGAGCTGAATAGCTTCTTTGCCCTCTTTGAGACCATCACATACCTCCACACAACTCCAACTCCAACCCCAGGACCTCCTCTCTCTCCCACCACTGCAGGGATCCTCACCAAGCTGCTCAATTTCTCCCTGACAAATGCCACCGTCCCATATATTAGTCACCAAACTGTCCACCATCCCACCCCTTGCTCCTGGATTAAACATGTTCTCACTAATTGGTCACAGTCTGTCAGATTCGGTCCCCAATTCTCTTCCACACTCACACTCACTGCACTGGCTCTCCTCAGGGCTGCGTGCTGAGCCTCCTACTGTACTCCCTGTATACCTACAACTGCACCCTGTCTCAACCAGCCGATGCCAACATTAAGTTTGCAGATGATACTACTGTGGTTGGGCTCATCTCTAACGGAGATGAGATGGCATACAGGGATTTCTGTATGATTAGGCCACTTCCACCTAACAAGCCTATTCAGGCCAGATGTGAAGTGAAATCAACCTGGAGGATAAATTTGTAGTTTCCAACCAACTTTCCTCAGACTGAAGAAGCTACTTGGATGACTAGTGAAACTTTTTGACCTAGCAAGAAAGAAGTGCAGTTGACATAAGTCAACGTCCACATAATGTCATCTGGATGAGTGAGAGTCTTTATATGGTTATATGGTTCTTGTATGCATTTCCACACAGGCTGAAGCATACGATTTTATAGCGAATTATTTTGTTTACACAAACCATCATTTTGTTTCATTCATAAACTTCTGTTTGTAGCCAATCAGAGGAGAGATAAAGGCTTTGGTCCCGCCTCAATCTAGACCAAAATAATGTGGTTCGAGAATTGAGATAGCCCTCTGGAATGGAGGGTGAAACGTCTTCAAGGAACTAAAACAAGTCCAGTTGCCACTGAATAACCTTTCTTTGGGATAACCATGACCTGGATGACTTAGATTCTTCACAGACAATGTGGTTCGACCAATGAGCGCATAGAATGTGCAGAGAGGTTCCGCCCACTGCTTCCGTTGATTGTGCAACCATGAAACAGCAGCGACACCCAAGAGGAGCTACGTCAAGCTGCTGCTGAGGCGCAGCGTCCAGCTGCAGGGAGATCCAGTGATTCTTCTTGTGCTTTTGTTACTACTCCGCTGAGAATTTCACTTAAACTGAAACGGGCAACACTGTGTAAGTTTTTAGAAGGAGTTATTTACCCTTGTTCATCATGTCTTTTGTCTGAAATGGGAAAAGTGGGTTAAGTTTGGTTTTCTTGACCGCAGCCGGACTGTTATGAAATTCGAATTATATTTAATCAACCATATAATGCTTCTGCTTTCATAAATGTAACTGCAAACAGCATGAAATAAAACACAATGTTTCTACTGTTTTGCATAATACAAGTAGGATCAATAAAAATATGCAATTGATTGGTGTTTTGGTATATATATATATAAACAGATAAATATTTGTAAAAATTATAGTAATAATAAATCTCAATATTTGAGTTTCTGGTCTATAATAAGGCACGTAGCTCAACTTTAGTAATGTAATGTTAGTAATGCTGTGGCAACACTGTATTTACTAATAACAGCAATATAATAATATAATGAATAAATAAAGAAGTTTAATTGTGCTGATTGGGGTATGTGGTTGTGTATATATACTCAGAATGTTAGTAACAGTTATTATTAGTATTAATGAAAGTATAATACAAAATAAAATAATAAAAATAATACAGCTACAGCTTTAAAGTGATACTGTAAACGCATTTTATTTTGAAAGTCGTGGCGGAAGTGTTCGTTGTTGACACCGACGGTTTCTGCGGTGACCTGGATGTAACTGACAGGCGGTTACGTTTCTCATGCCAAACTTCACTCACTTTTACAATTTATTCTTAAATCCGAATCATCTTCTGTATTTTTCTCCACAGAAACCAGTGAGTTTAAACTGGTTCAACTCGGTTTACACTGGTATTTTGGTTGCGATCTGCGTGTTGTTGTTAGCGGAGGTCAGCGGGTCTCCAGCTGAAACTAGTCCGCCGTGAACATGCTTTCGTCGGGCAGGACCGTCTCCTCTCGGCTGCTCAGGCCGGCTTCGTGGCTCCCTATCCGGCAGGGCTCTGAAGGGAGGGCCGCAAGCTCCCAGCAGAAAGGTAACTCGACTGTGGCGCACATTAATCTGTAAGCCTCGGAGCTGCTAGCATGAAGCTAATCCCAAAGTGACGCAGTTTAGTAGGGAGACAGGAAACTTCATGATGATCATGAAATGTAACGTAATAACGTGTAGAAGCTAGATTCTTAATATAAAATACCATGAAGTAAACTATAAAATCACTTAAAAACATCTGGAAGTAACATGATCAAAACTGACAGACAAGTGATGATCATCAGTTGTATATTATACAACACGTAACTGATATTTCGTAATTACAATTATGTGATTTCTGTTGGTTATAGATTTCTTGTTTTATTTCAGTGTCTTAATTTCTTATATTATTTTCTTATAATTATTTAACTTAACATTTTAAAATCTTTGTCTGAATACCGGAGTTAGTTTTTGGTTTAAGGCTGCTGGTAGAACAAGACATTTGAAGTATACGAATATGTACAGTACAGTGCAGGAATTTAGGCACAAAACGGAAGGATATGTTTAAAAATAACACAATGAATAGTTTTTATTTATTCATTAACTTAATGCAAAGTGCAGTACAAAGAAAACAACAAAACAATTTATCAGAATCAGAAAACTTTATTCATCCCGGAGGAAATTGCTTACATTACGACTGCAGTCACACAAGACAATCAAACAAAGACACAAGGACTCAAACAAGAACAATACAGTATAAGTACAAGATGCAGAATAAGTACTAGAATAAGTAACACATGTTGATAAGTACAAGTGAGATAGAGTATTCTTATAATTATATTGCACAGGTTGATATAATCAATACTTGAGCTGTTTACAAAGTAAAATACACAGTATCCTAAGTAATTATATTGCACATGATAATACAATAAAGTAGGAAATTGCACATTAACATTTGTTATTGCCAGTTATTGAGGTGGCAGTAAGTTGTTGTGCACATTATTGATTGATATAGATTATAACAGCAACAGTTTTTCTCGGTACACTAAAACACAGTTTTTTTTAAAGTTCTGTACTTGGCAGGTACTGTAGGTAGGAGAACTTCTGTGGATTTAGCATGCCTCAGTGTCTTTGGTCTCTTTGTGTAATCCCACACTAACCTGATGATATTCACACTCTCTTCATTATTGTTCGACTCCTTGTTCTTCTGGTCTCTGACGATAGTTCTCTATGACTCTGTCTGTACTTTGGGGTCATTGTCAGATTGCAAAATGAATTTAGAACCATTCAGATGCCTCTCTGATGGTCGTGTATGACCTAAACATCTGAAGTGCCTAAAAGGTTTGCAGTACCTCTGTGTCTGTAGATATTGTAGATAAATTTGAGATTAGTCTCTTAATTTACACCGTGTATTATTCTTTTTTTTTTTTTTTTTATATGTTGGTTCTGTAGAATATAGTTTATGGTGATTTTAAACTATTGGGTTGGACAAAACAGATCTTATTAAACTCTGTCTGTCTGTTGTTGTCTCATGCTGCAGAGTTGATAAAGAAACGTCAACTGGAGAAAGACGAGCTTCGACCCCTTTACATGGACATCCAGGCCACCACTCCCATGGTAACTGTTACTACCATTTTGTCATGGTTACCAGCTTTGCCAGATGATGCTGTTGTTAGTTTGAGAGGTACTTACAATCATGTTTGCCTGCAATTATAGCTCAGCGTGTGTGTGTTTGTGTATGTGTGTGCAGGATCCTCGGGTGCTGGACGCCATGTTGCCCTACCAGGTGAATTACTATGGTAACCCTCACTCCAGGACGCACGCCTACGGCTGGGAGAGTGAGACCGCCATGGAGACGGCGAGGAAGGTAGAGACACATTCAGGCTGTACAGAGAGAAAGACAAAGTGTAAAAACGTTTTACACATAAAAATTCAGGATAGTTATTTACTTTATTGTAAACCAGTCATGATTATCATTCCATCAGATCTGAATTTGACTGTGTTGTTTGACTCCATCTCTTTCTCTCTGAGCAGCAGGTGGCTGATCTGATTGGAGCCGATCCCAGAGAGATCATCTTCACCAGTGGAGCCACCGAGTCCAACAACATGGCCCTCAAGGTCTCGCTTTGCTCCTCCTCCTCACTACCTCCCCCTCTTGGTTTAGTGCTTCATGAAAACAGATCAAGAACATAATGAGAAATAATTAAGGACATAATAAAAACAGAGCAAGAAGACTGTAAGAACATAAGAAAAGGATGAGAAAAATCAGTATGAGAACGCAATAAGAACAGAATGAAAACCTATTAAAACAATGAGGACACAGGAGCAGAATGAGAGAATATGAATGACTGTGAGAATATTAAGTAAAACTGTTGTGTGAAAATATAAAAAGAACAGAATGAGAACCAATACCTTGCATGATGAACAGTACAAGAACAGAATGAGAACATAGTAGGAATGGTAAAGACAAAATTACAGTAAAACCCAGCCGTGAGCTGCTGTAGAACCCAGTTTGAACATTGGTAATGACCCTGCTCCTCCCTCTCTTGCAGGGTGTAGCCAGGTTCTACCAGGCTAAGAAGCGTCATATAATTACCACACAGACAGAACATAAATGTGTTCTGGACTCGTGTCGAGTTCTGGAGGCCGAAGGATTCAGCACCACATACCTGCCGGTCCAGAAGAATGGACTGCTGGACCTGGAGGTAGACACGCAGAACACAGAGAACACATGGAGCGTGTACACAGAACATACAGAAGACATTGCGTGTGTTCAACAACTGTATTTTTGTATGTGTTCAGCTGCTGGAGGCCTCCATCCGTCCTGACACGTCCCTGGTGTCAGTGATGACCGTCAACAATGAGATTGGAGTCAAGCAGCCCATCAAGGAAATCGGTAACCCTGGCAACACAAACATGTTATTTGCTCCTCATTTCTAAAAAACCCACTTTCATTTTTCAGTGATTCGGGATAAATCCCATCACAGTGACCACGTGGAGCCTTCAGCATGTTTATTTTTGGGAGACTCTGAGTCAGTCACCAGAGTAATCTGAGTCAGTTTGATTGTCCACAGGTAAAATTTGTCGTTCTAAAGGAGTTTTCTTCCACACTGATGCTGCTCAGGCTGTTGGAAAGATTCCCATCAATGTCTCAAACTGGAACATCGACCTGATGTCCATCAGCAGTCACAAGATCTACGGACCCAAAGGTTAGAGCCGTTTTTAAACAGAAACCCCGTCGTATTGGTGAGAAGGTGGCCCCTTTTTTAAGACACATTTGCTTATTTACAGTTGACTTAAAAAAGCTGTTTTAAAGGTGCTTTAGTTAATTTTACACAGGTACCAGCACCTGTGGTATGACTTTTACACTTTGAATGGCCAGTGTAAAAGGGACTTTCTAGCTTATAGTATTATAGAATTAACTGTAGTTTATTTAGCACAGTTCATACACAGTGAGAGTTCATAGTGGTTCACAAATTGCATAAAACTAGAAAAGCATAAATTTTCTGTAGAAAATTGTCATGTACTACTACTTTTGCATGACATAACGTAGCTGACATGGTGAAACTTGTGGCACTCAGACCTCAAAGCAAACAAAGGTTTATTGTCATTTCCACATATGTTTATTCTTAAATACAGTAAAATGAACTGATCTCAGTGCAACATTAAATAAACACAAACACCACACAGCCTTAAGTTTTACAGTGAGCACTCTTAACAAGATAATAGTTTTAACTCAGCCAGCAGAGAACAGTGTTTTAACACAACCACAAGTGTCATGCACTCTTCCTTGTTGGTATAAACACATAGTCTACTGATACAAATCCCACCAGAAAGTTATGTTTTCCTGTTTTATTAGCGAGTTATCCCATCAAGCCGGATGGCTGCACCCAGAATGTCTGGAATGCTGTGTAGCCATGTTTTAGTGAAAACAAAAACAAAGCAAACCTTTATTTCAGGCTGTTCGCTGTGCTCACTCTGCATCTGCTAGTCTATGGAAGAGTTATAAAACTAGTATGAAAGCAGTAGTTGTAAACATGGACAAAGGAGATAAATGGAACCAGTATATTTGGTTTTAAATTATATAGGTTTATACAATTTATTTCAGTGTGCAGCTCTCACAAACAGAAACATAATTAGGGCTGTTTTGAAAAATTTGGAAACTGCTAATGCCTGTGTGTGTGTGTGTGTGTACAGGTGTGGGTGCTCTGTATGTGCGTCGCAGGCCCCGGGTGCGTTTGGAGCCACTGCAGAGTGGGGGTGGGCAGGAGAGGGGGCTACGCTCTGGCACTGTCCCAACACCGCTGGTTGTTGGGATGGGAGCTGCCTGCAGCATAGCCCAGCAGGAGATGGAGGTAAAATAAACACACCCAAACATCCTGAAACTCAACAAATGCACCCAAACATCCTGGAACTTAATATATGTGTGTGTGTGCGCGCATGCAGTATGATCATCACAGAGTGTCCATGCTGGCCAATCGACTCGTCCAGAAGATTATGTCTGAGATTCCTGATGTAGTCATGAACGGAGATCCAGAAAAACGCTACCTTGGTACACGCACAAGTTGTTATGTTTCATGTTAACTTAATATTAGAGGTCACTGTTATTCTTACTACAGTAGTTGTAGTAGATGGATGTACCTAACTATGTGTGTGTTTTCAGGCTGTATCAACCTGTCCTTTGCCTATGTGGAGGGAGAGAGTCTGTTGATGGCACTGAAGGATGTCGCTCTGTCATCTGGCAGGTCAGACACACTCAACATTTCATATCATAGCACAGGATAAATAAATGTGGAAGTTAGCAAACATGGATGTAAACTAAAATTAAATATTAAAATTACTTTTTTTTTAAATCTGCTTTGCACATTGCTTTATGACAAAGGTAATGCATTCAGCATGTTTTTGTGAGAAACACTAATGTGAACCTTTAACTTAGATGGGCCAGAATTTACAATGGACCTTTAATGATAAATAAATATTTGTGCATGTGTGTGCAGTGCTTGTACATCAGCATCTCTGGAGCCATCGTATGTCCTCCGAGCAATTGGAGCAGATGAAGACTTGGCTCACTCTTCCATCAGGTACAAACACTCATCATCCCTTCAGTAATCTAGAATCCTTAGGCTGTATAATAATTATGCTAATAATTTGGATTGAAATCTTGATCATAATTGTGATTACAGTCTGACTTTAATCACCTTTATTGTTAAACTTGTAATTTCTAAAGGGTTCGAAGTAAAAATGGCTGATAGTGCTATTATCATTAAGTTTGTTTTGTTGATTCATTTCTACAGAAATATACAACTAAAACAAAATAATGTGTGTACATTATAATTATAATCATAATAATCATCATCATTCTAACGGATTCTGTGTGTACTGTGAAGTCTTTATGTAAGTATTTATGAGTCTCAGTGACAGAACACAGAGACTCACAGACAGGAAAAGGTTTTGTTTTATTATGAACTCTGCAGCTTTTCTGTTCTCCAGGTTAATTTCGGTTGAATTTCAAGTAGATTAATGTAAACCTGTGTACGTGTGCCAGGTTTGGTATTGGCAGGTTCACCACAGAAGCAGAGGTGGACTACACAGCAGAGAAATGCATCCAGCAGGTTCAGAGACTCAGAGAGATGAGGTGAGTTTGGCTGGACTCTGTTTTTGGTCAATAGTTTCTATCAGTAATAATAGCATTGCAAAGATAGTGACATAATTACACTGATGGGTGTAATCTAGCAGTCACTTTATGCTTTATTGTTTAGTACAGAAATTGCCAAAAGTAGACTTGTTGAAATCAAAGCACTGTGGTGTATGTAGACCTGCAGCAATAGTGTCTTTCTTTACTCTAAAAACTAATTTACTGTGCGCTCAGTCCCCACATCCACAAGGGTTTGATGTATTTTTCTGCCCAGAAATCTTCCTAAGCACGTGAGGGTCTGAGCGGACTCTGTGTACGGCCCAAAAATAAGACTCAGAATAATCCTTTTAAAACTAAGTCCATAATTTAATTCATTTCATATGTGTCTCTTTGTTAGGTTTATAATTAAAAATACTCTACTAATATCATGGGTAACACTCAATAAACTGTCTCTGTCTGTCTGTCAGTCCTCTGTGGGAGATGGTTCAGGAAGGCATCGATTTGAAGAGCATCAAGTGGACGCAGCACTAGACTCCCTCCGTAGCTGATGACGGCAATGATCATCATAGTTCCCAGGACATTTTGGGACCAGACCAGCTTTTTCTTCCTGTAAACAAACACGCACAAACTTCCTGTCTGACTTGAAGTCCGTTTGTAGCAGTAGTGCTGTGTCTCTGTAGATCCTCCTGTTGACCCTCACAATTTATGATTATTGCAGTGATTCTGTTTTATACGAGTCCGCTTCTGTTGCCCAACAAGCTGTTTCTATCTTCTGACTGAAATGTTAGTCTGTGGCGCCTGGATGCCGTATTACAAAGTCAGTTTATTTTAGTCTTTCTTTGGGTGACCGTGTTTCATTGGGTCTGACGTCAGTGATCGTGAGTTTACTCATCCAGCCAAAAGAGAAGATCTTAATTACTGCCAGTAACATCACATGTGCTGTTGAGAGTTTTCTAAACCTCTGAAGTTAACCTGCACCTGTTTCACACAAATTGCAACATGAAGCAGTGAACTGAGGTAATTTCATCTCATGCTATTTTTTAAAACTAACTAAAATGAACTCCATATTGAAACTCATCCAAGGACTGTTGGCAATTTTATCTCTAATTTGTGGGTGACTATTTGTGCAAGCGGACACTTCAACCAATTACGGCCTGTTTGAAAGCAAACGCAAATCACACTGTTTTGCTAAAACAAAAGTGCAGTGTAGATTACTGTGGTGAAGAGCCTTAGTTAAAAGTGCTACCAGAAAACCTGTGTTAAACCCAAAGATAGCTGCTAATCTCCATTTGTGAAACAGGCTCTCGTGAAAATGTTGAACCCTGGCCACAAGAAACAAATGGTATCAAAAGACTCACTAAAGCTGTGGGCGGCAACTGAAGACAGCAGACTTAAATTCACCGAGTCATCTGAAGATGTAATGATTCAGTAGTAATTGTTTGAGACCTCTGACTCTTCGTGATTCACAGATAGATGTCTCCTGCTCAATACACTGTTCTTGCTATCTCATAATTAAGTCTTTTTCCTTCTCTTCCCACATCAGTGTTAAACAGTAGCATGATGTCAGTGAATCCAAAGCAATTCTCAGTTAACATGAAATTAAACCTAAGAGTTAGCAGCAGCAGTTTAATTGTTATGTTAAAGCCTGGAACTCTGTACAAGACTGATGCCCTGACTTGACCTCAGCTGCTGATTTTCAACATGGTGGAGAGTAAAAACAGCTCTGGCTCAGTCTCTCACATATTGAGAGGTCACAGTGTGTGTCTGAGGTTGTTGATGTGAATAGCAAGGTGAGTGTGAGAGTCTGAGTATTCAAACACTAAAAGCTGGATGATAAATGCAGGTCTCCGTGTCACAGTCTGGGATGAAGTTTCGGTTCTAGATGTAGAGAGCTGAGCCTCCGCTGTTGTATTTATTATTCTCCAGCATAATAATAATAATAATAATAGATACTATACATCTACACGTCTTCTACTGTTGCTCTCATTATGTAGATTATTATCCAATAAACAGCTACTTTGTGGTTATGCAATAAACCATTGTTTTCTATTTTTATTTGATGTTTATTTTCAAAGGGATAATTATATGTCACTGACAAATGCTACTTGTACAACTTTGTAATTTCAGTCATTGTTTGGCTTTTGTACAAAGGCAATATGAAATATATATTGATACAATAAATACACCAATTAATGAAAAGCACCTAATTCATTAGCATATATAATTGTTAAAGTATTAGAGCACAACAATGTAAAAGAGAAAATATGTAATTTTTATTTATACTATCACTTGATTTAATACACAGGTATACTACTAATATTAGTAATGTATAATATAGCATATTTGGTTACTAATATTTGTCCGTTATTATTACCCATTTTTACCTTTTAGAAGTATTGTCTGAGGTCATTCATACGTGTGTTTACCTGGTTTGGGGCCCTTTTTGCCTCCACGTCATGTGTGAGAACCATGTCACTATAAAGTAAAAATTAATTTATGCAATATAAACTGAAATAATATAGATATTAAAATTGGGTTTTGACACAGACGAGGTCATAATGCACAGGATTATTGTTATTTGAATTGATAGTGTTATTGAGTGATGGATGTCATTCATTCAGTGATATAACATCCTTCACTCGTTTGGTTTTGGGATTTCCACCAGATTTTAGACCCTGGCTGCAGTGATGTGCTCCCATTCACACACAATTTGTGTTCCTTCTCAAGGAACACAAACATATCAAGGTGTCACTCAAAACGTGTGGATATCCTAACTGGGCTTTTTTGAAATCTAGGAGAAG
>JAUMHL010000025.1:21675695-21722911 GCA_032362345.1 Sandelia bainsii
AAACAAGTCCAGTTGCCATTAAAAACCGTTTTTTTGAGATAACCATGACCTGGATGACTGAGAATCTTCACAGATAGTGAAGCCATGTTCAGTCGACAGGGGGCGCCATCGCTCTGACGTCAGGAAAACGCTGACGCTCGTCACGTCCTCTCGCGTCATCCCGTCTGGCATCGCGGTGTTTGCGCCGACATTTCGCGCAATAGCCACCTACAGAGAGACGAATCGACGAGCTGAGAAGAAAAGAGGCCCGTGCATGAGTTAAAGTGTGTTTGTTGCCAAATTTCTCGGTAAGAATCCAGTGGCGACAGCTCGCTCAGTGATGCATTCACACCGGGAGCCGAGCGCGAGAGGAGCCGCTTAAAGCGTGCATCCTACCCGCTGTTCCGCTCCGACACACACACAAAGCACAACCAGCTAGCTGGCTAACAGAGCGTTAGCTTGCTCAGGTAGCTAAGCTATGCTAATGTAACTACAGTTAGTACTTCAGATGTGAGCTAGCGAGCTAATGTTAGTTACCTATGAGTGCTAGGATCTCACTGTAGAAGATCCGTGCCTAATTACTGTTCATTATAATGAACTTACTGGTTTAAACGTTCAGGCAAATTTGTTTAAAATGGTGTCTTGTCCATAGCTTCTCACGAGCGTTAGTTAGTCACACGTTATTAAAGTTTGAATGGGTTTTTCAATGAGGATTTCATTTTGTGGTTGTTGAGTCGTTGTGTGACCAGATTAATGAGGAGGAGGAGGTGTGTGTGTTTGAGATTTGAACAGTTTTGTCTTCAGCTCAGTTTTGGATACAATGCGGTCGGTCGTTGCCCACCGGAGAGAGCACAACGCACGACACACCCCGGGCCGTGACGTCACGGGCCCACAACAACACGACCTGTTGCTGTGAGCAGGTAGAGTGTTGAGGACGAGATGAGTGACAGTTGTCATGGAGACAGTCTGGGTTTCAAAGTGCTTCTGTTACACACTGAAACGTCTCTGGCGCAGATTTAATGACCTGAGCTCTTTTCAGTCACGCAAGGGGTTTACGTAGATTTTCTGGAGTAAAGAAGAACCTAACTTCTCCTGGAGAACAACATATGTAAAATCAGATTTTTAATTGGATTTTTACAAGTATGCATATACAAGAAAAAGTACGGAGGCAGGGAAGCAAAGTGAAGCGACTGCATGAAAGTGTAGATGATTACATGGAGCAATGCCCAAAGGCAGACTATGAAAGATTTACTATTTACTAACTTTTACTAGAAAAAGTTGAGTTCCCATGGCATTTTGAGTTATCTAGTGCAACATGGATTTACAGTATGTTCCTCAATTACCCAAGTAATGTAGTTTCTCTCAGTAACCTTGGTACTAAAGTGCATGTGATGAAGAGAGCTGCACATCCCACAAGAGGAAACAAATGAGAAATGATGAAAGAATGAGATGGATTTTTTAATGTATTTTGCAGTTGATTGCCTCTTTGTCTCTGTGGTTTCATTATGCCCATTAGAGTCCAGACGTTAAGCAGATACTGACTCCTTAAAGATATGTGTATGAGATATGTTTTAGCACTTAAAGTGGGGACCTTTTAAAAAAATGAATTAATTTATCGATAAACATTATACACAGTACAATAAACAGAAAACAATGAATAATCTCCTTTTGTCCTTAATCATCACTAGTTCTCTTACACTTGTCTGTAGTTGGACATGAAAAAATTTAGGCTACCTCAGGCTACCTTCTGTCTCTTAGTTGAATCTTGGACTGTTTCCATGATGTTGAGATGAGTGCTCTGGAGGCCATGCTTTCTGTTACAGGACTCCTTGTTCTTCTCGTCGCTGAAGATAGTTCTTTATGACTCTGGTTATTAATTATTCCATAGATGGCATTGTGCTCTTCTCATTCAGTTACACTGTGAAGTGTTGTTGTTGATGGAAATATGTGAACAGTTATACATTCCAGCTGAGAAATTGAGGCAGTACTTGGCTCTTTAATTCTGTATTTCTTCTATAAAATTTCTTCTTGCATCTCTGGCATGTTAAAGGCTATTTTCAGTGCCCTGTCAGATGCACTGTTGCTGCTTTAGCTGAACATTTACCTCCCTTTACCTCTGGTTGTCTTTGACAGTATTAGCTGTTGCTGTTTTCTCTCCTGCTTCATTTTGTCCTCTTTCTTTTTCACAGACTTTCAGTAGGTTGACACTCAGAAGTAACAAGAGGAGTGTGAGTCCAGGTTAAATCTTCTTGTAGACGTTTTGGGTGCATGACCAATATGTCAGTCCTGTTGTGATTTTGTACTGATCGATTTCAGGCAACACATTTTAGGAGATGCAGAGTGACTGAAGTGTCAGAATTAACTGGGATGTACATGTAGGACCGTCGTGTTTGTCTGGTGGTTGAAAATAGGTTTAGTTTAAGAGGATCCAGAGGTTGTTGTGTAATCAGATTGTAGGAGCAGCAACCGTTGCACCACCTACTGTTGCACAGTTGGACAATGTGTTTTTATTGCTGTTAGCTAACATGTTTCTCTGTACCTCCATTCTGTTTGCTTTCTATTCTGATCAGCTGCTGACTTTGGTGCTGTGCTGGCTCAGTTGCTGATGTTGCTCTGGTTTACATAATGCTAATGTTTCTCTGGTTGATATAATGCTAATGTTGCCCTGGTTTACATGATGCCAATGATGCTCTGGTTGATATGATGCTTCTGTTGCTTTGGTTTACATGTACCTCACATTGCTTTTGTTAAACTGTTGGTGGATGTTGCTCTTCTTGCTCTTGTTGTCAAGTTACTGATTCTGCTCCTGTTGATATGATGCTAATGTTTTGTTAACAATGTATTAAAGATTTGCTGCTTGACATGTTGCTCATGTGATGGTATTCTACAACCAGTTGCTGAAGTGTTGTCTGCTGATCTGGTTATGCCTGAAGAATCATGAAGCAGCACGATCAGTCCTGCCCACTTGTGTGTTGATGCAGGTCTCCTGGTTGCCAAATAGTTGTTAGGTTGTTGCTTGGTGTTTGCAGGGTGTTGTTAAGAGATTGTCGAGATAATTGAAAAGTTGAATTCAGTCTGTTTCTGAGTAAAATTTGTGTACACTGCCGGCTTTAGCGATGGTGAGTTTTGGCTTCGGAAATTTGTGTCTTTGCTGTCAGGTATATAGGCTGCTGCAATCTGATTATGAGATTGGTTGTCCTCCTAGTTTTAAATGTGTCTTGTGGTTGTTAATGCTTGAATATAGTAGTTTATTTTCAGTTTTGTGATAAGGTTAGATTGAACTATTTGGTAGCGAGACTGAAATCTGATATCATCCAATCCTTTGTTAACAACACTGTTCCGTCTCAATGAAATCAAGTTATTGGCGCTTCTTAAGCACAACAAGCCAACTGCTGAAAACACCAACACACATCGGTCACTGAAAGATAACTTAAAACTTACTATCAGTCTGTTCTATGAATGTTTGAAGTCAGTCAAGATGTTATGAAAAGGAATTTTGTTTTCTGATGTTTTTTACCAGGTTTCAGTGTTTACAGATATTGTATATTACACAGTGAAACAGTACACACATGAGTTGCAAGCTGCTAGAGATTAATTTCCTGTTGAATGATATAGTTCAGACTCAGCCCAAAAATACAAGTGGTATCTTTGTACCGCATTGTAGAAACAGTGAATGATATGTTAAAGAAATATATTGCACACAAACTCTCATTTTTGAATCTTGAATTTACAGTATACATAGGGCTGATATACAGAGCAGCTGAAGAGATTAAAGGCCTTTAATCTCAAACAAATTTGACTATATGACAGGTCATATAATATGCCTTCGTCAAGAGTTGTTACTTTAAAAACCAGTTTCATTGGAGGGAGTTACAGAGTGTGACCCTGGTGCATGCTTGTTTCAGTAAGAAGAAACTGATATAGTCAGTTAGTTGCCAACGGTTTTGGAGATTCAAGAGTGAATGATACCACCTCTGACAAGTGTTTCAGTCTGTTTTGCACTGTGAAGCATTTTTGCCCTGTTTAAACTGCTTATTACTTGTAATGCATAACATCAGGTAGAATTGAGAGAATATACCACTGATGAGTGCATCTCAGTTCTGTCCTGTGTTTTGTTTCTCTGGGAACTTTATTTTCTTGTTTGTATTCTCTCTAAGGTTTTAATGTAATATGTGTATGTTTCTCTGTTCTCTGAGATCAGTGTCCTTCTTTAATACTATTATTCCTAATTCTGCATTTCTTTTACACTAGTTGAAAAAATAATGAACAGATCAGGTTATTAAAAGCTGCAGATTGCAGCAGACTGCTTGTTAGCTTTTGGTGTTAGCTAGCTTTTTGCCAGTTTTCTGAAGATTTAGCAATATTTCCACAACTCTCCGAAATCCTTCAAACACCACTGGTTTCCAAATGTCAGGACCCAAAGACTGTGCATAAAGTTTAAATAAATGGTCTCTGGGTTATTCTGAAGATACAGAAATGTAAGCAGTGTTGCCTAAACCCACATTGACCTGCGAAATCCTGTGAAAACATGTGGAAACCACTGGTCTTCCTCTATCTGCTCTTCATCTGACAGTAGTGTTGCTTTCTCCCCAGGTTGTAGGGCTGTTGTTTAGCAGTCAGTATGGCAGTAGTCATCAGGCTGCAGGGTCTGCCCATAGTAGCCGGCACCATGGACATCAGACACTTCTTCTCTGGCCTCACCATCCCTGACGGGGGAGTGCATATCGTGGGGGGTGAGCATGGAGAGGCCTTCATTGTTTTCGCTACTGATGAGGACGCTCGGCTGGGGATGATGCGTACAGGTGGGTCCATTAAGGGCTCAAAAGTGTCGCTGTTGCTTAGTAGCAAGACAGAAATGCAGAACATGATTGAACTCAGCCGTCGCAGGTTTGAGGCTGGCGCAGGTGCTGTGGAGACTGCTGCACCTACAGCAGGAAATGCCAGCCGACCAGGGGGTGCTGCCCCTATACCCGCAGCACAGTCAGGGTCAGCAGGGAGAAGCTCTAGCCATGGGAACCAGGCTTTCAGTAACACCTCAGCATTAGCGACAGCAGCAAGCTCCTCTCAGGAGCCACCAAGCAACAAGGCAGCAGCCAGTTTGGCCAACGTGGTTCCCAGCTTCACCAACAGTTACAGTTCAGCACCCACAATCACCACAGCATTGGCATCGCTTAATGCAGGACCCCCACCCATCCCTCCACTCACAAGCATGCCTTCAATGCCCCCCATGCCCACTTTGCCCACAATTCCAGTTCCTCCTCCAGTGTCCTCCCTACCTACTGTCTCTCCTTTGTCCCAAGGTCCGCCAGTTCCTCCTATGTCCCACCTTCCACATATGTCCTCCTTCCCTCCCTTCAACCCCACCCTCCCTCCTCCAGCAGGACTGGGCTCGGGCCTCCCTCTTGGAACCCCCAACCCCATGCTGTTTAATCCTCTCACTCCTCTGGCCTCTCTTGGTCTCCAGGCCCATATGAAGGCTGCTGCTGCAGTAGCCACTGGAGCAGGAGCAGCCAGTCCTGATGAGTTGTTTGTCCTCCTGCAGAACCTCCCCTTCGCCTGTACAGAGGTGGAGATCAGGGAATTTTTTAGGGGTTTAGGGGTCGATGGGGTTCGCCTGCTGAGGGATATGCAAGGTCGGCCATCTGGCAGAGCGATGGTCAAGTTCTTCTCGCCCCAGGACAGCTTTGAAGCAGTGAAGCGGGGAGGTGGCATGATGGGGCAAAGGTTTATTGAGATTACCCCAGGCTCTGAGCGACAATGGGCCAGCCTCAGTGACAGTACAACAGGACATGCTCCTCACAATAGCAGTAAATCAAATAACAGCAATGAGTCACAGGACCAGCATCACCGTCGTTTTAATAGTGGATCAGGAGGCAGGGATCAGCGAGGAAGGTCACGATCACCACACCGGCAGGAGTTTTGTGTGTACCTGAAGGGCCTTCCCTATGAGGCAGACAAGAAACAGATTAAGGATTTTTTTAAGAATTTGGAAATTGTGGAGGACAGCATCTACATTGCCTATGGGCCCAATGGACGAGCCACAGGAGAGGGCTTCCTTGAGTTCAAAACAGAACAGGACTACAAGTCTGCTCTGGGTGCTCATATGCAGTACATGGGCACCCGCTTCATCCAAGTTCACCCAGTAAACCGAAAGGGAATGCTTGAAAAAATTGATGCCATCCGCAAGCGTGAAGCAGCACAGGGTGATGGCAAGAACCAGGATGGTTTGAAAGTTCCCAGGAATTGCGCACACATCACTAATATCCCTTACAATGTCTCCAAGAAGGATGTCCGTGCCTTCTTGGAGGGTGTGGGGCTTTACGAGGACACCCTAAAGGTTCTCACAGACAGCCATGGCAATGGTTTAGGACAAGCTATTTTTCAGCTGCGGACTGAGGAAGATGCCCGCAAAGCTGAAAGACTGCACCGCCAAAAACTAAATGGCCGCGATGCCTTTGTCCACTTAGTGACGTTTGAGCAGATGAAGGAAATTGAGAGGAATCCTCCTCCTCAGAACAAGAGGGGCCAACGCAACCAGAACCAGCAGAACCAAAATCAGAACCAGCACCAACAAGCCCAGCCCAATCCTCAGCAGCCCCAGATCAACCCATTTGCTGGGATTAGTGGGGAAGAGTTTAATTTTCTCAGAAACACCATGGGGAATCTCAACAGTGCTCCCTTTGTGACTCCATTCTCTGCCCCAGGGAATGGACTGGCTGGCCCTCCGCCTCTCCCTCCTTTGGCAGCAGGGCTGGGGGATGTGAATCTAGGCGTGGCACCTCCACTAGTTGCTGGTCTTCCTGGAGCTCCAATCCTGGAGCCACCAGGGTTTCGACCTGGAACTGGAGGAGGGGCTCCGTTCGGCCAAGATGGGCTGAGAGGCTTAGCGCCATTTGACAATGCTAACAGAAAAGGAGGTGGAGGAGGACAGAATCGAGGGGGAGGAGCTAATAACAGCCAAGGGCGCCCAGGGGGTGGAGCCCCTGGTGGACCGCAAGTGTTCACACCCGGAGCTGATGGTCTTCGTAACCAGCCGCCCCCTGGAGGCTCCAATAATCCCAACAGTCAACGTGGCGCCGCTGGCCCGACAATTGTAAAGCTTCAGAACATGCCATTTACTGTAACTGTGGATGAAATAATGGACTTTTTCTATGGCTACCAAGTACTGCCAGGCTCAGTCTGCCTACAGTTTAGTGAGAAAGGCCTGCCAACAGGTGAGGCCATGGTGGCTTTCCAGAACCATGAGGAGGCTGCTGCTGCCGTTATGGACCTCAACGACCGACCTATTGGAGCACGCAAGGTCAAGATAAGCCTGGGTTAAAGGTCTGCTCAAATTGACTCTTGGTAAAAGATGTTAAAACTACCTGGATTAACCATCCAAGTGGAACAAAGCCAACAAAAACCATGCCTGACCCTACTATAAACCAGTTTCGACCTTGTCCTGTAAGCTCCTTGTTTGTAGATAATGGCCGGTAAGCCCCATGGCCCTGCAGTCTGTCCAGTAGGAAACCTCTGATCCAGACTTTGCTGTTTCCTGCAGCTTCCTCACGGACTCTGGTAACACAAACTGATCATGATGATGATGTTGGCAAAAGTTTGGTCCTTTCCTACCCTGTTTCAAACAATGCAGTTTTTTGTCAAATCGTGCCCAGAGTGCACACACTGAACGTACTCACTTGTTTTGTTTCTGTGGTAAGATGATTATGATTATAATTAACTATTGTTTCTGTATGTGCTTAACTGTGCTGCTGTGGTTTAAAATTGACATGCTATGTTGCTCCGGCAAAATCTTTACATGCTCTGTTGCTATGGAAAATGATGATGAATTGCCACAGTATGTTGCCCTGATAAAATGTTTATGCTCTGTTGCTATGGTAAAGTTGTCACCTTATTTGTTGCTATGTTAATGTCTTAATCTTATCTGTTGCTGTGGTAACATCTTTACGTTCTCTGTTGCTTTGATGATAATATGATACAAAGCTGTGATCAAATGTTAATGCTCAGTTGCTATGGTGCAATGTTGACATGCCCGTTGCAATGGTAAAAAATTATACTGACATCAAGCTGTACTGCCACTGTAAAAGGCTGGCATGACACTCTGTTGCTATGGTAAAATGATGATACAGTTATGTGTTGCAAGAGTGCTCTGTGGATGTGCGATGGACAGATTGCTGACTTGTTTTATTTTGTAAATAATGACCTGATGCCGCTGAATACTTTTTCTGATGTTGCTGTGTTTAATGCCATCCCCAACCCCTCCTTTTCCACAGCATTTGTCCATTAGATGTTTGGACTGTAGAGCGCTAAGATGAAGTCTGTAGTGTTTTTAGTTTAGTAGCTTTTTGTGGTATGTTTGATAATATTTTGGATGTTTCCATCTTTAAAGCTAGTTTTTGTTTCTATTGTCAGTGTGAACAAGCTTGTATGATCATGTAACCGTACATGGTTTGGAGTCTCCTTTGCTTTGGCTAATAAAAGGACATTCCTGATGCACAACTGCTCACCTGAAATGAGCTTATTCTGACTGTCTGCTCTTCACTGTCTGATTCATGAGTCCAGTTTTTAGTTTCCTTGTTTGTTTGTTTTTTTTGTTTTACTTAAATGGAAGACTGTTGGTTTGGTTTGTAATTTAGATTATACCTTCATGTCGATGGTTTGCAATGCAATTAGTAGTACCTAAAATTAAATACTACCTCAAGTAATCGTTGCCACCTCTGCTAGCAGTCAGATCCAGTATATTATGAATCAGCTTTTATGCATTTCTATGATCATAGAGCCAGAATCATTAGAATTCTGTAGTGTTCAGTCTCCTGAAGGTGACAGGTGAACAAACTAGCAGGAACGCTAATGGCTGACAGGCCAACAAATCTAGCACATTTTTATTGGATAAATTTGCTACGATTTTGTGTTTACACTAATTCCTGTTTTTTTTTTAACAGTGAGAGCTGCTTGTGTTAGTTGTATACATTTATTTCTGAACTTCCCTCACAAAACATCAGTATTAGGAATATTAACCCTACAACCTTCTGAAATGTCTTTGGTCACACAGCCAGTGGATACAACTACTGTTGAAGTCTGGGCGTCCTCCAGAAATATAGATCAGCGGGTCATGGAAAAAGTACTGCGAAATAATGTAAAAGTTTGGTAGTAGTAGTAGTTTGGTGAAACTTGTTTTTATCAAATTAGTTATTTCATTACATATAGCTCATATAGATAAATGCCTTCAGTCAACTTAGGATAGATGATTTAAGGATTTAATGATCAGATTTAAGTAAACATAGTTTAATGGTGTCTGTGAAGACTCAGACGTCCAAAAATTGCTGTTTAGTGGCAACTGGACTTGTTTTTAAGTTCTTCCATCCAGGAGGCTTCATCAGTTCTGACTGGCTGGAGTAGCAGGCTTATAAACCCTGTGGAATCATTGAGTCGTTAGCACTTGATGATCACCTGTGTGTGTTGTTCCACCTGGCTTTCATGTGGATCACTGTGACCACCTGAGACACAGTGTGAAGGACTGTGAAACTGCCTGAGTAGTGCTGAAAGAAGGCCACCTCCTCTGTTCAGTGAGGGTCGTTTAGTAAACAGCTTCCCTCACCCCTCTTACAAACAAGGGGTGAGGGAAGCTGTGAGGGGTGTTCACTGCAGGATTGAAAGTCAGAACTGATTAAGCCTTCTGGATGGAAGGTAAAATGTTTTCAAGAACTTAAAAACAAGTCCAGTTACCACTGAACAGCATTTTTTGGGATAGTTTTATGGTTGTCAAATTAGATTTCTGTCCAGGTGGAGTCTTTCCTGTTCCTTAACTTCAGAGAAAAGCGGGCAAAGCAAAAATGAAAGACAAGAAAGTAAGGGCTGTACATAAATTAACTTGAGATAAAAAAACGTTTAAATTTAAACTATGTAAACAGTGTACAGAAGATATAAAACAAAACCACTTAAGATTTGATTTCAATTGCTCGATGCTTCTGTGATGTGCTTATTATATAGATTTTAAAGTCACTTGTGCTTGTACTGCACACGTCGCCTCATGAATGTATCAGTACTGAATCTAACTAGCAGAAATGGAAATAGTTTTGTCTGAGGAAGAACTGCCTGCAGCGTTCAGGAAGTGGTTAACCTCCAAACAGGTACACAGATGAGCTGTTTGCCTATGCACTGTATAGAGTTGTGTGTGTATTTGTGTTAATGAAATAGATCTGAAAAAGGTCTTAATGTTGTGTTGTGGGCCTGATGTGTGGAAAAGAAAAAAGTGCAATAGAACAAAAGAAAAATCCTGATGACCAATTTAGACTGCAAAGGATGTATGTGTGATAGAGGTAAAATTATTACATTATTACTGAATAACTACTAGTTACAGATGCTAAGATGCTCCATTCAAAACATGAGAAATAACATATAAAGAACAGCCTGTAAATACTGTTGCCTGTAGACTGTAATTAATGATCTACAATCACTTTGAATTTAGTTCATTTTCATTTAGAATGATGCTGAAATAGTAGAGAGAACTGTAGATAGTAAATAATGGCCTACAAATTTGGCATTAATTGGTGGATGATGGCCTGTAGATGGTAATGTTGGCAAAAGGCAGAAACTGTGTGTGTGTGAGAGAGAGAGATTTACAGGGTTCAGTGTTACATCATGCACCCTCTTTCTTTCTCAGTATTATTTCCTTGTTTTTGGTCTATATCATTTGGGATGTGATGCTCTACAGCTGCTTCTGCTCTTCCGCTTTGTTTCTACTGCAAAGGATGAAGAAAATGAAACTCCCTCCTCCTCTGTGGGGAGGTTGGCTTGGGCTCTTTCAGTTTGTCTTCTCTGTAACAATCTCAGTCCAGTTCATCAGTATAAATGTGTTTTTCTGCTGTAGCAGCAGTACTTCCGGTTTGACTTTCTTCAATTTCAAAATAAAAGCACAATGTTTTTTCAAGCATATCTTGTAGTGAGGGTCAGGGTTTATTCTTTTCGATTTAGTTCAACTAAATCTTAAATCCTTTACTAGCTTTGTCTGGAGACCTCAAAAGAATATATAGAAACTCATGCATAGACAGCAGTCTCTAATCTAACATACAGTAGTGACAACTTAAATCTAAATTAGACACGACAATTTCACTGTTGTGATTACTGTATGAATCGTATGTCAGAGTCATCTTAGTTCAGTACAAATGTATCAAAATATTCGATTGTGCATCCGGTCAAAAAACTGCATATATCTAGGAGTAGAAATCGTATTATTGAACACATACCGCCATGCTTGTGTCAAAAAGAATGACTTAAGAGTGGAGAGAACAACCTCAGTTTAAAGCGAAGTACTTGAGGTATGTTGGACTTTAATAAGGTCATTTAAAAATAAAAAACACCTTGCCTTGTCCCACTTTCTTTGGGTCTTTTCCTCTTTTTGTACTTTTTGTGTTATTAACTTTATGCACCAGGCGAACTGCTTTGGTCTTTAGACAGCTTTCTTAATTCTAAGGAATAAAGAATAAGTTGTACCGATACTGATGCTTACGTTTGGTAGATTCCACATATAATTTGCACATTATGAATAAACAATGACTTGCTGTATGCAGTGCATCCTTTATTGATGTGTAAAGCGTACGCTGCGAGCTGATGTAATGCAGCTGCGCTGTGAGGGAGCATCGGTATCATTTATCAGTTTTTGACAGTTGTTTTAATGCAGCTTTTATTCTGAAGGAGACTGGTCGGAAGTGTTGAATAACAGACGCTGGGAACGTCATCCAATCTTTCTGAACCCCAAAGGGCGTGACTGGCAGTCATCTTGTCCAATCAGGTTCCGGGCGTGTAACTGCCTGTCCAATCAGATTGCAGCGTGTGTACCTGCCGCTCCCTGTTAGCTAAAGCTGCTGTGCGAAGATTAACGGCTGTTTTCCGACTCATTTACAGGTAAAATATAAACTTTGGCGACGATTAATCTTTGCATAATGTCTAACAGAGTGGTCAGATAAAGGGTAGTATACTCGGTTGTGTTTATTGTGTCTGGAAAAATGTGGTTTCCTGTCTCTGGCTGTGTGAGTAGTTGTCCACCTCGGTGTTTGCTCCTCCTGGTATGAAGGAGATAAATTGTAATGGCTGTGATAAGGTGATGTATGTAGTTATATTTACACAATGATAAGTGTGTGAGTGAGAGAGAGAGAGCGAGCACCGGTGTGTTTTGGTAAACTGTTGGTTCAATTGACTAGATTGTTTTACAACTTCAGTTAATGTGTTTAGTCATCATCTAAATTGCTGGTTTTCACTTAATCTCCACTGAAACTAACTGCTGACGCTGCTTTTCGGTGCTTTCGGCTCATTTAATTTAATTTGACACATAAACAGTCGAAGGTGCATCAGTGGCTGTAACTCAGCTAAAGTTCAGGTGTGGCACTTGACAGCATAAACATTTTCTTTTGCCAGGAAGTTATTCTGGAGCAAGTAAAAACTCTGGGTTTGTTCATACAGAGTTGAATTTTCAGTTAAAAAACAGAGATGTCTTCAACTCTGAGTCTTTGGTAACATATTATTTGAACCTATCCTGCTTGCAGACAGGTTTTTTCTTTATTAACCAGAAGTTTCTCCCTGTCTCCACCCTTCTATCAAACCTGAAGAACCTCCCTGACACACTGTTTTCTCATTCATACACCAAAACCTGTCAGAAGAAGTAGATAAAAATCCCAGCAGCATAGGAGCCTATTAGTTTGTTACCCAGGTTCTGTCTTTATCAAAGCTACCACTCACATTCAAATACTAATGTGACACATGATGGATTCATTCAAGACTTTAGAAAATTTAAAAACTTGGCTACTACTAAATGTAGTTTGAGTTTTTCAATATACAGCAGGATAATCTTAATTTTAGGAGCATTTCAGTTACTATGTTTAAATTTAACACATTGAAATATAGTTGTTAAATGCTGCTTAGTAAATCCGACTATGAGATTACAATCAGATATCTATAAATAAATCCATGTTTTGATTTGGGCTTCTGTTGCCTCCAGGACTTTGTAACCATCAGGTTATAGCTGAATAAATGTATTATTCAGTATTATTTACTAAATTGATGCAGCAAACAGTATTCCAGGGTTAATTTCATATTCAGCTAAACTACTGTTTGGTGTTGTCCAAAATTAAACCACCAACACTGTAAGCTACAGCTTAAGCACCAATTACTAACAAATACTAGCTAATAAAACATCACTGAAGTATTATTTGCAAAATGAATTTAAAGTAAACTGGGATCTGGCATTCTTGCTTTCTTAGTACTAATGCATTAATATGTGAACGACTAACAATTTCTATAATATAGATAACTGTAGTGCTCTTATGTCACTGACTGTTTGATCTACTGTATAATAATGTGTGGTATTTTATTTGCTCATTTTATGTTTTTGAAAATCTTGTAATAAAAGGTACAATATATTGTACAGTATTAAACTGCTTTACAGTATATTGTAAAATGTTACATTTACTGATAATTGAAAATATTAATTATTATTAATAATTGAAATATTTGTTAGTTGTAGCCTAAATGTTGTTGGTAATTTTCAGCAGGACTGCAACCAATGTTTTTTTTCATGAAATCTTTGGTCTGTAATATAGAGAAAATGTTCACAATTTCCTAAGAGTGGACTTTTCCTGTCGCATATGTTAGAATAATAATCACTTTATTATCCCATAAGACAAAGAAAAGCAACAGATATGCACAGAAAATCTGGAACTAGGACATGTTGTTGAGGTTTTGCTTGAAAAATGATTCAATCAGTTATCAAAACGCCTGGTTGACTGATTTGTCTTGGCTCCAGTTGATCTGTTTCTGCCATAGACGTGGTAGTAAATGATGCATTCTGTTGGTTGTTAGCTTGGTCTGGTAGTGAAATGATGACGCATTTTCTTAACTAGTCACTTTCGCTGTTAGCACAATCTGAAAATACCTGGATGTTGTTTCAGCTCAGCAGACAGACTGTGCCTCAGTTCCACACCGGTCGCTGAAAGTAGGTTTTTAGTTTATAGTGTAAAGTCTACTCCAAACAGTCAGTGTGCGTGTTACTGTTTTGTACTGAGTGCAAAAACAGTAGTGTATACTATTACAACTACTACATACTGTTACAATTAGCTGAAGTTTATGTGCAGAAAACTCAACCACTGCAGTAAATGGAGGAGATAAAGAAGCTGTGACTGTGTGTTTTTCTGTTCCTGTTGTCAGCTGTCAAAGTTTAACTCTTTCTAACACATATAATTTATTGTTTATTACTAATACCTGCTTATTGAACTTTAACATCTGCCCTACTGAAGTTATTATTCTAAATCCTGATCTGAAGGTCTCTCTCTGTCCCCCCTCAGATGGCGGACTGTGTTACTAAAGTGGAGCTGTCTGTCTCCTGCTCTAACCTGCTGGATAAAGATGTTGGCTCAAAGTCTGACCCTCTGTGCGTGCTGCTGCAGAGCACAGGAGGAGACAAATGGATTGAGGTAACATGGCAGTCACACCACAGGACACAGATTGTCATTTCAATAGTATTTTTTATTTTATGTTAGATTAGTAAAAAAAACTCCTCCTGTCTGTGTCTGTCTTTTAGCTGGGTCGTACAGAGAAAGTGAAGAACAGCTCCAATCCGTCCTTCAGTGAGCGTCTCAGGGTGGATTATCATTTTGAGGCCGTGCAGAATCTGAAGCTGGCGGTCTACGACATTGACAACTCCACCTCTGACCTCAAGGATGACGACTTCCTGGGAGGGGTGGAGCTAACACTGGGACAGGTACAACTCAGAAACTTACACCAGAATTACTTGTAACATTATATATATACACATATATTACATATATACAAACATATATTTTTTGTACTGGTTCAATAAAAACAGGTGTAAACTTGCACTGTCCCTCTTCAGGCTGCACTGATGCTTTTTTTGTTGTTAAACTTCTGTCCATGGATTGATATCAAATTTCCAGTGAGCTGCATATGTTTTTATTTAAAAATGTACTTTTACATTTTCACCTTTACAGAAATATGTCTGTGAAACAAACATGAGGGAAAGCTTCACTGTAAAATTCTGAAACTAGTTGATATTGTAAACAAGTCAAAATTTCTCAGTCTGCAGAAATTATATTATTAATAATAATAATTCATTAGTTTTGTGGACTTGGTGGCTCAGCATTGTCTCTGATCAGGATGTTGTATTTTGTGTAGATTGAAAAGCTCCTTGAGGAAAATTAGTGTGATTAGTGTTTGTGATATTGACATACAGTTGTGATCCACTATAATGTCTGTGTCTGGAAGAGGTTGTTACTGTCACAATAACTGTAGGAAATGTCATATCCGCTGTGGAGTAAAACTGTTATGACTCATCATTGCATTTTCACTCACATAGACTTGTGGTCATGTTTGTACCTTCCTCTGCTGGGCAAACTGTGTAATCACGCCGCAGTCTCTGAATTCATTCATTTATTTGACGCTTTTATCTGAAGCAGTTTTGCTGCCGTCACTGTGGTGCTGATGCAGGACTGGAGTCTGTTGTCATGGATACAGCTGAAGAAAAAATTCTGTATGTTTCAGGTTGTTGCCAGCAAAACTCTGACCAGACCTCTGCAGCTGAAGAAAGACAAACCTGCAGGCAAAGGCACCATCACTGTATGTACAGTGTGTGTGTGAGTGCAAATAGCCTCAATGGAAATAACAGAACTTTTAACGTATGTTAATTGATCTGGAATGTATTATATCTGTGATAAAATGATAATCAGATTATTGTGAAAAACTTGTGTAGGTGACTGCAGAGGAGATAAAGGACAACAGAGCCATTGAATTGGAGCTGGCGGCTAAAAACCTCGACAAGAAGGTAACTCTGCTCCTTTGCATCTTTCTACTTTTCTTCATCTTATTCTTAACCCTAACCCTCTTATCCACATCTTCAGGACTGTGTTGCACTAGCTCTTCATAACTTTAACCCTAAGATGGTGTGTAATGGTCTTCCTAGTGGTCTACAAAATCGGCATGCACTTAAATTTAAAGAGTTACATTTTTACATTTTTCTGGTGAAGAGTTAGATCAGAAGATTAATATCAGTCTCAAATCTGAAAGGTAAATATGAAGCTGTATTCATCACACATGTAAATTCCACGGGTTTCTGCCCGTGGAATTTATGCACAGAGATTTCTCCTGAGTCCAATAAAACTAAATAAAAATATTATGCAGTGGATGTTAAAATATCTCTAAGAACATAATTCTTGATGATTGACAATTCTCTTACGAAGTTTGGCACAAAGTGGTGATATACGAGCCATCTTTGTCTGCAGTGATTCTCACCTGTTACCAAATAACCTGCTGATTTTGGAGTAATCCTGAACCGAGTTACTTGAATATTTTATTTTGACTATTTCTCAGCATTTTTGAGTATGCTGCAGGCTACAAACTCTATCTGTACTTTACAGAATACAGTTAAGTTGTTCAGTGAAAACAATGAAAATCTTTTCTTTGTACTTTTGTAGGATAAATAAAGTTTCAAGCAAATTAACAAATCACAGATTTTAGTTTTTTATTGCATTTTTGCATTTTAGTTCCTACTTTTAGGAAGTGGGTTTTGTAAATTCATGAACATTTAAGCACAATGTTAACATCACATTTTTGGAGAAAAGTTAAGAAATCTTTACTTGAATTATAAACTTATGTAACTGTACCTTTCATCACTTTTGTCTCTTGATCTACATGTGGATATTTATCTACCAGTTACCTGTTTTATGGGGAAGCGGTGAATGAGATGGCAGCATGTTGTCTTTTGTTTGTTCAGGATACGTTTGGGAAGTCTGATCCATTCCTGGAGTTTTTTAAACAAGGAGACGATGGAAAGTGGCAGCTGGTCCACAGAACAGAGGTACACACTAGTGTAACACACATACACACTTTTTACACAACATTTTCTTTTTTGAATGTTTTTGTGTCTTCTGATGTTCTACTGTCAAGTGGTGCAGTGATTCACCTTTGATTCTTACTTGTATGTTTTTATTTTTTATGCATGTCATGTTGGGTTATGCTCTTTATATGAAGTTAATAATTGTCACATTTTTGTTTTATTTTTGCCTCTGGATAAACCTGCACTGACATCATTCACTATATTTGTAGGATTGAAGGATATATATGTGCCTGCTTCATGATGTGTGCTCTGATTAAGGTTGTTTGCACAAATGTCAGCTTAGAGAATGAAGTCTGAGCTGCATAACTGGCAAATGTGCTCCTGCTTCTTTGCATGTGGTTGTGCCTTTTTGCTGCCTACTATATTAAGACATCTTGTGCAGTTGAGCACATCCTGCAGTTTTGAGAATGTCAGCTACACAAAGGACACAAGTGCACATTTGTACCTCTCTGCTGGAGGAACTTCATCATCAGTGTTACCATCTAAACTCAACCAAGAGAGAGTTTTATAATTATTTGTTTCTCAGTGCTCTTCTCACTGGTTTGAAGTGCTAGGGCTCAGCTAGACTAAGGTGCTGTGACATACATACTTGTGTGGAAGAGAGATAAACTGTTTCTGGCTGTTAAACCAACAGAACCAGTTTTTTGTTTGTAGTTGGTGAGGAAGCGAGAAGCAGAAAAGCAAAGGAACAAGATAGACAGTTCCCACTGGTTCTCTGTTATTATCATTTTAATACAGCCAAATATTTTTCAGTAACCATACTGCAACAGAGATTCATTATTTCACATCACATGTATTTGCAGAAAATGTCACAAAAAACTGTAGAAGACATTAGAAATGTGTCTGCTTCTGAAATCATTCCAGTGATACAGAAACCATGTCATAGCTATTAAGTGAGGAAGTGATGATGGTCATCATACCACACACTGTAAATGATGTGATATGAAGATAATGATGATAATGATCAAAGTGTGTGTTTTTTAGGTGGTGAAGAACAATCTGAATCCCTCCTGGAAGAAGTTCACTGTTCCTCTCCAGACGTTCTGCTCCGGCGACCTCAGCAGATCACTGAAGGTTCCACAAATCAGAATCTACCTTCGGTCATAACACCCAATCATTATGTTCCACAGTTAAATGAAATCTCCTCCTGCAGGTGGATTGTTCTGATCATGACAGCGATGGATCTCATGATCTGATTGGTTCTTTCACCATTAAAGTCTCAGACCTGCAGAAAGCTCCGGTGAGTTCAGTGATAATTAAACATTTGAACATATTTCTGTTGGCTGTCTGGAGGTCAGAGGTCACTGAACTGCATGTTTGTGTGCACTTCAGGTGGAATTTGAGTGTGTCCACCCTGAGAAACAGAAGAAGAAGAAGAGCTACAAAAACTCTGGAGTAGTTTCTGTGAAGAGCTGCAAGGTAGAGACTACATTACCCACAGTTCTCTACTGGGAGCTACTGTTTTTAAACCATAAAAGTAAAAAAGTAAATGGGGCTCTAACAGTGGAAAAGTCATGATGCTATTTCACCAGCAAGAACAAATGCCTACTCACTTCTGGATTTTATTTTGTTCTCAACATATTGATGGCACCATATTTGTGAACATCTTCTTGTGGAGATTACGCTTCATTTAGAAAAACGAACCAAAAAAACATTTTTTCAAACAAATAATTTACAGATTTCAAACCCAAAATGGACCAAGTACTAGACCCTAATCACAATTAACCACTGTCTTGAAGCAGATCACATACTGTAGAGATCTGAAGTGTGAATGCAAACAACAACCATAAGAGACTGAAATCGGTTTGAAACAAAACACAATTTAGCCAGATGTTGTGAATATATCTGTGTGTATATTTAATCTTAAATCGGTGTAAGATGCACATAGATTTTAGTCACTAGAGTAATATAATTTGCTTCTTACTTATGTTTGTAACTTAATTGATTGTTTATTGTGTAATAGATGCATAAATGCATGAGTGATGGTTTCGTTTTCACTTTGTCTCTGTATGTACACAGCTCGTGGCTCAGTACACTTTCCTGGACTATGTGATGGGCGGCTGCCAGATCAACTTCACGGTTCGTCAACATGATCGAACGCACTCACAGTTTCAATTTCTTATTTTCTAATCAACCACCAATCACATTCAGGATTCAGATATTTAGTCATCTATAGATTGATTGATCATGTGATCCAAATTAATTAATTGATGAATTAATTGATGCTTTAAAGTTAGAAACTGGATAAAAGTAACATATAATCAGTGTATTTGAATAATGATTTAATGACTTGTTTCTACTTGGTGATTCATGAATTCATATTTTAACACTTTAGGTGGGGATCGACTTCACCGGCTCTAATGGTGATCCTCGCTCGCCCGAGTCTCTCCACTACTTGAGTCCAGATGGTCTGAACCAGTACCTGAGTGCTTTGTGGTCTGTGGGTCAGGTGGTCCAGGACTATGACACGTCAGTAGACACTCACAAACTACAGCTTCAATTTACACACCAAAACCTATATTGTGCAGACACTCTTAACCCGAAACCCTATGTCTTAACCCTGTAGCTTAAACTGCAGTTCCTACATCAGATGATACCAGATACTCACAGCCTAAACCTTATTTCCTACTGTACAACCTAAAGCCTCCACCCTCCACTCTGCACCCTGTATTCTCCACACTAAACCTTTTACCCTAATTGTAAAATTCTGAGTGTTCATGGAAAATGTGCTTTTATTTTTGTGACTGTGGTTGTTTTTTGTTTTCTGTTTCAGTGATAAACTCTTCCCAGCTTTCGGGTTTGGAGCCAAACTGCCTCCAGACTACCAGGTCAGCTTTCTAACCATCCACTCAAAAACAGCTTTACTAGAGACTTTACTGATCTCTGAACTGTGGCATACCTTTAGACGCTGACCCAACTCTGAGGTTTAAAGTTATTTTGCAATTTTATGATTTGGCTGAACTAAATAACCCCTTAGAAAGTGTAAGCATTGGAATGACTTCAAAAACTGTTTTGTGAAGAGCAAATTAGAGCAGAGTTTGATTGTCAGGTTCACTGAACTGTTGTGTTGTTGATCCTACAGGCTGCACACCATGAGTTTGCCCTCAACTTCAACCCCACTAAACCCTACTGCCAAGGTACACACACAGTCAACATCCTGTATTTAATTTTTAAATCTTAATTAAGGTAACGCTTTCAGGTCAGTAAGTGGGTACATATTCTGCAGAAAATGTTCCACGGTGACTGACATTGTTATGTTAATACTAATGCAATCATGTGTTGTAGCTGGTTGAGGTGGAGCTCATTTTAAAGACGAAATATCTACTATGGTAGTTTATATCACTTGTTCCTAACCTAAGGGTCAGACTCCCTCCAGTGCATGTCCAGAAAGAAGAAAAAAACAACGTTCTGCTAAACAAATGTGTTGGTTTTTTTTTTTGTTCTTTATCGACTTCAACTGAAAACTGATCCAGTGAAATTGCTGTTATACCTATGATCGTTGTGTGGAGGTGTTAATAAAGTTACATAAAGTATTCAACTTTATTTATATAGCGCCAAATCACAACGTAAGTCATCTCAAGGCACTTTACAGTGTAAGGTTTAAGACCTTACACATTTTATAAATATATACAGAATATTGTAGAAAACCCAACAGTCCCACTTGACCAAGCACTAGGCAACAGTGGAGAGGAAAAACTCTCTTTAACGGAAGAAACCTCCAGCAGAACCAGGCTCGTGGCCATCTGCCTCGACCGGTTGGGTCGAGTGGACAGAGGAAAGAAAAAAAGAACAGCAGGTAACGGAGATCAAAACAACAAGGAGCAGCAGACGAGGCACTGGGCAGATTGGTAGGAGTAGAAGTAGTCCTCAGTATGTGAAATTTAAAGCATGCACATATGTTCCTGTGTGTTTAACGGAAAGCTGGAGCAGATCTTGGTGAGAACTTTTGGTTGATACCAGGACTTCTCAGTAATCAGATGTAACTTGACCAGATTGTTTCAGCTGCACAACCAAAATATGTATTTTAATGTAAACACTTCTTCCTCCCTGTGTCTCTCAGGTATTCAGGGGATAGTTGAAGCCTACAGGATGGTTTTGCCTAAACTGAGACTCTCTGGACCCACAAACTTCTCCCCCATCATCAACCATGTTGCTTCCATCGCCAGCGCTGCAGTGCAGACCAACAATGCCTCTGTGAGGACACTCACACAACACAAAACAAAATTAACCAGACACACCCCGACCTGACCTATGTCTGTGTTTCTCTGCAGCAATACTTTGTCCTCCTCATCCTCACTGACGGTGAGATCACCGACTTCGACCAGACCCGGGACGCCATTGTTCAGGCGTCACTGCTGCCTATGTCAATCATTATTGTGGGGGTGGGGCCAGCAGACTTTAAGGCCATGGAGCTTCTGGATGGAGACAATGGCGTGCTGAAGTCGACGACAGGAAATGCCGCTGCCAGAGACATTGTTCAGTTTGTCCCGTTCAGACAGTTCAAAGATGTAAGACTGTGTGTGTGTGTGTGTGTGTGTGTGTGTGCGCGCGCATATGTTTTCTTGCTTGGACAAATTTTGATCAAATACTATTTTTGTGAGGACATTTTGGTTTGTAAGGACATTTTAGCGGGTCCTCACAAGTTCAAAGAGCGTTTTCAGGGTCAAGGTTAGGGTTAGATTTTGCCACAGTGTGTGCTTTGTGGACTTGCTGTGCTTTGGATGGTTGCTTGCTGTACAAACATCTTCTGTGATTGTAAGACATCAGAAGAAAATTAAAGCATGTGTCTCGTGAGATTTGGTTAGGTCTACGAGACTGAGACACAGGACTGTAGCCTTTATTCCGGAGGGAAGACAGACAACAAATGTGGGTAGAGAGAGAATGTGTGACATGCAACAGAGGTTCCCAGCCAGACTCGAACCAGGGATGTAGCAATTATGTGGGATGTGCTATTCCACAACCAGGAGCTCCTGGAATACTTTTATACATAAAACGAGGAGTGTGGATTTTGTTCCCATAACGTCTCAAATTGCTTGAACGAACAGAAGGAACGATTAAACAATTAAAGCTGAGTAGTAGCAGTAGTAGCAATAACAGCAAAGATCTCTGGGGCTGAGAGTCTGTCTATGGATGTTGCGGTTATGTGATCTGCACCTTAAAGATACTGTAAGGCTTGGTTCACATAAACTGAATTTTAATGCAGCTCAATGCATTAAAACAACAGAGATACAGCTGGGACATGCATCTTCATTTACAGAATTTTTTCTAAATGCTGGAATTCCCTCTGTTCTCTCTCTCTCTCTCTCTCTCTTTTTCTCTCTTTCTCTCTTGTGCAGGCTCCAGTAGCGGCTCTGGCTCAGTCTGTCCTCGCTGAGGTTCCCAACCAGCTCGTCACTTATTTCAAGATGAGAGGCCTCGAACCACCTACAGCTCAACTTGCCCCCAAAGTTTAACCTCATCGTCTGCTTTCCCCGGACCCACCCTTAAAAGCTGAAGGCCCAACTTGATCTCATTCCAGACTCAGACCACCACACTCCTTCTTTTCCACCCCCACCTACAAAGTGGACCACACTTCAGGGACCAACCACAGCCAATCAATACACAGCATTCAGCTGTCAGCCACTCGAGACTCCGGGCACAGTTGTATAATCACTTTGCTTTCTCTGATTATGATGTAGTTCTAGATTGTTGATTCCTTCTGCTGCTTTGACACTAACTATGCAAATCATGTTATGTTTACTTACATATTACTAACATTCTCAGAGCCACACACACAAAGTTTCCCAGATTCTTTCTCTATTATCATAACAGAAGGTCAGTGATCTTCTTAGAGTTAGAACTGTATTGACTTTGTATTTGGAGAGAGAAGATGGAGTCTTCTCATCTACGTCAGTACAGCCATAGTTTAATCACAGCAACACCAACATCTGCAACTGGTTGTTTCCATGTTACCATGGTGACACTGTACAACCAGATGTATGTGTGTATAAATGGCTCTTATTAGCTTCATTAATCAGGTATCAGTACTTTGCACTTTGCTTATGCACAACATGCTGTAAGATGGTGTTACGAATCATATTATATAGCCTTTAAAATAGCTTTACCACTATAGCCTTTTTATAAACTTCACTATAGCCTTAACCTATACTCGAGTGTAGTCTATATGAATGTTGGTCTGAATGTTTCCAGACTGTTTGTTTGTGACTGTTTGTTGTTTGTTAATGCCACCATCTTGGGTCCCAGAGCAGCACTTTCTACCATCTGCTGTGTTTCATAAAATAGGCCTTTACTGTCAAAAACACCAAACCTGATGACCTGCAACATCCAAAACACAGTGTCAGTGTCGTATGCAGGTCATCCAACTTATCGTGTCGCTATCAGTTAATCATCAATCTCTTATGGACACAAATTTCGGACTGTAAACTCTGTGAAAGGTTTGTCTGACAGTGCAGTAGTAGTAAAATGGATGCTGATAGTTAATGCACAGATGCTCCACAATCCAAACAATCAGAATACAACTATTTTCTGTAAACACGCTGCTCATCGGTAGCCAAGACCAGGTCCATTCACTTCTCCTCCTCTTTTCAGGTTTTTTAGTGTCAACATCTTGTTTGTTACTGATGATGCGCCTCGTTTCATATGATTTTTCTGTTTAGGTCACAGTACTTTTAAATTCATTGCACAAGGTGACACAAATTCAAAATACATTTTGATACACCGTTAATGGTATCACACAGTTTGCGTTAACATTTGCCCATTTTGATTATAAATACTGCTTTTTTTTTACTCCAGATGAAAGCTGCAACAACTAGTGAATTAATTAATTAGCTGGCAAAATGAATAATTTTACCAATAAAGAGATGAGAGGAAGTAGAGACGTATGCAAACAAAGGCTAAACTAGACTCGAATGTAGTTTTAAGCCACAGGGACGAGACCCATTTTAATTGAGTTTAAATCACCTTTAAACCACTACATGGTTATTGATGCACTTTTATTCATACTGTAGTCGATGTTGTGTTGACATGTTCCATACATGCGCACTAGAAAACATGATAGCAAGGAGAGCTCCTGTATTTGCCAGAACAGCACGTAAAAGAATACTGAGGATGAGAAATAAATTATAAATCATGATGCTACAAGACAAAGGTCAATGATAGAAAAGTCTGAGAAAATGTTTTGTCTGTTATCAGAAAAATACACTTGGTCATCTCATGATCTCTCAGATCTATATTGATTGTTTACAGGTCACTTAATTAACCCTTTCACCTACTTTTCTTTCTGGGAAAAAATGTAAACCTGCAGCATTTATGTCAGAACGTTAAAAAAACTGCAAAAGTTTTATTCATTTATGTTCCAAAACTAATCCTAAAACTACTTTCTGAAGTTTATTCTGCAGTGAACAATAAGGTGAAATTTATTTTTGATCTTGGGAGCACTAGAGTGTGACAAACCTGAAAGTTCTAGACAAAGTTAATTTACAGGACCATGAGTTGATGTTTTTTGCTGTTGTGTGGTTTTGATGCCAAGAGAAGAGGCTCTAGAGGCTCAACAGAAGAGGCTGCCATAAGGAATCTTTCTTTAAATCTTGTCAAAATCTTGTTTTACATTTGTTATATATCCTTTTTATAGCTGAAGAGAAATTCTGTTCTTACTAAAGTGTATTAAGAACAGTGTTACTAGCAGGTTTGTTATTACAGCCAAAAAATGTGCCACTTTCATTCTCAAGAGACGGTTAATGATCTAACATGAATATTGTCAGAAAATTGTGATGGAAATCTTATCTGAGCTCAGCTGAACATGCTCTATTGTCACATGATGCTTTGTTTTCAGTAAGTAATGGAGGAATCTTTGGCCAAATGTGTCACTCAAACCACCACAGGGGCTGAACTCTGTTTGAAATGATAACATTTACTTCTCTTAAGGAAGAACTACACCTCCGACAATGCTTTGCTCCACAGCTCTGCTCACTATGCTCCACCAGTTTAAGTTCTCTTAACCACTGTTTGTTGAACTAGTTTAGCCCCAGTATCATGTGAACATCCTCCACCTAACCAGTACAGTTAAACCAGTGTAACCAGTAACAACATGCCTGTATCAGTGTTTCCCTTTAGTACTCAATAATAAAGCCACTTGGGGAAAGAAAAAGTAAATGTTCTGTCTTTTTATTGGGTGCCAATGGAAAGATCTACAACAGCTTAAACAGTAATTCTAGATTAATACATTTCATTCGGTCGACTGATTGTCAGCATGGATGGATTATGAGACGTGGGCCCCTGGGCACAGACCCTGTCCTATAAAAACAGCAACAACAATCTATTAACATTTTCTGATTTTGTGTCTGTTTTTGGTCACTTTGCACATCTTTGTAGTTGTTTTGTGTCTATTTCCGTTTATTTTGTGTGTCTTTGTGGCCCTTTGTGTTTCCTGATGACTAACACACAGCTCAGGATCGGGCTCACAACAGTAGATAAGTCCTGACTTACCAAGCAGATTCAAAGTGTGGCTCTACCAGTGTGGTGTCCTGCCTTAAATTCTTTGGCACTTGCAGGTGTATGAGGTGCCCCAGTCGACAGCCAGATGCCTGGAAAGTAAGGTCAGCAGCTACCTCTGCAGATGCCTCACAGCCTGCTCAGCGTAGCACTGTATGTTAGGAACGATAAACTTGGAAGAGGAGATCAGGGTCCTCGTACTATGCAGTACTTGACTCCAGAGACCCTAAAGTAGCAACAGAGGGTGTGCACAGGTATGATTTTGTGATTGCTTCTGTCTTTTGGCCTGTCACACCCATCGTTTTCCCAAATAATAGCTATTAACTTGGTGAGTACAGTGTTAGAAAATATTCACATTTTTAAGGCACTAGCTGTTTTTATTTATTGATTTATTTTTGCCATTTTTGCTTAGAATTGTCGTTCCCAGTTCTGTGTTTGTGGGGAAGTAACAAAACTGACATGTACAGTGTAGGTAAGTAGGGACCCTATAGGAGGTTAATCTGCCTAAATTTAATCCATGTGTTGTTTGTACAACTAAACACTACAGTAAGAATTACTACAGTAAGAAATCAAGAGAGTTTTTAATCAGAGCTTTGTGTACGCCTGTTGTCTTCAAATTCATTCACAGTCACTTTCCTACAGAAGACCTGAGATGCAAGACGAAACATTTTTTCACCTTAGGTCATAAACATCGGAGAGAAGAAAAATAGAATAGAATTTTCTCATGTTTTGTTTGTACAGTTTGTAAAGTAATCTGTCAAAGAAATATAGTGCAGTAAAAGTACAATATTTCACTGAATTGTTATGTAGAAGTATAAATTGACATGAAATAAAAAAAATCTCAAATCTGTACTTGTATTTAGTTGGATTACACTGCTAGCATTACTGCTTCATTCTGGCCCATAAATGGCACCAGATCAGCTCCTGTAAAACTTTAAAATTAAAAGTTTCAGGTTCTAGTTTTCATTAAATCAAATGTTTCTAGATCACTTATTTAAAACCAGAGAAACACCTGTCAGTGAACACACCACCAGACTTCATGATGAAAACACTAACTTTAATTCAGTTGTTTAGTTTTGCTGCTTTCAGTGTAGAACTGTTACATATCTACAATTAATTTTTATTTTTTACTTCGACTACTGCGCATGCTTGTGTTTTCTGAGGAGGAAACGAGTTGAGCAACTCTATTTGCTTTCTCAAACATCATAGGACCTGCCCTTAACAGACACACACAGTTACAGTCACGCTTAAGACAAATACACACACGTATAGAGGTGCGTCCCATCAACCTGTGAAACAGAAAACACACACTGAGGACGAGAGAAGACAGTTGAGACACGATGGAGAAAGACAGGTGAACAGACAGGTACTGGGTGACGGATCATCATGTCCATCAGTGTGACTCTGAGGAGAATCTCCAACCTGCCAGGACGATCTGACAGAAAAGTTGAACTCAGATTCAGAGGTCAGTAACACACATGCTAACCTGTCTGCATGTACATCTCTTTCTATATAATCTCTTCTGTTATTATCTGCATATATGTCCAAAAGTGTGTGGACGGCCCTCTCCTTGTACCTTTGTGTACTTTTGGTTTAGTTTTTTCTGGTTTAGACCCCGTTGTTAGTGCAAAGAGAAATATTAATCCTACAGCTCACAGTGATGTTTTAGACAACCGCAGCTCCGAGCTTTGTGCCAACACAAGGCTGCTGAGGTGAAAAATGACTGATCCTTTACTTAAGTTAAAGAAAAACACATTGCAAGTGAAAGTGCTGCATTAACAAAAATTACTGCTGCATTAAAAAGTACTGAGGTATTGGCAGCAGTGTCTTTAAAGTATTATAAGTGTAAGTACTTATTATTAGTACAGTGGAACATTTAGATTACATTGATTATAATTACTTTGTGACATTTCAAGCAGTTTCAATGAAAAAATTTAAATACTATTAATAATATAATTTAATAATCAGTTGGTAGGGTGGTTGTTTGTGAACCCCAGGATTGGTGGTTCGATTCCCAGTTCCTCCAGGCCACATGTCGAGGTGTCCTTGGACAAGACACCAAAACTCTGTTGTGCCATCCTCTACATGCAGCCTCCCAAGAAAGTATTCACTCCCCTGGACCTTTTCGTCTTTTGTTTTATTACAACATTGAATCAGTTTGGGGTTTGTTGTCATGTTGCACTGTAGTTATTTGGCTTTTACTTTGTCCTTTAAATGGCTGCCCACATACTTTTGGCCAAATATTGCACTTTGATTTGATATTTGTGGCCAGTATAATTCACGAATAAACTAGTTTTAACAGAGCTGGAAGCATCAGCACTGTTGCTATGGTTACCTGTCTGTCTCTCCGTCTGCCCTCCAGATTTCACTCATAAAACCAGAGTCCTGCACTGTGAGAACTTGGCCATCTTCAATGAGGTGAGTGAGCCCGATGTTTAGAACATGTCAGAGCAGATGTGTGCAGTTCCTCTAATGTCCACTAGTTGTCTGCTGTGATAAAACTCTTAATGCGTTGAAGTGACTGGGAGGAAAATCGCCAACCTTTCTCTATTGAGGGATTTCCCATTTGCAAACAATAGGGGGTTGTGTATGCATCAGTGGGGTAGAAAACATGTTTCCACAAGGTAGTGTATATACAGTATGTACAGTATGTACTTAGTTAATTTTTAGTGTATATACAGTATGTACTTTTTCACTGTTTTTACATGAATAAGCTGCAGGAAACCCATCAAATTTCTGTTTAGGTGAATTTGTATGTGAAGCACATTCTTAGATTGTAAAACCTACATCTTTTAGCTACACTGCATCTTTGATAGACACTGAGTATACGCCAAACGTCTACATTAACTCAAAAGCAAGAACAACGCTGAATGAAAAGTCAGGGGATTCATAAAGTCACAAGGATTCATCTTCTGGGGACCATGAATGTTTTAACCAAATTTCATGTCAAACCATCCAGAGTCTGGCCCAAAGCTGTCCACAGCACTGTTAATTTGTCATCTTCATTGAGCGCAGTAGAATAAAGTAGAATCATATCAACTGTAGGTGTGTGTGTGTGTGTTGAAGGAGTGGCTGTGTGTGTGTTCTGTAGGAGTGGTATAGTTTCCTATTGGCCCCATTAAAATAGTTTCTGTCTGAGATCCGATAAATAACTGCAGCTACACACACAAATACAAATATGGTAAAGGTCCAGTGATCTGAAATCTCAGCAGCTCGTCGTTCTTCACAGCTGCTGAACTGACCTGACCTATAAAGTTCAGAGGGACATCGGTGCACTGATCACCTGAAAGCTCAAAACATTGCTCTACAAACATGTTTTGATTTATATTTATAGTCAGGTTTCTGAGTGACGCCATTACTGAGATGTGCAGATATCTTTGAAGGTAGAAAACAACCCAAATAAAACGTAAACTTTATTTTATGAGTATATGATGAGATCAAAAAGAAAAACTGTTTTTGTAGCTAAAACTATATAAATCAAAAGACAAAAATGGGAAACAAGTTTACAGCATGCTGTTATATGACCACTTAAAAAGTGCCAGTCTCCATGTCCCTGATGCTAAAAAAGCACCAGATGCTGCCACCACCATAGGGATGGTATTAGCCAGATGATGAGCAGTTCTTGGAGTTCTGCCCAGAGTTTTTTTTTGGGTCATCAGACCACAGAATTATTGTCCTCATGCTCTCGAAGTTCATTATATGTTGTTTGTCAGATTTCAACATCAACGTAGGCCTTAAAGATTCAGAGGAAAGTTTTACACATGTATATTTCAAACTTTACTGAGCTTGAGATAACATTGGGTAATACAGCATAGTATATGATAAAAACATACACAACAATATTTACTCACTTTCGGTCAGACAGCCAAGACAGAGAAACAGGCGACAGTTTCGAGTCAGGTCAAATCACTTTGGACCTTTTGTTATTTGTGATTTTAAGTGCGTTTTTTGAATCTGGATTTTTCAGTTTCACTTCAGTGTGATGCTGTGGGGAAGTTAAAGGCTGAGCTTTGCAAGAGTATTTGTACTTGTCTTATTTGTGATAAATACAAGTACTTACATTTATAACACAGCTGCGAGTTGATGTTTCTTCATAGCAGCAGTTGCGGAGACACAGGGGTATTGTAGTGTTTTGAGCCATTTGACCAACTAAACTGAAGGAAGAACATGAAACAAGTCCACCTGAACATGATGTTATATTTCAATGATCAGGTGATTCTGAGTTTGAGGCTCTTCTGAAAACAAACTTTATAACTGGGAGAAAATATTTGTTGAACCAAAGCCTCCACCCACTTCCCTAGATTACCACCTGTTTGTTGACATGAACACGCTGAAAAGAAAGATAATGAAGTTACAGTAACCTCTGTGTGACGTGATCACAGCGGTGAGTTCTGAGTGTCTGAGTTCATTTTCTCTGTGCAGGGACTGAGTCAGGTTGTGTTTGTTCTTCGGGTGTGACCAGGTGTGTGTGTCTAACCCGGACACTCAGATTAATGGCTGTAATGGAAAATGTCCATAGCAAAGGCAGAAGCAGTCTCTTCCTTCCTGCTCTGATTTGAGTTTTTCTTTGTTATCTTTAGTCTGATGGTCACATTACAAACGGGGTCGTATTTAATGGTTGGTGGTTTGATCCTGGCTCTAAAATGTCTTTGAACAAGACACTGAATCTCAAATTGCTCCTATTCAACCTGAAATAAGTTCCACATTTATATGGGAGGGGTCAAAAGTTATTGACCAGGAATCAATAGAGGATCGCAGAACGACGGAGTGGGACATCTGTCATCAGAGAGCATCTTTGAAAAGAGACAGAGGTCACCATGTGCCATATACAACCACCTGTTATCACTAAGACATTCGCTGAAGAAGTCTGTGAGATGTAGTTGAAAGATCAGAAAATGCAAAAACATGTAATGAACTGTCAAACACAAAACGTATTTGTATTTTTTTCTCATTTTTGTTTTCAGTTCACAGGAAATATGAAGCAGTTTAGTGATAAAAATATTGTATGTGTGTGTGTGTGTGTGCGCAGCATTTCCGTTGGCCTCACTACGGTAAAGTGATCAAAGATGAAGTTTTGTCCGTCAGCGTTTACAACAGCAGTAAAGTCTTCTCCAACAGGTAGGATTTGTCCACACAACCAGAGTAATGCATGTACACAACACACATACATAGAAACACATCATTTTAGTCATATCAGTCATATATAAAATGAGCATGTGTGTGTTTAGACTCCTCGGGAAGTTGGTCATCAGCCTCCAGCATGTTGTTACTGCGGGGAGGCTGTTGCTACGGGAACCGCTCACTGATGCCAACTACAGCCTGACTGATGTAAGTACACACACACGCACACACACACACACTCACTCACTCACACAAAGACACACACAGAGGAGATGACTGATATTGTTGGTATCACTTTGCTTTCTCTTGTTCCTCTCTATAGATCTACATAGAGTTGGAAATTCAGTATCATCCCGTTGAGGGAACAGCGGGAGGTTGGGAGGGACTCGACTTCCTCGGGGTTGAAGACGAAGATGAGTAAGATCATGTCCACACTGAAATGGAAACCTCCTTTTTACTAAACCACAAAACAGACACTAGTACTTCAGACTAGAGTAACAAAACCTTTTAGTTTTCAGCACCGTTAAAGGAATGTTAGCTCTACCCAGCCTTAACAAGTCCACCTCTTTCCTTTCATTTAGTTTTTCTTCCTTCCTTCATCCTCAGATCAGCTCTGGTCATCATGAATTCAGGATTTGATGACACTGAAAGGTGAGCATATACATGACTTACACATTCACTTACTTAATATTGCCCCAAGTATTGGACATGGTTGAGTATCGCTTGGGATCTAGTGTGAAACACAATAATGATCCTGACTCCTGGAATCAGTACAGGAATCATCTGATCTAGATGCTCCTTAAATATTGCAGTCTGTTGGTACATGGCTATGGTTAATTTATTATCTTTTTCTAGCATTTTTAGCCTACAGACATTTATTTTCTTTCATCAAGTATACAGCCACTTGTTGTCATTGGAAGTTAGGTACTTTGCAGAAGTTGACCCTGGGATATGTTCAAATTGGCCAGAAAAAGCTGGTAATTCTTGGTAAATCCTTTAAAATCCTTAAAAAGCTATTGTTGCAATTATGTGCTCTTCATGCTAAATGAACCTTCACAGACCTTCAGGCTAAAGTAAGTTTCAAATTTCATACATTTTGCACAAGACACATTTTAACTTTCATTTAAAAACTTTGGTGGTTGCTTGTGTATTTGATATGCTTTGGTAAGTTTCTTGTATAATCTAAAGGAACAAATACTCATGTTGGTGTTGAACGTTGGGAAGCACAAGTTGGCCACACTAGTTCTGGTCTGGTGTACACACGTTCCTCCAACCTTACAAGTGTGGCCTTTGAGATCCTCAGGAACTGTGTTGTCTGTGAGAATTCTCAGTCATCCGGGAGAGGTTATCCTGAAGTAGAGTTGGACTGATTTCTTGTTAGGTCATGATGTTTCGCTACTCTTCCAAGTAGCTTCTTCAGTCGGAGGAACGTTATTTGGAACTCAAATTCATCCTCCAGGGGGTTCCACCTCTCACCTGACCTGAATAGAAGTGTTATGTGGACAAAGGAAGGGTGGGAGTGGATGAGAGACATTAGACATCACAACTCCTGCAGCCCTTCCTACACAAATTAACATGGGTTGTTAGGTGTGGCCCTGTTGGTTGATGTGTGAAGTTGTCTTAATCTTCCGGAGTAGGGAAAAGGCAGCATGATAAATTGGATACAGATTAGGCATCTGCTGAGGGAGGGATTTTCCACTTGAACATACATTTCTCTGTCCCAAATGTGTACGTTATTGTCCCCATTGTAGACATTTTGGATGAATCTGTTTGAGTCTGTTCAAGTCTGGTGAGCGGTAGAACCATCCTGGAGGATAAATTTGAGATCTCCAGCCAAATTTCCTCTGACTGGAAGAACTATTTGGAAGAATAACAAAATGTTTTCAATCTAACAAAAATAAGTCCAATTGCCATGACTCAACCACCAGACAGGGGCTCTGTTGTAGATCTAATGAACCATAGTAGTTGTGCTGCTCTATCCTTCAACCAAGCTGTGGAAACCGGCACTTTAAAAATCCTGCTGTTCTATCACTAACTGAAGACTAAAAACAAAGCACACAGACTATGTGGGAAAACTTAACTTTAACTTATCCATGACCAACTCTCTCTCCGGTCAGTCAGCGGAGTGTCACTCGTCCAAGTCAGCTGGAGAGAGAAGCTCGACGTCTGGGGCGGAGCTTAGTCCGGACCGGGGATGAAGATGACGACGATGATGATGATGATTATGATGATGACCTGATGGACTTGGAGACCTCCAACATCGTCCTAACTCCTCTGCTGGGGTCTGTTTACCAGACTGACTGAATGACACTTGGCTGTAGTAAAACTGATCTGCTGTCAACAGTGTGTGTGTGTGTGTGTGTTTGTGCAGTCGCTGCAGACCGCTGTCCAGAAGTGTTGTTGCAGGGACGCCCAAAGTCCAGAGCTTCCAGGTGAGTTCATTCATCCACCCATTTCTGACCATTTATCTATATACCTCATTAGATACTACAGTGGAGACCAGAAAAACAAACAAATCAAAAGTAAATATTTCACTTACTGTACGTCTCATGGCCAGAAACTTAACACCAAATGAGTGAAAATGTTGCTCTGTAATTGCTGGATGTGTAAATAAGTAACTGTTTGCTAACAGGGTTGACGTAAACACTTGAAAGGGGATGTTGTGTTTACAACTTGTTTCTGCTGCTCCGAAGTGACCAAAAAATCAGGTGTAACACCCAGTGTTTGTTTGTTTGTGCAGGTGAATGTGAACATCCTGGAGGCTCAGAAACTGGTCGGAGTAAACATCAGCCCTGCAGTTTTTATCAGAGTGGGAGATCAGAAAAAACACACAGCAACGCAGAAATCCACCAACTGTCCGTTCTACAACGAGGTACAACAGAGTGCAGCTGAATATAGTACACTACAGTAGATTTTCACACAGTACAGGGGAATAGAGTATAGTAGAATCCAGTACATCGTAGTACAACAAAACAAAGTACAATGTTGTAGAACAGCAGCAGATGACCACCCACCATGAGCCTGGTTCTGCTGGAGGTTTCCTAGTGCTTGCTCAAGTGGGACTGTTGGGTTTTCTATATAGTTCTGTATTTACTTATATTCTGTAAGGTCTTAAACTTTACAATGTAAAGTGCCTCGAGATGACTTTTGTTGTGATTTGGCGCTATATAAATAAAACTGAATTGAATTGAATACACTACAGTAGATAATAATACAATGCAATAAAATTCAGCACAGTACATGATAATATAATGCAATACAATGCAGTGCAATAGAATATAGCACAGTAGACTTTAGTATGCTGCAATGAAGGAGAGCAGAAGAGTACAGAACAGTATAACATAGCACATTATAGTACAGTAGAACAGTAGTACAGTATAGTTAAGTATAACACAGTACAGAAGAGGATAAAAAAGTATAGTAGAATACAGTACAGGGCAGTTGAATTGTTTAGTACATTAGATTACAGTACAGCAGAGTACAGTAGAATTCAACTTCTCTCCTTTTTCAGAACTTCCAGTTTGAGTTTCAGGAGGCTCCACAGATCCTCTTTGATAAAGTCATAGAGATAAAGGTTGGTTCCACTGTTTTTTCAGTTGTGTTTCTACTGCTGTTACCATGGTGATAGACCTGGGTGTAGTCAAATTGAGCACCTGTGATGTCACTTCCTCTCAGGTGGTCCACAGGCGGACTCTGGCCTTCCTGATGACCCACATCGGAACATTTAAGATTGACATCGCCACTGTGTACAACCAGCCAGGTATCAGTACTACTCGCAGTACTCTAATTAAAATACTAAAGTACATACTGACCTCTGTGTGTCTCCAGACCACCGATTCTACCAGAAATGGGCTCCTCTCACTGACCCAGCAGACACCAGGTCAGGGATCAAGGGTTACGTCAAGGCCAGCCTCAGTGTGCTGATGAAGGGAGACGCTCTGAGCATGCCCAGTCTGCCACTGAGCTCCTCGTCTGGAGCCAGTGAGGACATAGAAAAGTCAGTAATGCTGTGTCGTGAATATCATAATGTATTTAAAACAACTCGTCATCATGATTATGATAAAGTTTTACAAAAACTACACTGATAAGATGGCTGAATTCATGAATGGCCGTGACCCAGACATAAATTTGGTGTGGACTTGTTTTTTTGGCAGGAACTTGCTGCTTCCTCGTGGCATGGCTCCTGAGCGTCCGTGGGCACGGTTTCGTCTACGAATCTATAGGGCTGAGGGTCTGCCCACTATGGACGCAGGACTAATGGCCAAAATGTCAAAGGTCACTGACCGGACGGTCTTCATTGACCCCTATGTACAAGTGACCTTTGCTGGACAACAGGTATACAGGGATGTTTACACTATATATAGTATGTGTTATCATTTATAATACATTCTCCTCCAGAGAGGAAGGGGATACACAACAATCAGCCACAGTCAGGACATGCAGGAAATTTCTTTTTCCACTGATTCCATAGTTCCTGAAACCTTTAGGCCAAATATTACTTATTGATATTATCACTATCACCACAGAATGACCAGATCTGACATTTTCTAATTCTGCTGTGTGTGTTTTGTGCAGGGGGAGACGTCAGTCGCCAGTGCTACCAGCTGTCCGGTTTGGAACGAGGAAATCTCCTTCATTGAGCAGTTTCCTCCTCTGGCTCAACGAATCAGAGTCCAGGTCCTAGACGATGCCAAAATGGGAGACATCGCCCTGGCCACGCACTTCCTGGACCTGCAGCAGATTTCTGATCCCACCAGAAATGGTAAAAAACCAGCAGTTTACACATGCTCAGTGATACGATATAAAATAATGTCTCTACTGGACACCAGACCTCAGGTGGACAGAGAAGCTGATCTTTTAATCCCGTTTAACCCCTCCCTTTCCTCAAAGGCTTTTAATGTGAAACACCTGCAGGAAGTGTTGGATATAATTAACAGCAGTTTAACAATGATTGAAAGAATGGCAAAGTAGAAACAACTAGAATCAGTAACAGTGTTAATAAACGAGAGCAGTAACGTGGTGAATATGACATGAGTGTTGTTTTCATGAAGGAATTACTGACATGGAAATATGGAATATGTGTGTACAATACACTGAATTTACATTTTCAGTCTTTCATAGAGACCAGCGTTTACTTGTTTGTTCCCAGACGTTTAATTTAAGGTCACAGGAATTATCTGCCTGTCTTTTGTCTGCAGGGTTTAACCCAACCTTTGGTCCATGTTGGGTCAACCTTTATGGTTCTCCACAGAACTCCACTCTTGGAGATGTCCACCAGGTAACTCAAACTGCACTTTTGCAGCTTTGGAAATATGCTTATTTACTTTCTTGCAGTGAAACCAATTTACAATTGTTAGGCAACAGACAGAGACTTTGAAATAGTTCAGCACATAACTGCTCATTAAACCACAACTTGACTTTTTAACTCTTTGTTTTTTGTACAGGTTAAAGAGCAGTATCTTCTAACTCTAAATAAAGTATAGTATAGTAAGTAGAAGTGATAGTATGTAGGTAGTGTAGGATTAGAAAAAAACTAACCACAGTTTTTCTTCTCCAGGCTTTGAATCAGGGTCTGGGTGAAGGAATATTTTATCGTGGTAGAATCCTCCTCGCCCTCTCTGTCGAGGTTTATTCCTCCTCCTCTGCTGTTACAGTAGAAACAGGCTCAGCCCCCCTGGGAAAGGTATTTCTCTACTTCCACGTTTTAGTAACAGTGGGGGAAAAAAATTAAGTGGCAGTATGTTAAACTAGTTTTTCAATATGGGCAAAACATGAATTTATCCGCAACTATTTCCCTCACCGTGTTTGTTATTATCTTGCCATTTGTGATATCTTAGTTAGTTTAGTTTAGTTGTGACCTCATCAACACTCATCTCATCTCTTAGTAAATCAATTGCTCGTATGTGACCCTGCAATTTGTGTCCACCAAAGGTGAAAGGAGCATTCGGGAAGCTGGGGCTAAAGAGGAAGAAGAGCAGCAAGAAGGATAAGAAGGAAGGTCAGCTGTAGTACAGAATCACTGATACCCTGGTGATTTTTGAGCTATCAAAGAAATGCTTAATGTATCTGTGTATGCACCACCGGCTGCCTTTTTGGGACTTCTGGGTTGAACAACTCCACCTGTATTTGTAGCTACACATTTGTGGCATCTTTAACTGTTGTTTTTGTAGAATCACAAGCTGCCAGCAGAGGGCCTGATGAGTCAGGGGAGATGGGAGTTGAGGTGCCAGAGGCTGTTACTGTGGAGATTGAGGAGGTCCACCCTCTCCCAGAGGTCAGTGCTGTCACCACCATCACAATCCCAGAATGAGCACTTTCACAAATTTCACACATTTTTCATCTATTCACGCCTCTCCTCCCTTCTGTCTCACCATTTTCCTCACTTCTCTTGTTTCATGTGTGCAATCAATGTAAAAAAATAATTATACTTTACGACTTTGAATCAGCAGAGGTTGACCTAATTTCAGCAGTGGAAGTAGATGTATGTTTAAAAATCTGCTATCTAATCTGCAAATAAAACATATATGTATAAAAGAATATCATCTGCATATTGGTGACGAGAAATACCCTGTCCTACAATATAATGCAAATAAAAGAGGGATAAAACATGTTCCAGACAGCAAATGGAGAAAGTGAAATTCAGCAGGTCCCAGATTTTCATCCTGTTTCAATCCTCAGGGTTTCCTGGGAGAGACGGAGGAGTTTCTGCTGTTTGCATCTTTGTTTGAAATTACTATGATAGACCCATCTGTTGGAACCAGACCACTGGCCTTTGAACTCTCCATAGGTAAATAATATATTTTGTGTCCTGGGTATGACTGCGTGATGCGGAGACAAAAGAAGAGTCTTAATTTCTTTAAAATGATGTAGACTATTAATTGATCATGTAAAAAATTGTGTTTAAAAAGTTTGATTAATAAATCGATCCAGTAATTGTTTCAGTACTAAAGGATTGTTTCACATTGAAAGGCTGTTTCTCATAATTTATAATGAAGCAGAGGTTCGATCTCTCTGATACGTTTGTCACTGATCCAAACATTCAAACTTTTGAAGAGTTACTAGTAGACTATATCTGGTAAAAGCCACAAAACATACAAACCTCTGGTTATCTGAGCTCAGTCACATGGTCTGTTTTTGGCAGGGAATTACGGGAAGGCGGTAGGAATTGGGAAATCCAAGAAGAGCCAGAGCAAGGAGGAGTTGAGAATGAGCAGGGAGGAGCTGAGGAGGAGCAGGGACAATCTGAATGAGGAAGTGCAGGGTCTGCTGGAGTCAGAGGAAGAGCTGGACAGAGAGGAGGTGCTGAATCCTGAATCTGAGAACAGATCTGTGTCTGTTGCCATGAGACCGCAGGCTACTGATTATGACAGGTAAATTACCACTTCCTCTTCACAGGTAACTACTGATCCTATACAAGAAACTGCTTCAGCCAGCACAGCTATGTCCTCATAACATGCTATAGTGGCTCACATCCAATTTTTTTCTTCTGACTTAGATGTGATTTTTGATTTGTGATGGGGTGACTGCACAAATGCTGCCCACTTACTGTTTGTCTGTTGGACTGTAACTCTGTGTGTCTCTATCTGTCTCTCAGGTCATACCAGTGTGTGCCTCTCCAGCCACCCTCCATTAAACAAAAACCGTGTCTGTATGTCTGGAGCCAGTTCGAAGATCACAGCTTTCGTCTCTATCAGGCCAACTGGCTCAACAAAATGGCCGACAGACTGGTGAGAGTCAACTGATCTTTAATTTATGTTTATTAACATAGAAAGAATGTGTATAGTTAACTGCAGTTATGTTTCATTTTCTATTTTAGGAGATTGGACTTGATGAGGTGGAGCGTCTCTTGAGGAGGCCGAAGAGTAATGCAAAGGAGCGTTTTGTGGAGGTGCTTCTTGAGCTGGTGGCCTCCTGCAAGTCAGTGTCCTCCTTCTGAAAAAAATCATTAGGTTTAGTTTGTGTTGATCTGATTTCATCTGTTCCCTCTGTCCCTGTGCAGACAGCACAGTGTTTCCTCAGACAGGAGGTCTCAGTCTCGTCCCAACAACCTGGACAAATGCAGGAAGGACTTTATCAAGAAGAATTTGGTCAGTGTGGTCTCACTTGCCTCTCTTGCTTCCTGTAGGCTGTCTTTATGTATCTGTAACCTGTCTTCATGTCTGACTGCTTCTAGATCATGGTGGCCAGACAAGCAGTGAGGGCCAGGCGGAGGATCACCAGGCGAAAGACCAAACAGCGTCTCATGGATGGGAGGAAAATCCTGAAAAAACTCCGCCTGCTGGCTAAAGAGGTCAGAGGTCATAGAGGTCACAAAGGTCACCACAGTGACATCAAAGATTGCAGTACGTTCAGTATACTTGATGTTTGAAACCCCTTCCCCACGTCACATTCTTTTCAGCCCCAGAATACCATCCCAGATGTGTTCTTATGGTTACTGAGTGGAAGCAAGCGATTGGCGTACGTCAGGATCCCTTCCTACTCCATCCTTTTCTCATTGGTGGAGGAGCAGAGGGGACGGGACTGTGGTCGAGTCAGTACCCTCTACATGAAGGTAACTGTTCTGATGCTCACCACTCTGTCTTCATAATCATTGATTTCTCTCACTGCTTTGTGTCTAAAATGATTGATGTTGGTAACTGTTCCTCTAACATCCGTCCTTTCAGTCTCCTGGAGGTTCAGCAAGTGAGATCTTTGCGAAGCTGGAGGTCTACCTCTGGCTGGGTCTGGCCAAATACAGTAAAGAAGCCATTAACTGCTTGCCAGAGGAGTTTATTCCAGTCTATGAGGAAGAGGATGAGGAACAAAGGAGGCTGGTCCCCACAGGGAAGAGGAAGCTTCCTGTCAGTCTGTCCTGCCAGGGTATGTCACCTGACTCCTCCAAGAAAACTGATCTTGACTTCTTGTCTCTTGTTAGAACAACCTGAGTTTGGAGTAAATGCACAATAATTACTTTTATTTTGACTTGTCAACCGTGAAGCTTTAGTAGGACTCAGATGAAGTAGACCGTCCTTTGTTTCTGCAGACAGCAGGTACTTCCAGCTACGATGTCATCTGTACCAGGGTCGTGGATTGATGGCTGCTGATGACGACGGTCTATCAGATCCCTTTGCCAAAGTCCTCTTCTCTACACACTGCCAGGTCACCAGGGTAAGTACAAGTGCCACACTGGTTAAAAATGTATATTCCCTCACTGAGGTATAGTGCATTATTTACAAATTCTGACAATTAAAATCAAACGTACCCCAATATCACAAACCACAAATTTGTACAAAAGCTTTTAATATCTGTGCAACATGCGACATCCTCTGTCCTTAGACCCTTGCACTGGATGGGGGAAAATTCCTAAGATGTCTTTTCAATACTACGTTAAAATAATTTAAAGGCTGCAGCTTTTGCAGACCAAGGGGACTTCACAACTGTCAGGAGGCTTATTACTCTAGCATGACCACTCCTGAAGCCAGACCGGCTGATATTGAGGACATTATTTAGACATAGAAAAGTTGAGATTTGCTTGAAGAGTATTTGTTTAAGGGTTTTAGCCAGAAATGGAAGAAGAGAGCCAGGTGTGTAATTTTCTTTGAACAGGTGGTAGGATTGCTGGACATTTTCAGGACAACACGGGTTTCTGTTATACATTTGTGGTCTCAAAGCGTCCAACCTAATGTGTAAAACTGGTGACATGCTCCTTTAACATACATGTTCTTTGTGTTTGTGTTTAGGTGTTGACTGACACGTTGTCTCCAGCCTGGTGTGAGTGTTTGTTGTTTGACAGAGTCCTGTTGGAGGGAACGAGAGAGGAGCTCCAACAGGATCCGCCCCTCATCATCATCAATATCTTTGACTACGACTCAGTGGTAACGCTGCGCTGATGCTCTTCTTCTTCTTCTTCTCTTCCAATTTCTGTGGCAGTTCAGGATGTGATGTTGTAACAGCCTGTGTGTGTGTGTGCAGGGCAGTCCGAAGCCTCTGGGTCGGGCATTTGCTGAGCCAGAGTTTAAACCCGTGGAGCAGTACTACCAGAAGCCCCGCCTTCGCTTCTATGACATTAGCATGGGCCGGGCCCCCGCTGGCGAACTGTTGGCTGCCTTCGAGCTCATTGAACTGGACTACTCTGGGTTTGGAGAGGTGACACCTATGAATCAATCCATTAATCAGTGATGGACAAAAACTACCAAAATAAAATCAGACTTGTTGAAATATCCTTTAACAAAAATACAAACATCAGTACACATGAACTAATTTTGCCCCCCTACAGCCCTGTCTCCCCAGCAGCGTGGACCCTCGGGAGCTGACTTATGAGGTTGAGCAGAGAAGCTTCGCCATTCCAGAGGGAGTCCGTCCTGTTCTCAAGACCTTCAGGATTGAGGTCTCACACTCTGTATGCTGACATGTCACAGATGTGATTAATAGACATCCAACTTGTAGGATGTTACCTGTTTCTGCGTGTGTGTGTGTGTGTGTGTGTGTGTGTTTGTGTGTGTTCAGGTGCTGTTCTGGGGTCTGCGGGAGCTGAAACGGGTGCAGCTGTTTGAGGTGGAGCGCCCCAAGGTGAAGGTGGAGTGTGCGGGGCGACAGCTGGAGTCTGAAGAAATTGAGAACTACAAGACTAACCCGAACTTCAAAGAAGTAGTCCGCTACATTGATGTGGTCAGTTTCTCTCATGGTCACTGATCTTCGTTAAGAACAACAAATCTGGCTTCTGTCAGTGAATCCGGAGACACATCTGGTGGATTGGTTGCAGGCACTCGGAATAACATCCTCTCTGCTGTTTTCTTGTGTCTGGTCCGCTCAGGAGCTGCCGGAGCAGGCCTACCTCCACCCTCCTCTGATGCTGTTTGTGGTGGAGCAACGGGCATTCGGTCGGCTCGCTCTTGTTGGGTCCCATGTGGTCCAGAGTCTCATGGACTATGCCCCGCGAGATGATGAGGGGGAACCAGAGGACGAGGAGGAGCCTAAACCAAAAAGTAAGAGCTACCAAAGACGTGATGAAGGTAGTTCTCACAGCAGTAGTTTCTACTAGACAGTTGTAACATTTTACTATACAGTACATGTTTCCAGAAGTTATTTACTAAGCACCTTAGATACTGTTAACTACCCACATCAAGCCTCCTGTTCTTACACCACATATACAGTTTAACCGATGTTAACAAATTTACTGTATCATACTGTAGTATTCTATCATTGAAGAACGCAGTACTCATTAGATTTGCAGTATTTACTCATGTCAATTCAGCCACTGATTTATGTAAGTGTTCTCTTTGTTGCTGATGTTTTTGCACTTTTAGTCATATCTTATTGCAAACTGTTTTTCTTTATTGTAGATTAAATATTTTATTGTCAATATTTATTATTATATTTTATTATTATTTTGGTAGCCTAGTAAATTACTGCCTGATAATTACATAATAATTACCCAGTCATTTTACCACAGTTTAAATGAAATTGCAATCAACTAGTGCAAAATAAGTTTTACATTTTCACATTATTACTGAAATTTTTGCATTATTAAAAGATAATATTACACCCAATTAGTATAAAATAAAAAACTAATTTCACGAGAAAACAAGGATATTTACTGATAATTAACCATATTTTCATTTAATACCATGTTTTATTGAAAATATTATTTTACTATAAAGTTGAAAATCTACCTTAAATAACTTTAAAAAATCACAGTAATTGGATGAAATATTATCTTAATATTGCACAAATTACCAGTTAGTAATATCAAACTTTATGACATAAATGCATTTAGGAGACTGTGATGTCTTTTTCTCCTAGACTTTACTGTTTGGGCTGCAGGGATTTTTTTGTTGCAGAAGCACGAGATGCCACAGAGAAAACATTGTATGATTGACTGAGTGACGGCACCGTATTCAACTCTTTCAGTATATCCATGAGTTCCACAATCTCTTAAGTCATCTCTAAAGCATCAGCAGCACTGCTGCAGAGACTGAATCTGCCTGATGGGAAGTTTCTCTCCTTAGTTTTTTTATCTTAAAATGCTGATGGACACAGTTTCTCTGTCTGTCACTTAAGTGAAGCAGAAACCGGCGACTGTCAACCCTCTGATGTCAGTGAAGAATATCGGACTCAGCAATCTGCCAATCAAACAGTCAAAGATTCCCATCAACCCCATGAAGCTGGTTAATGTACGTAGTTTATTCTCCTCTGCGCCTGTGTGTTGAGACAAATTGAAAATACATTTCAGCCCTTAAGGATTAATTTGTGAGCTGATGTTGATACTTTCCGCCCCTCAGGCTCCTCTGAACAAGCTGATGAATAAGGTGGAGGAGCTGGAGGAGGAGCCGCCGGAGAAGGAGGAGTTAGACTGGTGGTCAAAATATTACGCTTCACTGGAAGAACTGGAGAAACAGGTGAGACGCCAGTTTACCTGACGTCAGAGTTAATATGAAATAATTATAATAATATATTAGTATAGTATATAAAAATAGTACTGTGATGTATATATGTAACAGCAAACACTATAGTACAATAAAATATAATGTAATTGTACTGTAAATATATAAATCATATATTTGATTATATAATTGCATTGGGTTGTGTATTATTTGCATACAATATCTGGAATATTAATATGCAATACCGTACACAATACTTACATTACCAAACATAGATAACATTTCAGAATAATTTGTATTATATTATTGGATTAGAATTATTGAGATTATTGAATTATTGTATTAATGTAATTGTATATAATCCATTATACATATACATATCAATCATTTAAATGACTTAATATTTTGCTGGAAAGTTTTAGCTTTAATAATATGTCTTTTTTTCATGACTACATTGTGTATTAATAATCTGCATTTGCAAAGTAACTAGTAAGTTTTAGCTCAAATTGCAAGTACAGTGTGCAATTACTTTCCACTACTGTAAATGTGCCATACAATCAATTTTGAAGACGTAAGTTACTTTATTTATCTTATAATTAAGTTATTAACTATTTCATAATGGTTAATAATGATGGTCAATTATCAGTTATGCATATGTTTTAAATCACAATTATATACTTATGTCATAATTATGAGAAATCGCCTCTATTGTAAACAGATGCTACCCACCTCTGTAGAAGCAACAGACAACAAATTAAAATAAAGTTGATTTTGTACACTGAACATATGTAAACTTCAACTTTCAGATTTAAAAGACAACAACCACAGTTATTAATCTGTTCTCTATTCAACATGTCTGATGTGTTGACTGTCTGCAGGCTGCTGAGGTAGAGGAGATGGAGGAACAAGCAGAGACAGGTACAGTTTCACTCCTGCTTTGCCATAATAACGTTTATTCTGCCACATCTGTCTATTAAATAAAAGTAAATTTATTTAAACAGTAAAAGGCGACAACAAATACAGACAGAGCTGAAGTGTGTTCAGCTGCAGTTCTTCCAACATCCACTAGATGCTGCTATGATAAAACTCTGAATGAAAGTGAATATAAATAAAGTCTTTTTAGTACTGATGCAAGTTTAACTCCAAAGAAAAAGCACAGTAATTGATCAAATGTTTGAGTACACAGACACATTGCAGCCGTATGTTTTAGTTGAATGGATAATTCCAAGTAATTCTGAGTACCAGTGAGGTCCAACCTGATGTTGGGCAATAAGTCAAGACTGGCAGCTGGTGTTCCAGTTAATCCCAAAGGTGTTGGATGGGGTTAAGGTCCCGACTCTGTGTGTAAATCAGCAGCAGTAAAATAAAAATATGAACAGTTAACAGATAAGCAGAGCACAGATTGAAATATCAGCACAAAAAGTAAATGAAGAACAGTTTTAACAAAGTTGTGTTAGTGTTGATAAAGTTTTCTTTTTTTTTTGCTTAGAAGGAGCACATCTGACAATGGCGAACATAGAAGAAGAAGAGGAGGAAGTTGTGGTGGTGGAGATCGAGCCTCCCAAACGCAAGAATATCGCAACACTGAAGGTGTGAGAACACTGTGATTCGTAGTTTACAGTTCAGTCTGTCAGTTCAGCTGTCAGGAGCTGTGGAAGAACACGGAATATGATATTTAAGTGTGAATTTAAGATGTCTGTGGTCTGGAAGAGTGAAATCCTATTTGTGTTTGTGCGTTCAGCTGTATAAAGGTGATCTGGAGTCAGAGTTCAGCCAGTTTCAAGACTGGCTGCAGATTTTCCATCTGTATAAAGGCAGATCGAGCCCTGATGACGAGGAGGAGGATGACGAGGAGAGGCTGATGGGAAAATACAAGGTACTGTGGATGGAAAACTTTTTTGTCTGTCTTGTTACTCTGTGTTCATTATCCTGTAATTTCTGTCTTCAGGGTTCCTTCTTAGTTTATCCAATTGATCCAGGAGATGAAGAAGACACCAGGTGTCAGATCACAAATGGAATCCCCAGAAACTCACCGATCAAAGTCTTAGTTCGAGTCTACATTGTCAAGGTACTTGTCTCTGTGAGTTAGCAGCCTGTCTTGTTGTACTTGAGAAGTCCAACATTCTATAAAATCCACTCTACACCATTGTTGCATTCGAAGATCCTCAGACATTTGAGATACTAGAGTTACTACAAAACACCAACCTCTCATCTTGCAAGAAACGACCAAGTACCTGCACTATGTTGGCTTTATGTTTGTCTAAACCTGGTTGATCAGTGTTTTGTATTCTACTGTTTTTTCTATTGTCTCTGTTTTTTTCCTGCAGGCCTCCAGTCTGGCTCCCACAGATCCGAATGGTAAAGCCGATCCTTACCTGATTGTCCGAGTTGGACAGCAGAGTCTTGACACCAAAGACCGATACATCCCCAAACAGCTCAACCCCACATTTGGAGAGTCAGTACATTTTTTTTACTCTCTGTTCTGTTCTGTCCAAACGTCTCTGACTGTCCAGAGGTCTGAGTCTTTGTATGTCTGACTCATGTCTTCCAGGGTGTTTGAACTCACAGTGTCTTTCCCGCTGGAGACAGAACTGGTTATCACGGTGATGGACCACGATCTTGTTGGCTCTGATGATGTTATTGGCGAGACGCGTGTTGACCTGGAGAACCGGTTCTACAGCCGCCACAGAGCCTCCTGCGGTTTGGCTCTTTACTACGACACGTTAGTACCACCACTTAGTCAGGACTATGACATGTTAGGAGCACTTCTAGAATATGTTAGGACCAGTAGAACATCAAAACTATCATCTAAAGTAAACACACGTTAGTACTAAATCTGTGTTATTATCAAAACTGGGATATGTTATTACCAGAACTAAAACTCACAAGAACCAGAACTTGGACTTGTTAGAAACAGTACAATGACATCTTAGAACAAGTATTATGACACTTTAGTTCAGAAACTAAGCAATGTTAGTATTAGTACTAAGGCATGTACCAAAACTATAATACATCTAGTGTAAAAAATGTCAGAACTTGGACTGTGACACCTTAGTATTGGTAGCAGGACATATTAGTACCAAAACAATAACAAATCAGTACAAGTAGTACAACAACTGTACTGTATATGATAGAACTGTGGCACGTTCGTGTCAGTACTACGTTATGTCACAACCGGTATGATACTGTAGAACTAAAACTACTATAGTATGTACTACAGTATGTTAGAACAAATACTGAGACATATTAGTACCTGTAATACATCATATTAATACTATAAGTATAAAACAGTAATACTACTGTATGTTATGTAGTTTGTCAGTGGAGTACCCATCTCTCTACATCTGCCTGTCCTCCTTCTGTCCAGTGATGGCTACAATAAGTGGCGTGATGCTAAGAAGCCATCGGCCATCTTAGGAGAGCTCTGCAGGAAGAATGGCATCCTGACTCCGGAGTACAGAATGTCTGAGGTCAAAGTCCTCAACAAGATCTTCAAGATCCCAACTGAGGCAGTACCTGAAGGTAGGACAGACACATACCGTTCTACCAAAGCCACTAGCTCCCCTCGTCCTGCAGCTCCAGCTCCATCTGCAGTAATGTCCTAACAGATCTAACAGCAGAATTGTTGTTGTTGTCGTCAGGTCTGCTGAAGAAGAACCAGCGATCTCCAGAGGAGGAGGCAGAAGTGGAGGAACACACAGCCCTGAATGTGCTGCAGCGCTGGGGGGAGATGAAAGAGTTTCTACCTGGAGCCCTTCCTCTGGTCCCAGAGCACGTGGAGATCCGGTCCCTGATGAACCCAGACAAACCTGGTCTGCCACAGGTAGCCAACATTTAAAATAGAAAAAGTCACAACAGGAGTGACTGAGAGAAAAAAGTGGTACTGATGTTAATAAGTGTTATATATGTAGTAACGTGCATGTATGTGTTGCAGGGTTACCTTTATATGTGGGTGGACATGTTTCCCACTGATGTCCCGGCTCCGCCCCCTGTGGACATAAAGCCTCGCTCACCCGAACAGTAGGTCAACACACAGTAGAGTAGAGTAGAATAGAGCAAGAGTTTTTAGACTAACGTGTAACATTTGTTTTTGTTCCACGACGACAGGTATGAGCTACGTGTGATCATCTGGAACACGGATGATGTGTTTCTGGACGATGTTAACCCGTTTACAGGCGACCCATCCTCTGACATCTACGTTAAAGGGTTAGACACACACACACATCTAGCATACTATATGAGCTATACAGTTTCTATTCAATTCAATTCAATTCAATTCAATTTTATTTATATAGTGCCAAATCACAACATCAGTCATCTCAAGGCACTTTACAGTGTAAGGTTTAGGACCTTACACAAAATATATA
>JAUMHL010000025.1:21723011-21738486 GCA_032362345.1 Sandelia bainsii
TGGAGAGGAAAAACTCCCTTTAACGGAAGAAACCTCCAGCAGAACTAGGCTCAGGGTGGGCGGCCATCTGCCTCGACTGGTTGGGGTGAGTGGAAAGAGGAGAGAGAAAAGAACAGCAGGTAACAGAGAGAGGCAACAGAGTTTCTTAGCTTCGGGGAAGGTTTTACAGATAGAAACAGTGATACAGAAACGGATTGTGGTTTGAGGTGTCCTGTCAACAGTTTTGCAGACATCCCTTTTGTCATTGAAGTCTATGGAGAAAATGCTTTTTTGGAGCACAGGGAGATTTTTTTATTCCAATACTATGAGTGCGCACTGGCTGAGTGGTGGCACTGTAACCTCTCTTCTTTACACATCTGTGCTTCTGTTGTGTTGTGCAGCTGGATAAAGGGATTGGAGGGAGACAAACAGGAAACTGACGTCCACTTCAACTCTCTGACTGGAGAAGGAAACTTCAACTGGAGATTTGTTTTCCGATTTGACTACCTTCCTACTGAGGTACTACTCCCTAACAAAGGTGTTTATTTTGGAGACACCTGAACATGCTGATGGCCAATGTTTACGGACCCCGATCTGACCTCCTGTTAGCAATCTGTGATGTTTGTTAGACAGTAGTTTTGGTGGAGAAACTGCTACTCAGTGTTTGCAACAACAGAGGCCCTGATTATCTCAAGACCACTTTCTGTATGTGTGGTGAAACCTGTGCCCATTCGACCAGATCAAATTTGTGCTTGCTGCGGTTCAATACCAACATGGGTATTTGTTCCTTTAGATTATGTGGTGCAAGAAACTATAACAACAGTTACTGTTACTTACTGAAAAATATGAACTGTTTTAGAAAGAAAGAATATAAGAAATCTAAAGAATGTTTATTTTCAAATTAATAGATAAGGATGGACAAAAAAGTGACACTAAAAAAGAAGATAAATCATGACATATTTTTATAAATCATAAAATGATTATGCAAGTTATTAATCACAAAATATATTAAATAGAGAAGAAAAAATACACTTTTGCAAAGGTAGCTACTGTGCTAATGAATCAAATGATACATTAAAGAGATGCCAACAAGCCACTCGAGACAGAGCTTATGCAAGTGACCTTTTGCAGTCATGATGTAATCCCTGTCCAGAGTCTCTGTGATGTGCATCCAATAAATGTCTTGATACTATTCCTGTTCCCCAGATGTTGATCCATTTTCTCTGATACCATCCTTATCACAAACTTTACATTTTTGGACTAGCAAAGATGGTAATGAACACTAACGGGACTCTGGAAATGCTGTAAATGACCTCCTCTCCTGTAGAAAGAGGTGGTGTATAAGAAGAAAGAGTCCATCTTCTCCCTGGAGGAATCAGAGTTTCGACAGCCAGCTGTTCTGACGCTGCAGGTCTGGGACTACGATCGCATCGCCGCCAATGACTTCCTCGGTGAGGCAGAGACAGACTCAACTCTTGAGTTGAAGAATACAGAATTTAACCACGACTGACACGTTAATAAGCCATTTTTTATTCTTCCTGCTGAGACAAATAAAATTTATTGAATCCCAGTGTAACAATTATCATCACTGATCATCACTACTCTACTTTGCTGTTTTCTTTATCGTTGTTCAGCCGCTATCAATAAACACTTCCTGCGTATTTTTCTAATTAAAAGAAGCTGAAAGAGCATAATCACTCCAGTTCCCCCTAAACCTTTAATATGACATGTCTGTAGTTTTGCATTTCATTGATGGTATATTAACAGCTACTGAAAACAACAAGATCCCTGTTAATTAGTCACAGTAATTATTAGTTTATAACTGCCTTAATACGGAGCTGAGATTTTTCATGTGGCCTTTTTTATTAAAGATTTAGAGGATAAAGCAGCTTCACCAGAGCCAGCGATTCCTTATTGTTCTCATTGTTCCTCTTCTTCCAGGCTCCATCGAACTGCGTCTCAGCAACATGGTTCGACCAGCAAAGTCGTCCACTAAGTGTACGATTGACATGGCGAAGGACCGTGCCAGCCCTCGTTTCTCCATCTTTCGCGCCAAGAAGATGAAGGGCTGGTGGCCGTTGACGCGTCTGAAGACAGCCGAGGACTTTGAGAGGGAGGAGAAGGAGAAAGAGGAGGCCAAGAAGAAGGGGAAGAAGAAGAAGACCAAGGACAAGAGGAGCAAGCTGAGACCAGAGGACATCCAGTACACTGATAGTAGTGGCAACACTTTCCTGTTAATGGTACGAAAAACCCCAAACCAGGAAGCTCTAAAGCTAATGCTGTGTAAGAGATGCAAAACACAGTAATTACGTATTTTGTCAAAATTGGGAGAAGATAGCTTTTAAATTTTGCACAAAACAAAGATAAAAACCAAACTACAGTACTTGCACTTTTTCTGTGTTCAGGCTGCAGAAACCACATTCTTGTTTGGAGATATCTGCTTTCTGTATTTTGATTCTCATGATTCAGTTGTTTAGTTCAAAAGAGGAGGGAGATTTTGTGAATTTCTAAATAGACGGTATTTAAAAAAAACATACATAACTTTCTTTTGAGAATGTTTAAAAATACAACTCATAAAAAGCTTTCTGGCCGCTGAAAGAGCAGAATCGCTCCATTTACTTGTAGGCTTTTACTTTGAAGTCTGCACAAGAAGTGAAGTAAATTTAATTGACTTTAATTTTACAGAAATTTGTAATCAATTGATTTGCCTTTATTTGTTAGTGCTGGTTACTAGTTAATTAACTACTCCTGTTGATGAATTTACAGTACTAATATTAAGTGTGTGTAAATGTAAATATTAGTTCTAATATAAACTCTGAATAATTCAATGACTCCAAAACTTTGTGTTTGTGTGTCCAGGGGAAGGTGGAGGCCGAGCTTCAGCTGGTGATGTTAGAGCAGGCGGTGGCCAACCCTGTGGGCCGGGCCCGCAAAGAGCCAGAACCTCTGGAGAAACCAAAGTACAACACACACTTAACACACATATGCATCATTCGTAGGGACTTTACATTGACTTACATTCACTTCCTGGAGACTAAAATCTAACACTAAACCAGGCTGTCACTCTAGAATTCAATGATTTACAGCGTTGGACCAGCTTCTGGTCTTAAGTAACCACCCGACATAGACGACTAAGAAAGGTTCACAGACTTTCAAATTTGTCTGAAAACAGTACTCACAAGCAGAGGTGGTAAAAGTACACAAATGCACTACTCAAGGAAAATGCAAGTACAGTACTTGCCTATAAAAGCACTAAACTATAAGTAGAAGTAGATTAAAGATGTTGGGGCTACTGTGAAAGAAAGTAAGTTCACCAATCCCTAATACACCAATACCTAATACAACTTACGGAGCCCGGGAGGTGCCACGGAAGAGAAAAAAACAAAAGGGGAAGAAAAAAAACAAAAACCGTGCGCACGGATTAATAAATCAAGGCTTTGAAGCCCAGTGTGCCCCTCTATAACAGTAACATCTTAAATTGTAGAAATACAAAATATAAAGGTTTCATTACAAATGTAATTCAAGCAGAATGAAAAAAAAAACTTTTAAATTATATATTTGTTTCAGTTATGTCTTCATTTTACTACATAATTCTGTATTTATTTCCAAAATTGTTATCTAATTTACATTTTACAGTGCAGTAAAACAAAAGAATATATATATATATATATAAGAATATGTAGATTATGTTAATCTAAATTTTAATATTATAGAAATATCACTGTCACTATCTACAAAAGTGGTTTGGTATAAAAAATTCACATTTTAATTTAAACAGTTACCGTGTATCATTAATACGTTTCTGTCATTTGTTACAAAACAAACAGCTGGTAAATTGTTTGTAAATTATGTAACTTATGATGATTTTAATTGTGGATGTTTTAAAAAAGGTCCAGATACAAACATGTGAACTATATCCTGTTGTCCCTCCAGTCGTCCCACGACCAGCTTTGCCTGGTTTGTCAACCCCATGAAGACCTTCATCTTCCTCATCTGGAAGAAGTACAAGAAGTACATCATCGCTCTGGTCATCCTCGCCATCCTCACGCTCTTTCTTGTCCTCATCCTCTACACGATGCCTCAACAAATCTCTTCCCTCATCATCAAAGGATGAAGAAACCCGCGGGGAGTCTTCATCACCTCCTGATGGATGTCTCAGACTGTCTCAGGTTTCTGATCTCAAGCTGGTCCAGTTCACGACAGACTGTTTACATATGACATATGTAAAACTCATTATTTAATATATTTAACAGTGACTGCACTACATTTCCCAGCATCCTTATCAATGTAAACATAACTCAGAAGATGGATGCAATAATCTGGGATCTATTTTACTTTCAGATTTAACCTTCTATCACATATTTTATTTTATTTGACTTGTAAAATGTAGCAAAAAACTGGACAGATACACATATAACACGAATCAGAGTGTATAAAACAGCACTTTTCTTAAATATAAACACTTGTTGTAAAAAAATCTTTTGTAAATCTGTTGTAAACAAGTCTAATTTTGTTGATTAAGTATAGTTGTCACAAATTATTATTTTGAAGTAAATAAACAAAATAAGCACAATAACATATTTTGTTTAACTTTGCACTGACTCAAAACTCAAGTTCATTTTCTCATTTGTACCAGTTTCAGAATGATCAGTCTGAACGTTAGCTGCTATTTGACTAAATAAGTGAATAAATATTAATATCAGAAACAGTGATTCTGTCTCTGTTTGCAAAAAACTAATGTATTTAGTTAAAGTTTTATTTTGAATAACCTATGTCTGAGAACTAAAGTGCATCATTCCCCATATTAATATAAAATTATTTGTTAATGAAATTCATGTTTTTATATGTCAGATGTCCCAAGTGTCTGTATGAATGAACATGAATTGTGACAGTTTCTATTGTAAGCAATAGTAACAAACTACAAAAATAAATGATATATTAAACAAAATAATAATAATAATAATAATAATGTATGCTTCTGCTTTAGATATTTAGGAAACATCTATTCAGACATGCAGCAAGGTCCGTGTTGATGCTATAATGACTCAATATTGTAAAGATCTAAAACAGAAATAAATACTATTTACACATACTGTAGTGAGACCTGTCATGATATCACACTTAATATTCACCTGACATACAAATCTGCTTTACTTTATAAAATTCCAGACTATTTAACATTCAAACACAAACACAATCTTTCTAAGATGTAATTGTTTTTTTTCCAGGATGGTTGAGGTTATGATACAAATCAAATTTTATCTGAATTAATCCTGATAGCATCCTCCATCGTTCCACATCCTGATGATTTAACTAAAAATGTTATTAAAATGTACAGAAATCATTCAGGAAATTTCACGAGGATAAATGTGTCGAGTAACAGGTGAGTTTTGATGATAAAACAAACAAAACAACACACAGGCTGAAGCAGGGTCCATGGAGCGTCGATCAGGCACATTCAGGTGACAGGCGTGAAATCAGGTGAGAAGGGAGATGTTCACGAGTTTGATTTAAATAATTAGATTCCCAACAGGTGTGTTTAGAGAGGGACAGAAGGGGCAGGTGGTGATAAAATGGAGAAATGGCACAACAATAAAACAAAGAATTAAAATAAATTTAAGACTTTTAATTCTTTATAAGCTCCTTTTTGATAAAAGTGAATTCAGTGTGTAAGATTTTTGCACAAACCCTGTGTTCAGACTGTTTATAAGGCAGAAAATATAAACAACCACACAAAGTGCAGCTGATTCAGTCTTTGTTAAATATTAGATAACACAGTTTGACTTATGAAGGTAAAGAATAACATAAAGCTCAGCACTCAGCTTTCAGTCCAACTTTATCTTCAGTAACACAACAGTAAGTCAGAAATGATTTGTTTACACAGTCTCCGATTGTTTCCTCTGAGACTCTGACAATGTTGGATCACGTCGAGACACATTTTGGCTCATAGACTCGAAGACTAGAGGAGAAAATTGTGTCTTAAAAAATACTGTACAGTTTGGTTTCTGCCAAAAAAAATATGCAGATTTCTGTTTGAGAACTGACTCTTTGCCACATTATCATCAGTTACACCACCAAACAACTATTTGATGGATTACCAAGAGATTTTGAACAGATCACCAGAGGCCACTGGAGGCATTAATGGATTACTGAACGGACCAGCAACAAGCCCAAGGGATCTGGTCTTCACCTGCAAATATCCTACAAACAACAACCAAAATAAAGCGTTAAAAAACAACCAAAAGGAAACAAAATGACCATAAACTGACGTGAAACCAACATCTAAACCACCACACAATAAAACATTGTCTGAAGACATGACACAATGTCCTCAAAGATACAAAAGATCTACAGAGACACGTAAATTGTCCTCAAAGAGACAGTAATGATGGAAAACAACCACCAAGACACACAAAATGTCCACAAGGAGAAAACAATAAAAGAACTACAAAATACAAAACCTGCACAGAGATGAAAAGTGTCAACGGAGACAGAGGATGACCAAACAACACGTCTGCATGGTTTGTGGCCTCTTTGTGTCACTATCTGCCAGTGAACAGGGGATGTATCCTGCCGACTGTGGAGATCCTCAGACTCAGAGTCTCAACAGTTATTGGATCAATAGTTATTACATTTGCTACAGATTCTTTGTGCCAAGGTAAAAAATCTTTAATTAGTTTTAGCAAACATTTGCATGTTTACACACTAAGTGGTGAACATGGTATATTAGTAGATTTGATTTAGCTGTTCTTGAATGTTACCAGTGGTTTGCACCTTGTTGTAAATCATCTGTATTTACGCTGATGAAGGCGTCTCTCGATTTTAGATTTTGACAATGACACCAAGCTTTTTCTTCTTCTGGGATCATCCACTTTAGTTATCTTCTGGTTTTTGCTCTCCTCTTATAGATTTATTTTGTTTTTTCAGCCTCCTTCACTCTCCTTGGACTTTATATTGGTAGCTCCAGTCAAACAGCTGCCAAATGCAAACTCAATACCTGATATCAACAGACCTTTAATCTGCTTCATTTGTCTTTAAGTAAAGAAGTAATGGGCCGCACCTGGGTCAATTAATTTCTTGTCAGTCAGTTGTCCATATAGTATTGAGCCCCTGAAAATGGAGGTGCTCTGCATAAAAGGACTGTAATTCGTAAATGGTAAATCTACACTTTGATGACATCTTGATGGTTTTATTTCAAATTCATTGTAAAGGCAAAATCATGGAAACTAAAGAGTAGTCTATCTGAATAAAACCACAAATAACAATGATATTTTCAGATTAATGTTGCAGTGTGTTGTTTTTCTTTCTTTGTTTATTTCCATGTTGTTTTTATAATAAAAATGTGGTCTGGATAAAATAATTCCAGTTGAAATAGCCTTATTCATTTTATGTCGTTTAGTCTGAAATTACTGAGACAGACGATGTCTTTAACTGAATCGCGTGTTTCCCAGTATGCCCAGTCTACCCAGTGTACCTCTGTGCTAGGTCAGCTGTGCGCGCCGCCGCGGCAGAGGGCTCCGCCAGCGTGAACTGTGAACGCGCATGTCCATGCGGTTTTAATAAAGAAGAAAAAACAGAACAAATCAGCTGAGGATGAAAAGACATGAAGCCTGTGCTGAGACGGAGAGCAGAGACCGGTTCTACCCTCTCATCTGAACCCGCCCCCGGTGTCCCGGAGGTCCGGTTCTGCGCTCAGATCCTCCGCTCTTTGTGAGCCGGTTCTCACACGGAGACCCGGGCGGGTTTGTGGGTTTTCTGTGAATGAAGACGCTCCACCGGAGAGAGACTCGTCAGTGTTGATGCCTTAATGACCCGGGGACGTTTCAGTTTTAGGTTTTTATGAGGAATCTGCGCTGTTCGGGTTTTATTTCCTGCAGGATTTTATCACCTTTTGTTTGACGCGGCTGATGCTGCGGTTCACACTGATCCGGTCTTTAATTATCGGTTTCATCAACCTGTAACGCTACAGTCTTCTTAACGGGGTGTGTTGACACAACACTGATGGGATTATTTCACCTTTGTATAGTGGATTTTTAGATTATTATTATTTAATTTGTATTGCTATTGCCTCTGTGGTTCGCCTGCTTTCATCCGTCTTTTGTGTGGAAGTGATTGGTCCATCGCTCCAGGACTCTGTTAGGCTATACTGCCCCAGCTGGTCCCGGTGTGACCCGGGTTGAGGAGCACCATGCCGGAGTGTGTGTCGGTGTCAGATTTCGTGCAGGAGGTTCAGGAGGACTGGAGCTCCCCAACCACCTCCTCCTTCACCTCCAAGATGATCAGCTGCAGGAACACGGTCTACCTGCTGGAGGAGGTCAGTGCCGACACGGGGGTGGGGGAGTGGACGGTGGACAGTAGGCTGTAGTCGGTGGTGGTAGTAGTAGTAGTAGTAGTAGTAGTCGCTGGTGGGAGAATTACTCGGATACTTAAGTAAGCAGGCTACTTAGGTTTAAAATAGTCGATTATAACTAAAATTCCCACATAAGTAAAAGTAACCTACTTAAAATTACTTCTCCTGCACTAAAGTCTCCGAACCCTATAAAAGGTCCTCACTCCTCTTGGAAGTTTTCACCTTTTATCGTTTTGTTTTTTTTCTATAATACTGAATCATGGTTGATTTTAATTTCAGAGGAGTCACGGTCTTGGTGGCCTCTCTCACTAGTCCCCTTCTTGCATGGTCACACACACCTGTGCCACATTCCTTTAATTTATTAAGCATGGATTTAAGGAGATATTCAGTGACTTGGAAATTTTCCTGTATCCATCCCCTAACCTGTGCTTTTCAAAAACTTGTCAATAGAGTTGCTTGGAGAGTACTTTTGTCTTCACAGTGTAGTTTTTGACCAGGATACTGATCCAGATGTATTTATACTACAATATATACCACTGATGATTTAGCTGAGTTACCTTAAAGTGGGTGAATATTTAATAAATAATTTAATTCAGTTTTACTAAATTAATATTACACAGTAGAGTTCTGTTTTCGCTTTGGTATAAAAGAGTTTTTTGTTTTTTTTGTAAATTTTTATCAAAGTCAAATTAAATCAGCAGTAGTTCAAAAGTGTAAAAAAAAAGGAAAGAATAGAAAAATAGAAGCACTGCGGTTGTATGCCAGTTTTACCAAGTTTGAAGAAATTCCTTCAAAACGTTCCTCACAGATCACATTCACAAGAACTGGACACTTACAAGGGGGATGAAAAGTTTTTATAGGCATTGTATTTGATTTTATTAGGTTGGTAACACTGGTGCAACAGTGTTTAATGAAATTGATAGTCAGATAATTTAGCTTGGAGATGTTGCCATTGCTGGGTCTCCAAAGGGTTAGAAGATAAATCAGAGAGTCGTGAGATAATCAATGGAGTAGAAAATACTCTTACAGAAATGTTTTATATTTATTTTTTGACCTTATCCTATCTTTGCATTTGTTCTGAATTTTAGTATAAGTTATTTAAATGAAACTGTGAGAAATTTAGAATCGGAATCAAATAGTTCACTCAAACAATTAGTTGTATTTTATGAACTTATCACATGTTTTTAATGTGATATTTTACCTAAAAGTAAGCAGCAGGTAAAACTGTCAGACAAAATAAAATACAAGTATGTCAAAATTGTACTTGAGTACTATACATGGGTAAATGTACTTGGTTACTGCCCACCACTGGCAGTAGTAGTAGTAGTAGTAGTAGTAGCAGCAGCAGTAGTAGTAGTAGTAGTACAGACCCATATTGAATACTCCACTTGTACAGTTGCTCATCCACGAGGCTTCACCACCTCTGACTTCTGTTGTTCTATGTGATGGATGAGTTTCATTATATTTTAGTCTGCAGCCAAATAAGACTGGATTTCCAACCAGGCAAAGAGCAGGGCCTCAGACCACAAGGGGCCCCAGAAGCTTCACGTTGATTCAGTATAATTTGGCTCTACTTGCACCACTTCAATACAGTATCAACTTTTGGTTCCTTAGGTAATATTAATCCGTCACAGTAGAAATGTAATGCTGCAAACGGCAATTATTTTTATTTGTTGTTGTTGCATAAAATGTAAGAATATAGTGAAATTATTATTCCCTGGACCCAGTTAACATATTCATATGTTTGGTTTTGTCTGAGCAACAGTCAAAAAACAGAAATGAAGAGTTTACTGTTATTGCAAATATTCAGATGTGAGAAGCTGTTACTTGCGATTTGAGAAGCTCAGTTATGAAAGTTATTGCCAATTCTTTTTTTTTTTTTTTTATCAACTAATTAACTTAATAATTTCACCTTTAGATTACTGCCAGTTGATGTCTGGGTGCCTGGACAGATAATGGAACTGTGTTGAGGGGTTAACTAATGCAATACAACTTAAGAAAACACCTGCAAATAGACAGAACACAAGCTTTACTAATGTGACAACACAGGTTTAGCATTAAAAAATAGAGAAACACTTCAAATAGCACAGATAACAATGGAAATGTTTCATGGGGGGCACATATACATAGATAAAGTCCTCTCCAAAAGTATTGGACATGTGTCCAACAAGTGTTTCTTGTTACCCACATGTGTCCTGTGAGATTAACTAACTCTACTCTTTGACTACACTTGGTTTTATCCTTGGGTTTTACCTGTGAAGACTACAACAGGTTTGTTGTTAAAAAGGATAAACCAACATAAAGACCAGAAAGCCGTCTGTGGGAGAACAGTAAGCCATTGTGAATCTGAGAAAATGATGGGAAAAAACAATCAAAGGCACTGCACAAAACATTGGGGCATAACCAATACAAGAATTTGGAATGCCCATAAAAAGAAACAAATCACTGGTGCACTCTGCAACATACACATAACAACAAACAACAACCGCTGATGACGGAAGTTTTGTGAGAACTGTGAAGAAAAACAGCAAATCAGTGACATCACCAACAACCTCCACAGAGCACAGGTGAAGTTATTACCAAAGTGATGGATGTCATTCACAGTGGAGGTAGTGTCACAGCTTAGGTTTGCATGGCTTCTTACCAACCTTTTTTTTTATTATATAATTCCTGATGGCAGCAGCACAATGAATTTGAATGTGTACAGAAACATATTCTCTGCCAATATACTGTACAACGAAATGCATCCAAACTAGCCTAGTATCTGAATCATGTTATTACAAAGTTAAAACATACACATTAGCTAACAGACAGATGATTTGGTAGCTTCATCAGTCAGAGTGTCCATCACTTTTTTGTCCCTATTGGAAACATTGCAGTCACAATTCAGCAGCTTCTAAATGATCAAATAGTTAAACCTCTATAAACCTAAACCTCTTTCAAACTGTTCAGCAAAAACCGAACGACATCCAATTAATGAAAAAGAATCAGTTGCATCAATATCATATTAGTGGCACTGATTTATCTTAATGTACCTAATAAATTGATGACTGAGTGGATATATATTGTCATGTACACTACCAACGTTTAACTGAAGCTTCAATTAAAAACATCAGCATCTGGATTGAGCTGCATTAGGGAGATTTATACTGATGAGAAACAGGTTTACACACACGTACAGGAATGTAGCTGTGAGCTGTGAGAGAACAAAGCTCGTCCTCTGTGTGTGTGTGTTGAGTCAGCAGGTGAATTGCTGCCACCCCCACCCCCCCCACATGTACACACATACACACACACTGAGCAGAATCAAACCGATGATTAAAGCATGACTGAGGTGTATGTGTGTGTCCAGGCTCTGGACAGTGATCGGTTGGTGTTGCAGAAGATGAAGAAAGCAGCTAAAGCCAAATACACATCAGGACAAGGTACAAACACACACACACAGATCAAACACACAAACACACACACACATTACTCCGTGTACTAACACCGTTTCTCTCTGTCAGAACACGTGTCTTATCTGGAGCAGTACATTAACTCAATGGAAAAGCTTTCAGTCAACTGTCACTCAAATGGAGAAACGGAGGTCGGTTCTGCCTTCTGCCGCCTGGCGGACTTTTCTAAAGAGCTCGTCTCTCCCATGAAAAACCTGGTGAGTCAGCAGCTCTCATAATTAAAAACATTGTGGGTCTTAACTGGTGCCCTGCAGAATCTTAATATGATCAGTATAACTGGTTTCACCAAACACTATTAAATCAAACGAGAAAAACTAATCTATTAAAAATGTATTTTTAGTTGGACAAATCTTAGACAAAAACCAGTTAAACCATTATTGCATTCAAAACAATCATTGGGAAACCATGTATTTAAAAACCAGTTGGCAACTTGTCCTTTCCAAACTTCAGCTGACTAATCTAAGTAAATAAAAACATAAAACCATCTGGTCACACGTGGGAGTTACTTTAACTGAATTTTTTAAGCAGATGAAAATAGTATTTGTGATATCTTGTGATATTTTTCCACAGAAAATCATGTTTCTGCTGTTCATGTACAACATAGTATAACCCATGATGCCTTAGCTGTGAATCTTCTGCAGCATTGTTGACCTCTGTGTGTATTTGTATGCACAGTTAAAGAGCATGCTCCACAACATCAACTTCTTCCTGGACTCTCTGGTTAAAGGAGACCTGAGGGAGGTGAAGGGGGTGAGGACGTTATCTTTATTTGCTGCTTTATCACCTCATATTCATATAAACTGCAAAAATGACAGATCTCAGGTGAAACTGGATCAACTGACAACGTGTTGTTTAAACTGCTTCATCAGGGCAGCAGATCTAAGATCTTGTTTTTTTTTCCCCTGTGTCTCTAGGATCTGAAGAAACCTTTTGACAGAGCTTGGAGGGACTATGAGAGCAGATTGTGAGTGATGATCACACTGATATAACTATTATCAAAACTACAGTGTGTTCCTATATAAGTATTTCTACTATAACCAGGTTTATGGAGTATGTTAGTGATGTATTTGTGCATGTAAATGTCCCTATCATGCTTTAAAAAAGCCTGGATAAGGTTTTGAGAAACTTGAATATGCTTGCTCTCTGATAGAAATTCAGCTCACACAGACAGAACAATGATGAGGGACAAAAAGGACGAACGTGAAAGCGTCAGAAACTAGAGGAATGTATGTTGAACAATTATTGATCCTAATTCTGTGACAGTCGGATTCGGGGCAGGACTTAAAACATCACCACTAACTACTGACTACTTAGAGTGACAGTTGTCATTGTCTGCACCACTTACTGTCGTGAAAGCATGTTAGACATCACAGTTTAAACCTTAATGTGGTTAAAATCTTATATCATATTTTTTTAAACCTTTATTCTATTTGTGAAATTACAATACAACAGCTTTTTAAAACCTCTACAACCTCACCCAGACTACATCACACCACAAAACACTGTTTCTATACTTGTCAATATGGACTAGATTGAGCCTCATGCAGAAACATATTTGTATTCTTGTCCTAAATTTCTCCTACTTATCTGCATCAGTCTTGTTTGTACGAGTGATCCATGTGAGATTCATTAAACTCCTTGGCTGCACAGACTTGGCGTCAATCATTTCAGACTGATTAGTGCGACTTTTTCATGAGGGGCTGCACATCCATGACATTTGATCATTAACATTATTGATGCCTCTATAAATCTGATCCACACTCTAGCATAGATCATGATTGACAGGTCACACAAAAAAGACAGGTAAAAAGGTAGTCTATGTTTTTGGAGTATTTCAGTATCAACTTAAATCAAAAACACATTTACCTCAAGGGATTTGCGATCTATACAACAAACAGCATCTATGTCTTACACCCTCGAATCAGATCCCAAAGAAAATTTAGGATATAATGTGGAAAAACCTCAGGATGAACAACAGAGAAGAATACAGGTTCCTCTTCTAAATGTAATTAACAGATTCCTATTTAAAATGTGTGTGTTCGCAGTAAGCAGGTGGAGAAGGAGAAGAGGGAATTAGCTCGTCAGTATGGGATGGTGAGGAGCGAGGTGAGCGGAGGAGAGATCGCTGAGGAGCTCGAGAAGGAGAGACGCTCCTTCCAACTGAGCATGTGTGAGGTCAGTGGCTCTTTGTCTCCTTCTCCATCACCTTTACCGAGCGCACATCCCAATTCCCTTATCTGATCGCTCCTCTCTCAACCCAGAAGTCATTATGTCCGGTCCCTCCATTTTAGAGGCCGCCCCAAAGCTCTTATGTCTTCTCTGAGGAGTCTTGAGCGAGATTTGTCTGACACAAACCTTTTATTAGAAATCTGTTACACTGACTGATGGTTGGCCTGATCAGAAACTGCAGTTATTTACCAAGTAGACAGACAAATAATAGATTTAGTAGATTCAAGTGCTTTAATACCTTGTTTCTCAGATTAACTGTGAAATTAAAAATCATGATTTGATTAACAAAAATAACCGTAAACAACTTTCTTTATTCATTAGAAATATGTTTGTCTGCATGATCTGTTGTCTCCTCTTTAAATTATTATAATTGTCTACTATTTACTAAACGTAGCTTAATGTGAGATCTGTGTAGTTAAAACACATGTTCTGTAAAACATTTGGGCTCATACATCATTTTATAGGAATTGCAATATGTTCAAATCAATCTGGATTTTTAAATAATAAAATTACAATAAAATTACAAAACTGAACATCAGTACATTTTGACATAAATATTATACCCTAAGATAATAATATAAATAAACCATGTTGCTGCTGAACATGCAGAACACAGGTTTTAAATATCTAGTTTCATAAACTTGAAAAAATATCCCCTCACAGAACAACCACTCATATGAACAGATTTGTTAAGTGGAAAAATGCAAAAGATTTAAGAGAATTTCATATTTGGAATTTTCTCTTACAAAGGAAACTTGTGTCATCAACACATGACTGAGCGAAAAACACATTTGTTTGACTTATGAATTATAATATATAGTACAACAAATGTAAAGCTAAATTAATTATTTTAGGTTTTAGTATATTTTACATTTCAGTGTATTCCTGCTGCTGCCTCAGTGTCTTTATTCGTGTCTCTGTCCAATCTAACTGCAGGCTGGAATTTTCTCTGCTCTAATACAGTGGGTATAGAAAAGAATCACCCCCTTTGAATTTCCTTTTTTTTTGCTTTACGGCCTTAAATGGAAACACAGACAAAAAATTTTTTTTTCCCAGCTTTACTTTCTCAATACAACCTATAACATCCAAGTGAAAGATATCACAGCTACAGTTCAGAGGAATTTAAAAAAATAAAAAACAAGAAATACTGAGATTAATAAAGGATCACCCCCCCCTCCTAAACAATATTTTTAAACTCAGTCAGATGTAAGTAACCACCATTTTCATTGCAGACTATGGTTTACTGGCTTCTACCTGTGATCAATTGTAATCATTGTGATTAGTGAAGCATAAAAACAGCTGTTCCGGGACCATTCCCTTGCTTGGTAGTGCAACTGACAGCAAACAACTGACTATGGGTGGCAAGCCACTTTCAAAAGATGCCAGGGATAGAGTTGTGGACAGACATAAGGCAGGAGATGGATACAAAAAAATCTCAAAGGCTTTATCAATCCCAAGGAGC
>JAUMHL010000025.1:21738586-21753904 GCA_032362345.1 Sandelia bainsii
AAGCGCTCCACAATTGTGGCTTGTTCGGGAGGGTCGCAAGGAAAAAGCCACTTCTCAAAAAAGGCCACATTAAGGCTTGTTTGAGCTTTGCCAGAATGCACCTTGAAGATTCTGAGGCCAAGTGGAAAAAGGTCTTATGGTCAGATGAGACCAAAATCGAACTATTTGGCCTCAATACCAAACGGTACACCTGGCGGAAATCCAATGCAGCTCACCATCCACAACACACCATACCTACAGTAAAGCATGGAGGTGGCAGCATCCTGTTGTGGGGGTGTTTCTCTGCCTCAGGGCCTGGGGCTCTCGTTAGGGTAGAAGGAAAAATGGATGGGGCAAAATACCGTCAAATTCTTTAGGAAAGCCTGCTACCCTCTGCCAGAAAGTTGAAGATGGGCAGAATGTTCACCTTTCAACATGACAACGACCTGAAGCACACAACAAAATTGACCACACAGTGGCTGAAGGGGAAAGAAAGACCTAAATCCCATTGAAAATTTGTGGAGAGATTTGAAGGTAGCAGTCCACCAATGCTCACCATCCAACTTGACTGAACTTGAAAACAGTTCTGTAAAGAAGAGTGGGCAAATATTGCTCAATCTAGATGTGCAAAGTTGATAGAGAAGTATCCCAACAGACTCAAGGCTGTCATTAAAGCAAAAGGTGGTTCAACAAAATATTGACATTGGGGGGTGATCCTTTATTAATCTCAGTATTTCTTGTTTTTTATTTTTTTTTTACTCTTCTGAACTGTAGCTGTGATATCTTTCACTTGAATGTTATAGGTTGCATTGAGTAAGTAAAGCTGGGAGGAAATATTTTTTGCGTGTTTTTATTTAAGGCTGTAAAGCAAAACAAAAGGAAATATTTCAAAGGGGATGATTCTTTTCTGTACCCACTGTATCTGTGATTGTCTTCTCCTTCACCTCCTCACACATTAGTCATGGAGTGCTTTGCTTTAGAAAGATTTTTTTTTAAGTGATTAACTGTTCCCCTTTTATTTCTGTAGCGCAGCTCTGATGATGCATCACTGAGGTTTTTTAACTGTTTTAAGCTCCACTAATATATAATTTAACTCTCTGGTAAATTTGTACATGAAATCCAAATCAAATACATCACTAATATTAATCAAATGATGTTAAGGAAGCAGTTTTATCTGTTGTGTATTTTTACATTTAATACTTAAAATATGTGTTTTTATTTTAATACATACTTTTACTAACGTTTATTAACATACTAACTTTTACAAAGTGTTAGTAATACTTTTACCTAAGTAAATGATGTGAGTACTTCTTCCTCTTCTGATCTTCAGTAGGGCTGTGTACTGACAAGAATCTGGGGATACGATTTGTATCATGATACAGGGGCTATGATTCAAAATACTGTGACATGTTGCAATATTTTAAAAGCTAATTTTAGGGGAAATGTCAGTATAAAGAACACACCATTATATGCATAAATTCTGAGTAAAAGAAACTCATGCACTTCCTCTCTCTCTCTCTTTCAGTATCTGATTAAGGTCAACGAGATAAAGACGAAGAGAGGAGTCGACCTGCTGCAGAACCTCATCAAACACTACCACAGCCACAACAAGTAAGAAAAGACACACACAGACACAAGCAAACCTGTGGGCCAGTGTGGTTGTGCCGCATTTACAACGTTCATATGTGTGTGTGTGTGTATAGTTTCCTGCAGGAGTGTGTCTCCACCACTCAGAAGTTGAAGCAGTACATGGAGGAGCTGAACGGAGTCCTGAGCACTGTAAGACAAGTCACACACTGCAGCCTCTAAGGGATGCTAATGGACTGTTGGTAGATTTTCCCTGCAGTCAGAATACGACGTGGGTGTTTTAGCTGGATACAGCTGGATACGGATCCCTATTAACCACTTATATAGTATTGCAACAAAAAATATTGCATAAAACACAATAACTGCATTTGCATGCACTTAAGTAACGCAATTACAGCATGTTTTAGCTGATTTAACTGTTGTGTACATGTAAAATTAGAGAAACTCAGGTAGATTTCTCCAGGAGACCGCAGATTTCTCTGATACAAAATTGCTGTAATTCCTAAACAGTCAATGGTTAATCAAATACCTCTAAAAGATTAAACTTAAATGACGACATCATTGCTTTATTTTCCATCCATTGTGGTTGTGTAAAGATGCAAAAATAAATTGTGTTGCTCTTTGTGTTTAAGACTTTTCTACTTCTGGACCTGGCTGTATGTATACATGTAACTAGGTTGTTATTGGGTTTTTACAAGTCTGCAGACAGAGGAGAAGGAACAATGGTGGAAACACTGAGGCTGCACAATACAAAACAAAAAAACTAGAACTACACAGGTAACACTGTTATGATCTCATCAGCCGTTGTGTGTCTGCAGGTGAAGCAGCGTCAGGATGAGGAGAAGAGACAATTGTGTGCTCTCAGAGACCAGCTGAGGCCGGTCGTCCACACAGAGCAGGTCAGAGACGCCGACCCTCAAACTAACATTATAATACTGTTCAACAGGTAATTAATGTGTGTGTGTATATATGTCTGTGTGTAGGACTCTTTACCTAAGCAGGTGTACAGTATGCATCAGCTGCTTGGAGACAAACAGTACGGAACAGAAAAGACAGGATTCCTCTACAAAAAGAGTGACGGGTAAAACACACACACACACACACACAAACTGTGGCACAAACTCAGTACTCAAGTAAAACTACTCCACTACAAGTAGACGTACAATTTCAAATTCTTTATTGCAGAACTTGCCTCGTCCAGACTTGTTTCACGTGCCTCATAAATAAGGTTTCTGCAGAAATCTAAAATGTTTCGATGTTGTTAAATTTAATTCGTGTACATATTCAAGGAGAGAATTTAAAAATCTTATTTCTAAGAATTTAACTTGAAAAATCAACAAACATTAATTTGAATTTTTTATATCCATAAGTTGACAATTTAATTTAGTAGCAGTAATAAACACACACCAGTGAAACTACAACCCTGTTTTTTAAAGATGAAAAACATGGCAAAGGAAATGTTCCAGTAGTTAGAACTACTAAAAATAAAGATCTGTGCAAAAAAAACAGCAGCAGCAGCAGCTTTATTTGCCATTGTTGTGTTTCTGGCCCCGTTTATCACTGGTGGAAGTACTCAGATCTTCTACTTCTACTAAAACTGTGCAGTAGAGTAAAAGTAGTTGAGTGAAATGTAAATACTCATGTGAAATACAGTTACGTCAAGTAAATACTATATTATTAATATAGAATTATTATTATTATTTATATTTATATTCTATATTATAGTTACAACTAAAACTTTGTTTGTGTTTCAGGTTGAGGAAAATGTGGCAGAAGAGGAAGTGTTCAGTTCACAACTGTTATCTGACCATCGCACATGCTACTGTGAGCTCACCTGTGTGTGTGTGTGTGTGAGAGAGAGAGAGAGACAGACTGAGCGAGAGATTATATTTTTGTTGGCACTACATTTGTAAAATAACTGAACCTCCTACCCTTGAAACCTACACTTTCTCATATTTCATAGAACAGATATGGTTTGGTTTTGTGTTTTGCAGCTCTTAAAGAGGGAAACAAAGAAAATTAATCATAATAAAATAAAATAAAAATAAATGTGGAATCAACTGTTTAATTTAGCTCAGTGTTATCTATTTTATTATTGATCTGCTACTCTCGCTAGTTTCTAAAAAAATAAACGAATTCTAATAATGGTTTAACTAACTGATGCTCATTACTTCCTCAGCCTAATAAGCCTCCAACCAGACTCAACCTGCTCACCTGTCAGGTTAAACCTAGTGTGGAGGACAAGAAATGCTTCGACCTCATCTCACGTAAGACACGCACACACACAAACACAAACACATATTTGTGTTGGTGTTAATCTCTTCTGTTTCTGTCTTTCTTTCTTTCTTTCTTTCTGTCTGTCTGTCTGTCTGTCTGGTTTGAACTAAGAGCTGCTGTAACATGCCAAAATAATTTTCCTCCAGGATTAATAACATTTTTTGAATCTTGAATCACACGAATGATAAATGGATAAACTAGAGAAAAACAGAGTGCTGTTAATGTTACAGATTAGCATAATGATGCTGTATATGTAAAACTATGGGTTTAACTGGTAATTCATTGTATTTTTGTATAATTAAAGAAACATAATGTAACTTATTTTTAGCACAGTGGATTGAGTCTCATGTTGGCACCAGCTTAAGTTGGATATTGTAGTTTTAACGTAATGAAACATAAGTATAAATATAGTGAAATAAGTGTAGATAAACACTATGTGATATAAATATGTTGATTAATCACACACAGTATAATTGTGTTATATGTGAGGGATCCTACATAGTTGTAAATCAATCAACACTATAATATTACTTTCTAGTTACTTTTTTTTACATTACTTTTTCATTACTCTCTTGAAGCTATTGAACATAAGCTAAGACTTGATCTAATACATATAACTTGTAAAAAAAAAATTTGAACACCATGTATCATTTTCCTTCCACTTCACAATTATGCGCTGCTTTGTGTTGGTCTATCACATAAAATCCCCGTAAAATACATTTAAGTTTGTGGTTGTAATGTGAGAAAATGTGAAGAAGTTCAAGAGGTATGAATACTTTTTAAAGGCACTGCACGAGTGCACCTTTTCTAAGAACTTCTTCGATAGGACAAAGTGCGTTTTTAACAGATAAAATATTTTTTTTATTTGTGAGAGGATACAAAAATAGGAAGTGAGGATGGACATTGAAAAACAGATTTCTCCTCAGATTTTTGAGGAGTTAGATGTTAATATGTCAAAAAAAATCCCATGTAACGAGTTACTTCATAATAATATTACTAAATTAAATGATACTACTAGTACACTACTGTGCCATGGAGAGTAATAAGTAATATCTTACCCCAAACGCTGCTTGAGTCAGGGTATTATCCTGCAGAGAGATGTGAGTGTACAGTAAATAAGGTTGTCTGACCCTAGCATTTAAGTTACCTTGAACAAGACCAGTTCAGTTGAGGTCGAAACATTCTCCTGTCCAAAGTCACAAAATATCAAAGCTTATAGTCTTATAAGCTGTAACAATTATATTGTCCTGCATTCACCAGTTTTCCACACCAAAATGCCTTGTTAAAATTATTAATCATATGTGCAGCATAGCTCTGATTATGCTTTTCTATTATGAAACATAATAAAATATATATAATTCTCTAGCTTTTAGAATTTCTCAGCAGCATCTAACTAAACAGGAGATTCATCACTTTTTTAATTCTCTTTGTTTTGTTTTCACCCCTCACCTTCACATTCATTGTTATTTTTAAACTCTTTCCTCCTCAGGCCTCAGTTTGCCTGATTCTGACCAGTTGTCGCTGTTGGTTACAGAGATAACATCGACTCAGAAATCTTTGGCTAAATCTCAGTTTACACTGGTCAATGTCTTTGTCCTCCAGATAATCGGACTTACCACTTCCTGGCTGAGGATGAAGCTGAGTGTGTGGTGTGAGTAACAAACTTTATTTTAAATCTAATCCAGTTATAATATAAATGAAACTGTCAAATGTGTTTAATGTGCATCTGTTCGTGTTGTTCAGCTGGATCTCAGTGCTCAGTAACAGTAAACAGGAGGCTCTGAGTGTGGCTCTGGACGGAGGGAGGAGAGGGGGAGGGCTGGGAGAGAGCAGCCTGGAGGATCTGACCCGGGCCATCACTGACGACATTAAACGAATGCCAGGAAACAACAACTGCTGTGACTGTGGAGCTCCAGGTATCTGTCAGTCAATAAACTCATTGTTTCCTTTTGTATGTTCATAGTCCAAAACAAATAATTTATTAAAAACAATTACACTTAAGTCCTAAAAACATAAAAAACTGAGTTCACAAAACAGAGATTTAACTCAGTTGCACATTTTTCACTTTTGTCTGACATCTTAAAAAAAACAACAACTTAGTTTCTCCTTGATAAACTGAAATTCTCTCTCTGCAGATCCCGGATGGCTCTCGACAAACCTGGGCATCCTGACCTGTATTGAGTGTTCGGGCATCCATAGGGAGATGGGGGTCCACGTCTCCAGGATTCAGTCTCTCAGTCTGGACAGCCTGGGGACCTCAGACCTGCTGGTAGGTCAGAGCTGTAAGCTAACAAGCTAATCCAGCGTCAGTCCATCCCTTATAGGTCAGATTGGTTTAGTTAAGACAGAGCTCAGTTTACTTTTTATGTCTTTAAAATTGTTTCAGGGATTTTTGAAAAATATATAATATAAAAAAATTTTTTTTTCCAAGTTTCACAGGGGACTTTAAATACTGCAGTACCCATGAGGCTTTGCTGTTGCAATTATGAATAAAATAAGTTGTCGTAGCTGTTGTTTTCAGATTTTAAACACTGTTTTCTTTAGTTTAACCTTCTGTTAGCTGTTTGCATGACAGAGTTTAATCCCCTGTAACTGGAGCTTCATCTTTTTATTTTCAGATTTTTTTTTTGTTTTGTTGCATTTACATACATTGAACTTCCTCTGTAACTGACCCTCAGACCAGCAGGCTGTAGTTGACTTGTCACCAACCTTCTTATGTCACAATCTTTTTACCTTTTCACTTTTATCTTGTTCATCGCTTGCGCTGATGATTCAACCAGTTTGCTCACTTAAGCCTTGAAGATGAGAAGAGTTTTATTTATTAATTCTGGGATACCTTCTTTCCACTTTACAACTTTATTATCTAGGAGTAACTTATAGATAATAAGCAAGTAGTTTTTGATCCCTGACTTTAACTGAACTCAGGTGACTGTAGGTTGATTGATTAGCTTGTTACCAACATACAGCAGAAGTAATGCACCTGCTTCTACTCGGTTCTGGAGCTAATTTCACACTGTTAATATCTTTTTTCACATGACTCTAATTTTGTTTTTGATGTAAATGTTCCTCCATATGACTAGAGGGCAGGTACTGATAAAATTGTGTTTTCTTTCCTCTTTCCAGTTGGCTAGGAATGTTGGTAACTCTGGTTTTAATGAAATACTGGAGGCGAACCTGCTGAGTCCATCACTAAAGCCCTCTCAACACAGCCACATGTAAGACACACTCACAAACGGTTATCATGGCAGATATAATTTTTCCTTTTCCTACTGTAAATCCTACGTTTGTGTTGTGTGTGGGCAGGGCGGAGCGTAAAGACTTCATCCTGTCTAAGTATCACGACGTTCACTTTGTGAGACGGAATCACAGCTCTGCTGCAGCGCTTAGACTCGGCCTCCAGGAGGCGACAAAGAGCTCAGACATTTACAGTCTGATCCACCTGAACGCTCAGAGGACAGAGCTGATCCAGCCGCTGCAAACACACATACAGGTACACACACGGATGCAAACAGTCATTAGTACCCTCTGTTTTATTTCTGTCAAGACGTAATAAAAATCGTCTGGCAGGTCTTGGTATTATGCAAATACAAACTCAGACTAAATAAACTGTTTATACACACACATAGTGGTACACACGTGTACAGCTTTACATACACACACACACATACATGTAGAGACTTAAACACTATAAATACACTAGTGTGAACAACAGTGTATGTGTATACACATACACATATACATGTACATGAAAGTTAAAACCTACAGTATAAACACACACTAAGCAGTTTGTTTCCATGCCAACAGGAGAAAGGGGAGACGGCGCTCCATCTCGCCGTCCTATTGGCCGACAGGACGTCACTGCACATCCTGGAGTTCCTGGCTCAGAACTGGTCGGTCTGATCAAATGATGGTGTTACACTTACAGTGTGTGCTAATGTGCACATCTGTGTGTTTACCTGCAGGTGTGTGTGTGTGTGTGTTTTTCAGCTCCAATGTGGACGTGCAAACATCAGCAGGAAACACGGCGCTGCACTACAGCTGTCTGCACAACAAGAGCGACTGTGTGAAACTGCTGCTTCGAGCCCGAGCCAACACACACATCAGTAATGCGCACACACACACACACCAGTAACACACACACACACTTTACAGTACATTATACTTAAATGTGTCAGCATAAAACGGCTAATTAAATGAGGACATTTTATAAATGTGTGGGCATCTGTAGCCAGTGGGAACATTTTTAGAGAGTGAAGGCATTAAGAGTTGTGCATTTTTAGTTTTTTTTTTTTTGTAAAATACATTTTTTGGCCTGTAGGGACATTTTTGGAACGTTTTTGGACACTTTCCTGGAAGGGGTGACATTTTTGAAATCATTAATTTAATAAAATTTCTTGAAAGGGACAACATATTTAGAAAGCTCAGCATTTTTTCAATCTAGGGACATCTTTGGACAGGAGGGACATTTTACAAAACAATAAATGGTGACATGTTCGAAAATGGGAGACAACTTTTTGGACTTAAATAACCTTTTAGGAAAACAAAAGAAAATGTTTTTGGAAAATTAGGTTAAATTTAAATATAGATCTCATTATATTTTAGAAACAGAGTAAATTCAACTGAAGGGGAAAAGATCTTTGGAAATGTTTGCCATTTTCAAAAAGTAGGAACATTTTGAAAAACTCTTTGAACATTTTTGGAATATTTAGGCATTTATGTAAAATTAGGACGTATATGTCAAAATAGGAGATGCGAGGACAACTTTGGACATCTCTCTAGAAAGTGTGTACATTTTTGAAAATGGAGGGATTGCATACAGCGGGTACCTGTATGTAAAATTAAATTTTTTGGCCAGTGGGGACATTTTTTATGTTTTTAAAAGTGACAACATTACAAAAATTTCCTCACTCTCGTGTTTATAAGGACAGAGCGTGGACACAGACACTTTTCCTGTTGTTCTTGTTGCTGTGTGAAAACAGAAAAGATGTGACATTGACATTAATGTTTTAAATGCTTGTGTGTGAGCAGAGAATGAGTTGGGAGAGACGCCTCTGGACGTAAGCCGCAGGTTGAAGCACAGCCACTGTGTGGCGCTGGTGAGGTCAACACTTGGATCGCAGTAACACTACTGCAGTAACAATGTATTACACAAACTTTAAATGTGACTTACTGTGTGTGTGTGTGTGTGTAGCTTCTGCAGGCCCAGTCCAACCAGTTTGACCATCACGTCCATGTGGAATATGAGTGGAGGCTTCGTCATGACGACATCTACGACAGTGACGATGACTTTGATGACAAGGTAACCATGGCGACTGCTTTATTCGTCCTCTGTTTATGAAATAAAAACATCAAGGTTGAGTGCTGCAGTTTCTGCTCTAACATTAGATATTGTTCCTGTTAAATTTGTAAATTTAAATTTGTTTACAGTGACTACACCGGTCTAGAAATAGAATGGACATTTTTGGACATTGACGACGTTTCTAAAAAGCAAAAACATTTTAATAAGTCAAGACGATTTATAAGGGAGGGAGGACATTTACTTTATGTAAAATTAAATAAGTCAGGGCATATTTAGAGAGTGGGAACAGTTTAGGAAAATAAGCAGTTTTTTGGGAAGTGAAGACATTTGTGTAAAGTTTGGACTTATTTTGGATATATTATTGGATATACATTTTTAGAAAAAGAAATGGTTTGACAAAATAAATTTTTTGTAATGTGTGTACAAAGCTGTTTTTGTAATATTTACTAAAGCATGTTGTTAAAACAATAATGCCTGTAACACATATTTTTTCTGTGCAAATCTACTACTCAGTAAATTATCTACTCCTGCTACCCCAACATTTCAGAATGGTCCGGTGAAGAAGGAGCGCACGTCTTCCTCCTCGTCCTCCTCCTTCACCTCCTCCTTCTCCTTCCCCTCCCGCCCCTTCAGCTTCAGTCAGTCCATGGCCTCCTCCAGCACCCCGCTCTCATCTGGAGCTGCAGGAGGAGCTGGAGGAGGCCTGCTCAGCGTTGGGAGGAGGCTCGCCATGGCCATGGAGCTCCACAGCCGACCCTCTGACTCTACTCCCAGTCCTCCTCCACCTCCCCCATCCTCCCCTGCACCCCCACTACCCCCCAGGGTCAAAGGTGAGACCAGATTCAGATGGTTCTGTGTTTTGTTTTGACATCGATAATGTTTCGAGGCTGTTCACTGATTTCGTACGCACAAAATTATGCAAACAAAAATAAGTCCTCCATCTCTGCTCTCCATCGTCCTGTAGCTCCCAATGTTCCTCCTCCACCACCTCCTGCTGGAGGGGAAGGAGTGGGTGATGAAGAGGAGGAAGAGGGGGACGTCTTCTTCCCCCAGACAGGAAACAGAAAGTCAACACCTCCCACTCCCTCTGGCATCCGACAAAAGAGGAGCTGCTCTGAGTCCAGCAAACATGGTAATGTCTGAGAAACACGTGGCAATTAATCTGTCTGAGTGATACAGTGTAATTAACCCTCTGTGTGTGTGTGTGTGTGCATGTGTGCATGCGTGTGTGTGTAGATTACGGGCTGCCAACAAGTCCCAGGATCTACAGTGGTCCAGACTCCTCCTTTAAAAAGTGTGTGTGAGTATCTGAAACATACATAAACTCAACACTACTGATCTCTGGTGGACTGAAGCTGAATTACAGGTCACAGTCTTCAGGCTGATGTTCAACCTGCTGGTAATAAATCTCTCTCTCTTCCTCTGTCTGTCTCTACAGTCCATCTTCTCCTCCCAGCTCGCTGACTGAACGACCAGATAGAGGTACTTCCTGTCCTGTAACGTCTTTCTTCTTTGTCTTATGTGATCGTGTGTTATTTTGTTTTGACTTTTTAGCCAAACTTTAACACGTCAACTTAGATTTAGGAAAAAGTTAAACACTTTCCTGGCATTTTATACATCAAACAATCAATTATTCAAGAAGATAATAAGTAGATTCATTAGGATTAGAAACAAATGTTAGTTGTATTGCTTTAATAGTGCAAGCTACATTTCCAATTAATTAAATGACATACGTACGGCATTTTTAGAAAATTCTACGGTGCTGTGAAAAAGTATTTACCCCCTTCCTGATTTTTCTTTTTTTGTCACAAAGTTTAATATTACACAAAGATGACCTGAGTAAATACAAAATGCAAGAACACAAAGGCTTGTCTCACATTTGCCAAAAAACATCTTGACACCAGGCAGGTTTGGATAGCTTTTTTTCCTTTAATAAATAAAATCCTCATTTACAAAACAGCATTTTTTATTTACTTGGGTTATCTTGTGTTATATTAAAATTTGTTTGATGATACTTTTTCACAGCACTGTGCATGTTAATTGCCCTGTTTTTTTGCAGCAGAGGAGGTAAATACTTTAATATGACACCTATTATTCTTATTAATTCTCTTATTCTCTTAATTTTTAAAGTTCTGTTTATTTTTCAAGAGAAGGTGGATAGGACTTTAGTTTTAATTATTTGTTTCATAGCTTCAACTCTAATAATCCCAGAGAAGCATTGTTTTATGTCTAGAGTTGGCTCAAGCAGTGCTACTTTAGAATTAATACTTTTTGTCCAAGTTGAAATATTTTCATCTTACGTTTTTGACTTCTCCAGCAGTATGATTCAACAAATATAGCAACTAAATTTTAAATGTAGTCCACTTTTGGCATGAAAAGAGAAAAAAATCACAGATGACTTCTTTCTAAGAACTACATGTTCCCTAGAATAACTTGATACTTAATAATAACAGGTTATCGAAGGGCGGATAGTGATGGTAACTCCTCCCACCTCCTGCACCCTGCCAGTAAAGCTCCGCCCAATGAGTCTCCGACCAATCAACGCTCTCAGAGCTTTGAGAGTGATGGCAGAGGCCCTGCCCCCCAGCCTCTCCCTCGCAGATCAATGGTCAGTTTATAATTTAATTACACTGAATAATTTTTTTAAATTAATTTAACCCTTTGAGATTAGGTGGCCCTGAGTAGACACAACTTTTTTTGATTTATTTAAAGAACCACAAGACAAATGGACCACTCTTGGACAATACATTGCATTTTAGAGAACTGAGATTTGTTTTTAAATGTATATCTGAGAAGTAACTTCCACATAAAGTACAGTATTTCACTGTTAAATTTAGTAAAGTAGAAATATGAAATAGTATAGAATTAAAATACTCAGGTAAAGTATCTTTAAATGTATTTGAGTAAATGTACTAGATTTCTTTACACCAGAGTCCAATAAAATAACTACTGTACCTTAACTGTGTAGCAACCACTTAAAAGCACCTTAGCAACCTTCCTCAACTGCCTAGCAACACCATGGAAACGCACAGTAACCAACTAGCAATGGCTTAGCAACCATGTAGCGACACAAGTTGTCTCAACAGGAATTATTATTATTATTATTTTCAGTCTGATTTGCTCTTGTATTTGCTCTTGTCCATCAGCCTCGGGGCACAACAAGTCGACGGGCTCAGGCTCTGTACGACTGCCAGGCCGACCACCATGATGAGCTGAGCTTCTCTGAGGGACAGGTGCTGGTGGTCCTGGGGCAGGAGGACAGTGATTGGTGGGTAAGTATCAGCATCCTGCACTCCGATTGGTTCACCTACTCTAATTGGTTTTGACAGTGAACAACAGAGTTAATGACAGGCTACAATACTTTTTCACTGATAAAGAGACTAAAGATGATTTTGAATACAAAAACTATGAATATACATTTTTCAGGACAGACAAAACAGAAACTGTACCACATAAAAAGTCATTACAATTCAGTTTTTGAAAACTAAATGATGTCCCATACAGCTACAAATAAAAAAAGTGTTTTAGTTTGATCAGGTTTGGTTCACAACCAGCAGTAGTCGAGTCTGTGTTCATGTTTCTGTAAATGATCAGTAAATATATAAATGTAAATGATCATGTCTTTGTGCCTGTAGCATGGTTACATAGAGGATGAACCAGACCAGAGGGGTTTGTTTCCATCCTCCTTCGTCCAGCTGCTCTCAGACTGACATGAACCTGGAACACGCTAGGATCCATCCAGGATCTTGGAACAGCACAAATCCAGACAACAGCAGAACCTGGAGCTCAGGAGAACCAAACCAGATCAAAACTGGATCAGTACTAAGTAGCAGAAGCTGAACAGTGATCTGGTCCTGACCAGCCACAGTTCCTGTTGTCATAGCAACGTAAACTTTCTGTTACTGTGGAAACGGATGACCTTTCCATGAAGAATCTTGACCAGACTTCATGGTCATGTGATAATGTTGCCATGGAGACAGGCTCGCACAGACTGACCAGTTATTAATTTAAAATATATAAAATATTTTATTATGCACAGACAAGATGCAACAATCTGCTGGACTTTTATTTACAAGTTTATTTAAATCACTTTTTTTGTTCTAATTTATGTATTTATTTATTTTAATGTATGTAAAGTTATTGCGTGTGGCAATGCCACATAGGAGCTGCTTCTGCACTATTTCAGACTTCACCACTGGAGGGAGATGAGGCCTATGAGGGCCTGTCCTGTGGACTGATGGTGAGGTTCAACAACTAGACTTTGGGATCCTGAAAATCAAAAGATAATTACCAGTCGTCTGCTCTAAATTCAGGTAAAACCAGACGCTATCCACATGGACCTCAGAAGAGGTGAGGCCTGAAATCAGACACAGCTGATGTTTCCCGCTGCCTTTGATGTCACAACGTCTCAGTGATTAACGGCTTGGTCACATTGGTTTCCACATCCGGCCCTAAAAAAGGACTTGATACTACATTTGTGATGCAGGCAATAAATACTGTCAACAGTACCATATATGAGGATGGCGTTCCAGTGTCTAGTCTGGTAGTGGGATATATACGCTGACTGCAGTGAAATAGAATAAAGGTATATATTTCTGAACACAGTGTCTAGAGACCAGAGCGAAACAGGAAGTGCGTCTGTTTTTTCCCCGTTATTTGATAAAAATTACTTGAATATGGAGACTATTCGTATATTGGAAATGTAATGTGACCACGCCTTAAGTGCCACAGTGCACTGCTGCCAGCATTACAAATACAAATTCTCATTAAAAGGAGGAAATCGTTTCAAAAACTTCTTTTCCACATCAAGGTATTTTGCATGCTGAAACTAGATATTTTCTTATTAGTACATACTAGTTTATCAAGAAACCTTTTTTTATATAAACAGTTATAACAAACATCAATTGTTATGCCATCATATCACAAATGCCTAAAAAGATTCTTGTTAAAACCCAACTCTTTGGTATAAAGTAATAACTACAAAAATGACATGTTTTAATGAGAAACTGAGCTGAAATATTGTCATGAGGATGGATATACACTTTACTCATGTGGGACTGATTGTTTCAACCTTTACCTCCAGATCTCTTAGTATGTTTTCATAAAAGAAGAAGACAAGAACTTCATATTTTTATTTGTTTCAAAGTGGTGGGTTTATGTTGTTTCCTGTGGTTTTCATTGAAAAGTCACAGTACTTCACTCTGTTTGGCATCTGTGAATGAATGAACTGTAAAGAGAAACTGACTTGTTTTTTTATAAAACAGGCACAGTTTAAACACAATGAGCTAAATTAAAGCTGATAACAAAACATGATTCTTGCATCTTGTTTGGTCAGTTGATGCCACTCTGATTTGATTTAATCTGCACCTTCATGTATTCCTGATGGGAAAACTACACTGCAGGGAATCTGTTAAGCACAACTTTGATTGATTCATACAGAAGCACACTGCATTCAATAGAGATGTTATGTCAAAATTATAATGCATCTCACAATTATGAGAATAGATTTTGGGATCATTAGATCAACATCTCATAATTATGAGGAAATATTTCAGATGATTTACAATCCATGATTCAGGAACAAACGCTTCAGAGGTATTTCAGAATCAACAGGTTTTAAAAATGTATTGTTCACGTGAGTAAATACTCAGTGGTTAGTGTGATATTGACAAAACTGAGGTTATTATATTTGGGCCCAAAAATCTAAGAGACATGGTATCTAGTCAGATTGCCACCCTAGATGACTTTGCATTGGCCTCATGTACTACTGTGAGGAATCTTGGAGTCTTGGAGCCAAGGCAGCCTGGTAGCTCAATGGGATAAGCATCAGACTGGGATGCAGAAGGTGGCAGCATCAAATCCCAGCCCAGACCCCAGCCCATCCCCCATACCAGGTGTATCCTTGAGCAAGACACTCAGTGCTGCCTGTGGCTACCCACTGCTCCCCCCTAGGGGGGATTGGTTAAATGCAGAAGTCAAATTTCATTTTAACATGTAAATGTGATCAATGACAATAAAGGTGACTGCTATCTTTGACCAAGATATATAATTTACCTCCTACATAAAAGAAATATCTAGAACTTCCTTCTTCCACCTGATGAATATTTCTAAGATTAGGAGCATCCTGTCTCAAAGTGATGCTGAGAAACTAGTCCATGCATTTGTTACTTCTAGAT
>JAUMHL010000025.1:21757841-21767917 GCA_032362345.1 Sandelia bainsii
GTTTCTTCTTCACAAAACTACTCAAGTAAAAGTAAAACGTATGGTGCAGTAAAACTACTCCTAGAAGTACATTTTTTCAAGAAGTTACTTAAGTAAATGTAACTGAGTAAATGTAACTCGTTACTACCCACCTCTGATCATAATGGTGGTACTTGGAGAGCCAAGTATTTTTTGAGGCGGTACCAGGTGTAAAAAGTTTGAGCCACTGATCTAGATCCTTAATTCAATGCTTTGTATAAGTGTTTACAGCTTCAAAATCTCTACAAGTGGATTTTGGGAAATTTGTACCATACACTTTCTCTGCTTTTTTCTCCATTTAAAATTAAATCTACAACACAACAGAACGTGCAAAACGTAAAACAGTATACAATGATTTTATATTTATTGCTAGATTTTTAAAATATTTGTGTAAGTTCCTTGTGTTTGTGTATGTCATTTGCATTTCATACATTTTGACGTGTCCGGTGGACAGTGCGCTGGTAAGCCACTGCAGGTCTTTAAGTTTGAACGGCAACAGGACAAGGCTGACTCCACGTTTAATGTCCACCGCACTCTCCGGGTACAGGAAGTGATGCGTTGTCCGGTTCCCAACATCTTCCTCATGTCCTCGAGTCACCGCTTTGTTCATCCTGAGAGTGGGATGATGAAGTGAAGAGTAGGGATAAGGTATATGTGTGTGTGTGCACGTGTGTGTGAACATACGTACCGGATCACAAAGTTGTGGGAGTCTATTAGGACCCCACGTTTAGATCTTCGCAAGTTGCCAGAGTTGCCGACCACTGCACATTTCCGGCAACGGGACGAGAGATGAGAGAAGTCCACAGTGGGCGAGGAAATGACCTGGAACATGTCTGTGATCACTTTGTCCAGAGTCTGGTCATTAGTTGCCTGCTGAAGAGCCTGTGGAGTGGTAGAATATTAATCACATTAATTTTTACCTGTATTAAGCTTTTTTTCCTTCAGTTAACAGAATCTTAATTTACAACTAATAATTTTTTTTAAAGCAGCCTTGACAACAAATTACAACTTTCCAACATATCACGTTTTTTTCCCCATAGAATCATGAAGCTTTTAAAATTCATATTCGGCTAGTCTAACTCTGTGAAATCTAATAAATAAATAAATAAATCCTACTTCCAGCCTGTAAAATATTAATAATTATTGTTTCTTTATGATTGCGAATTGAATTTTTGGGGGAGTTTTGATTTTGTGTCTAAAAAAACCTATATATTTTAACATCTCCCTTTTAGATCTGGGAAACTCCAGAGGATATTTTTCACTATTTTCTAACAGGTTTTAGACTTAAACAATTAATGAAATCATGAAAATAATCATCAGATACATTTTTAAATGGAAAATAATTGTTATATGCAGCCTACAATTTTAGTTAGTTAGTGTATCTACTGTACATCATGCAGTTCTGCTTGTTCCTTTTCAGCTCTCAAACACACACACAAAGAATTTACTGCACACTGTGGATCAGACTGATGATGGTAGTAGCATTTCCAACCCCCTGCCACCCCCGCCCATCTTTTAATCTACTAATGGTTTCTGCAGCAGGACTAAATCTATAAATGCAGGGAAAACACTCAGTTGTCTATCTTCTTGTCTTCACCAGACTGCTGACAGCATTCACAATGACAAATTTAAGATATAATACATTTAAATTTTCTGAAAACACAGATTTTCATTAAAGATATCTGCAGAAACTCTCTGTATGCACATCATGCAGCATATTTCACATCCTCCTTTGATTTCTAATAAATCTTCCTTCTGTGATGCTGGTGATTTACTGATTGTTAGCGTTAACATCAATTCAATGCTGTCAGGTCATTTCTAGTGTGCAGCCTGTAAACAGTTCCTGTAACAGGCTGCACACTTTGGTATTGCTTTTATACCACAGTCCGTTATTACAGAAAGCAAGAAAAAACATTAAATGTCTCATTTACAATCTTTAAAAAACTTGTTTTGAAGATTTACTTTGGTGTAAATGTTTATGTAAAGTATTAATACTTATATTAAGAATATTTACTGCAAAATTATTTTAGTACAAGAAACAGGATTTATGTACACAGTATAATGATTTAATCAAGCGGTGATTTGAGCTGCCTTTAGATACTTGCAGTAAAGCTGCCATGTACAATTAACTCTTACACCCTCACAGGAAACTTAATTTCCTTTATGTAAATGAACTTGCTGAAAGTGTACACATATACAGCTTGTGACTCTTGTCCAAAGAATGACTTTTATTTTGAAAGCCACACAAGCACATTGCATCATGGCTTCGTACCTTCTCTAATGAGAACAGAGGCTGTAACATTGTTCCTACATTTAGGCCTTACCAGCCACCATTTGAGGGCGTCAGGGTCAAAGTAATTGTTCTTTTGACGGAGGATAGGCTGCTGTTTGGGGTCATAGCGTTTGCTGAACCAGACTGACCCGCCCAGGTCTGAAATACAAGACTTAGAACAACCACACGACCTGAAAGAGGACAACAAAGAGGAGTCAGACAGGCAGACAGCAGGGAAGCCAGGGATACACTTAACCCATGACCTCCTGTGTGTTACCTCAAGTCAGGCTGGGAGTCCACAGGCTTCTCCCTGGCCTCAAACTTGGGGGCAGGGGTGAGGACAGCCTGAGGCTCTGTGGGTTCGGCCACTGCAAACACAAAAATACAGGATGTTTTTACACTTGGTCCCTTTCAGAGCGATTAGTCAGCAACTCGGGCCCTTCTGAAACGAACCAAACTCAGATCACCTCAGGAGGTGGCAGGTGCATATTCACCAATGTGCAGCTGAGTTCTGCACTGTGCGCTGTCACCACCATACGCACAGACCCTGTGATTCCATTTCAACACAAAAAGAAAACACTAAATTTACAGGATAAAATTCACCAGGCAGCGTGATAAACACCAGTATTACCAGGATAACATACAGCCTTCCTCTATTAGAGGACGTCTCCTTCTTCAGTAGAGGCTGCTTTATTTAACAGGATAAATCAGATATTATTTCTCATATGTTTATCCTTCAAATTTACCATATTGTTCGAACCTGAATATATATATTTTTTTTTATCAGAAATTACTGAAAAAGGAACAGGCCCAATATGTCTTACTACTACTACCACCACCGATGATGATGATGACAATGATGGTGGTGACATCAGCTCCTCACCTGTCTCTCGCCAGGTGGGCCTGGGCCGGCCGGTGGACGGGGCTGAAGGCGGAGGCAGAAACATTTTCCACTGGATTCTCTGACTGGCGAGTGAGAGGAAGAGGAAGATCACAGTCACGACCACAGCGCAGAACCTCTTCCTCAACAACATGGCCGGACGGACGATGGGTTGGCGGTGGCAGGAGGAGGGACGTGTTGCTGAGCTTTCAATCAACTGCTCGGCCTGCTACGTTAGCATAGTTCAACAAGGTGACCTGTTGTCATCTGGTCATGTTGCTGTGTTGTGTTCTCTCTCCACTCAGGTTTATCTCCATGAAACCTGAGTCCTGTACACAGCACTGCTCTTCTACAGGTGGAGGAGGATTCTACGGACCCCTGCATCAGACAGAGAGACACAGTTTCAGCACCATCAAAAATAAATGCTTTGCTCAGTAAGTAATACGCAGAATTATACTCATATGCCCATAAAAACATCCCCTTGGAGCTACAGCCTTTGCTACTAATTTAAGTCCATAGTGTTAAAGGATTTTCCAAAGTCTTTACTTAAGTGCCGGTGTGAACCTGGAAACAGGTTTTGCCTGCTTTGATCATTCCTCCATTTAATACAGGTCTTCGAGAAATCTCTTCCTATATAAGTGATACAGTCTGAATTATTCACATTCAGTTGATATCCTACTCATCATTTTAGAATAAAATTCCCTCTTTTGGTAACTTTGTCCAGTGCAACTAACAATTTCTTTGTATTGATTCATCTGTTATTTTTTAATTAGTTGATTGATCATTTGGTTAATTTACCAATATATAATAACGAGAACTTCTGTCAGAAAAGCCAGTGCATTTATCACTTATTTTGAACTTTTACCTCATGATATACTACATATAACGCATGCTGCAAGAGATGCTGCTAACTGCTAATGCTAAATGCTGATTGTACTCAGAAATGCGCTTGTTATTATTTATCTGTAAAAGGTTCCTTACAACCACGTACAGTGCAACGTTAATGGAAATCTACGTCATTTAGTTTTCCAGGCTTATGTGTGCATAAACTTTACTAGGAAGCACTGTTGCCACACTAGCCGTTAGCATCATCTCTAGGGAGTCTTCCATTGAGTTGTTGTCAACCGAAAATCAGACATGACAGCACCATTTTATTAGGTCACTGTTTAAAGAATCCCACATTTGTTACGATCGTGTTTGGTCTTTTTGGGATAAAGACACATTTTCAACATGCCTGGGACTAGGAGCCCAAATACCTGTTTGCATGGCCAGTACAAACAGAAGGAACAATTACAGCTAGCAAGACCTCTTTCAGTATCAACGTGGGGGCCCGACTGTGGTTTTACAACTTTAAAAACTATGAAACTGCCCTTTAATGGAAGCATTAGATTACAGACGACATGCTGTGAAGCATGTTTGATGAAGGTGGATGAATAAAAGTAACTGGCTTTAATTATTTATCTTTTTCTTTCAGTTCAACAGATGATACCTTAAAAAAAATACAGGAAGAGGAAGCCAACCCACCCATCCGTCTGCACAATCCCCCCTCCTTTCTTCCCGCAGCCGGAGTCGCGGCCTGTGAATACCGATCAGATCTGGGTTCAGTTCAGCTTCTCCGGTTTCAGCTCTCGAAATCAGCTGACTTGAATGTGTGTTTCTTCACTACTCTGTTGTGTAACTAATAGTTGTTTGAATGAATGAATGTTTGTTTTAACTGGTTCAGCACATGCTGATAGTATTACTTTTCCTCCTACCAGCAGAATTAAAGCAGTGGAGAGTAAAAAAACTATTTAGTCAAGTACTGTACTTAATTACAATTTTACCCATTTTACTGAAGCTGTAACCATTTCTAATGACAGTGACACACCAACACGTGATGGTTAGAAATCTGAACTCACTCACACTACATTTCTAAAGTTTGGGGTCATTTAGAAATGTCCCCATTTTGAAAGAAAAGATGATTTTCATCCATCAAAATAACATTAAATTAATCAGAAATACAGTGCAAACATTGTTAATGTAAATGACTCGTAGCTGGAATTGGCTGTTTTTTTTTAGTGGAATATCTACGGAGGCCGAATCTACAGCATCTGTGGAATCACTGCAGGTTGCTGCTGATAAATAAATCAGTTTCCTTCAATGTGCAGAACGTCTTGTTGGTAAGGAGAAACATGTTTGTGGACTAAATTCATCTATAGCCCACTAAGAATCAGACATTATGACGCAGGAGAACTGCTCAGATAAAACCTTGAAATACTGGCTGCACACAAACGGTAATTTAAATTCACATGAAGTTCTGTGAATGTAGATGTAACATTACTTTGTGCCTGTGTGATATAGTGTATATCACCTTTGATAATACTGTCTTTGTTTTACATTATTTAGTGTCACTTTTGCAGAAGACAAAAACACGCTCTGATACCCATGGTATGGGTGTACATGGTCACCCCACCATAAGTTAAGCCAATGTAGCTGAATAAAAATGCATGATTAAAGTTAAACAGCACCAGGAGACAAAATACAGACACCATCATCCTTGGCGTCTAACACACCGTTACATGTAATTGTTAGACGTGGACAGGCCTAAACCAGCTCTCAGCAAACTTTGGCAGAATGATAAGTATCAAACGCTGACAGCAATTACTTTGCAAAACACATGATGCCAAATAAAGCAGGTGAGAGAAATGGTTTAAAACATCCTTTCAATACTTAAGAACCAAGATACTCATTACCTGGCTGCAGATATTACAGTCCAACAACCATCCATACTAAATCGTATGATTCATGTTACCAAACTGCAGATGGTTTGTCAAAATGCACAAATGCAGCGATGTGGACACTGTATAAACAAATAAACTGACTTTTCCTAGTCCTAACTCTAACCTGTAACCACCACCATACTGTGAATATACACAAAGACACCAACAGCTATGGCCCCAAAATGCTTTGTAAATATAAATATTAAGATGCAGGACTAAAATAATACCAAAATATCTTAATGTTGTGTTTTCAATGTCTTCTTCCTGACTTAGCTGTAACTTTGTAGCCCACTTGTAAGTCGCTTTGGATAAAATGATCTTCCAAATGACTAAATGTAAATGCATTACATTTACACAACATGAAAAGACATGTTTTCTTAAAAGTTTGCGTGTTCTCTTTTGTTGTTTTGTTTTGAGAAATGCCGTCCATATCTCCCTGACTACAGTGTAAGAGGGAAGTGTTGCGAAAATGGTTCTTTTGTCAGTCAAATTAAAAGATAAATTTTTTTCCAACTAAACTGTGAATCAGAAAATCAAATATTTGGTGGGAATACTCCTGGGTTGCTCCTGTTATTTAATTTTCTGTTTACTTTGTATAAAACCGCTGTGATGCTGTAATGCTGTAATGCAGTAACAAATCAGACCAATCGACTGCAGTTTGCTGGCACTAACAAATTGCAACAACAGATTTAGATCACAAACTGGTAAAACTTAGGCTAAGGCTGGTTTCATGTGTCCTCGCTCCTCAGAGCAGAAATAAGAGCATGTTAAACAGTCAATTGTCATCAATCACTGTCGCTCTTTCTTTAACATTTATTATCTGACTGAGGACAGAAGTAACAGAAAGACTTAAAGACGTACTTACTGTATCAGAGATCTAAATACCACAATAAACCTGATCAGCTTCACTTGAGTTGCCTCCACATTTCTACAGCTACAGTAACTGTGACAGCACCATGAGACGAGTCAGAACAGATACTGCTCAACATATCAACACACTCACACGTATCTGTAAAAGTTATTTGTATCCGCCTCAGGCGAGAATGTGCAGCGCTCTCAGGAGAAAAGTGGGAAAAAAAGTTCCTGACAGAAAGCTGGATCAGCATCTGGAGTAGAGGAGCAAGTTAGTGCAGAGCTCAACTGTGCAAACTTGTCCTGGTACAAAGGGCTTTATTTGAATTTAAAAGTCAACAGAGAAAGCAGGACATCAAATCATCAACATCAACATCAATCAATACCTTTGTTAAAAATTAATACTGGGAATGAAGAACAGAATTTCTGAATTTCTGAGCTGAAAAGTGAAGGAGTCAGTTCAGACCTACAGCAACAGTCATGATCATTTCAAACTTCAGAATAAATAACACAGCTTTGTTTATTATGATGTTGCTTCAACACTAAGGGGAATTCTATTTACTCACATGCTGTATCTAAGGCTTATTGTTAATTTTATGGGTTCATCCATGTAATTGGCTTCAACAAACATTTAAACCAGGCATGTCCAAAGTCCGGCACGCCAGATTTTATACGGTCCGCACCTTTGGATTTTAAATGTATTATTTATTGCCCGGGACGGACTGAGATGAAAAAAAAAAATGGCCCTGGCATCTTGGCCCAGACCAGCCCACTAAATACAATCACGCGCTTAAATCTTAAACACCGCTATATTACGGGTCACGCATCGTCTCCATTAGCTCAGCTGGTAGGGAGTTGCACTCTGACACCAGAAATACATAAGAAATGTACATTAGACCTAAACCAAGCAAACAAGAATTGCTTTCAGTGTCATCATTGCATCAACATTTACATTGCTCCTGCTGGAGTCTTACATTTATCAGCATTCAGTTAAGACAGACTTCACATTACCAAAAAAGCTCCACCATACCATACCAAGGGATATTTACAAATATTTTGCATCCAAGCAGGCACTGCTGGTCTCAAAAATAAATCTTTAGACTATTGTTCAATGGAGCTCACCTAGCCACCACCTTCATCCAGTGGACAGAGATTAAGATCATTCAAAACAATGTTCTTTGTCAAAGTAAAAAATACAAAAAACAATTTACTAATAACTTAGTAATCCCAGAGGGAAATTGTTTTGCCACGTTACAGCTGCTCTCAGTTCAAAAGGAAAGAAAAGAACCACAACCAGAGACAAAAAAGATCAGCACCAACACAAAATACTCAAAATACTTGATGCACAAATACACAAACAAAAACAAACTTGGTAAGTACAACAGGACAAGAATGACACTGACTGGAAATACACCAGTTTGACATTTTGATAAATGTCTCAAACTTATGAAATGTAGCTTCTGAGAAAAGGTCCTAAAAAATTTTTTTCTCAAATCTTTTGTCTAAAAGAACTCAAGGTACCAGTAAGACCCCAAAAATAAAGTGGGCACACACCTAAGGACCGTGAATGTGATTTGGTGATAATGATGGACTAGAATGAGTTGGTCTAGGCAGACAGAGCACTTACATGCAGGGCTGCTAACCAGGACTGGTTCTGAGCTAATGCTCGAACCAGTTCTTTCTGTTCCCACAGCCAAAAGAACCAGTTCTCTGCCAGGAAAACTGGTTCCAGGCACCAACTCTTTGCTAGTGTAGAACTAAGAATCCATTGCATCAGGAGCTGGAGGCTCGACTATCGGTGATCAACTAAATCTTTGTTGCAAAGATTAAAATCAGTTTAACACTTATTAAATTGATTTAACTGCAGTGTGATTGACTAAACACAGTTGACACTAATTAGCTAATTACCCCTAAAGCTAACAGAGGCCAACATTATCAGCAAATGTTTAGTTTTAACAATCTGAGGGATGTAACGTTATGCAGACGTACATGGAGATGCAATGACGTGGCTCTACAAACCATCTGGGAGACATTTCCCAAGTTGAACCAACTTTGAGCCCGAACTAGCACCAAGTTCATGCTGGACAAAATGCGGCATCAGAGAAACTAGGTTACTTGAGTAATCACAATGTGTTTACATGCACATAAATAATCTGAAAATCCACGTATACACGCAGCAGTTCAGTATTTATCTTGTAAACAGGGCTTGCTTACTTTAACTATATTAGTGTGATAAGACTGACTCGTGGAGCACTGAGAGCACAGACAGCACAGGAGATTTTATTATTTTACAAATAATCAAATCCTCTGTGAAAACTGACCTATTTAGACCAGGGGCTACTTTGTGTTAGCTTCAGTTTTTTATTGCTTTGTGATGGATTTACTTTCAAAATGGGAAAACAATGCTACTTGAAATAATTTTCCATTAATGTTAACAGCTGGATTCTTGTAAGTGGGATAGAAATCATATTTCTCCAGCAGAAATCTAGCCGGGGTAATCACGTTTCACTCTCGCTCCTGATTATGGAAACCAGGCTACTTGTTTTGTAATTGTTTGCATGACTTTTTGGAAATCAATATGCTGGAGAAAGTACACTGTAACCCGTGCACATGTAAAGTGCATGTAAACGCCCTGTGTCGGTCTGACAACAGCGAGACAGAGGACATAACCTGAGCCTTTTTCGCCCTAATTTGTTTCTTTGAATGCAGTTTGTGGATTGATTGATTTGTTTGTCATACATGTGCTGACACTTTAAATAAAGGCAAAATGAGCAGAGAGTGAACGCAGATAGAAGAAATAGATGTGTAGGGAAGCCTCCCAGCATGCACAGGGGCAAAAGATTTGTGGAAATGTCATTTGTCATCTCTCGTTTCACTGTATGCATTTCTGCATTAATTGTGCTTAATGATTTACACAGTTTCATCACTGTTGAACATTTAGCTCTGACCAGTGAATTCAGTTACAATAATGAATGATGTTGGTGCATGACTAATGAGGTTCTCTCCAATGGATGTGCAGGAAGTGATAGGAAAAAGCCTGTTGAAACATTATTAAAATCTCACAAAAGTGGCTTTAATTGCGTAAACTATTTTCAGCAAAGTGCCTCTGCAAGTTTTAGTGTTTAAATGACAAACTCACATTTTAAGTTTTCAAGTTTAACTTTTTGAAAGTTAAACCTGAAAAAGTTTCAACTTTTGCGCAGGCGCAGATTCAAGCCGCATCTCCCGTCTCTGATTATGGGCAACGTGAGGTCTCTGGACAATAAGATGGATGAACTGACAGCTCTGGTAAAGA
>JAUMHL010000025.1:21768017-21788194 GCA_032362345.1 Sandelia bainsii
TCCATCCGTTTTTAGATTTCTATGTTCTTATCATGTTTTTTGTTTTTGTGTATTCTGTGCTTTGTGTATTAGTATTTTGTACTGAGTATTTTCTGTTGGTGCTGATCTTATGTTTTATGGTTGTGCTTCTTTTCTTTCTTTTTTAACTGAGAGCGGCTGTAACGAGGCAAAACCATTTCCCTCTGGGATTAATAAAGTTTTTTGAATCTTGAATCTTTACAGAAATGTGATATGTTCTGGCTCCATGTGTCATTTAACAGTCTGACTTTAGTTAAGTTTATGTCCTCACAATTTGGATTGTCACATACTGTTTTATACATTATACATAATATTGGGAACTGTGAAAATCACAACTTTATCAATGTTAATTCATCATATATCTCTAACAAAGTCAGCTATTTCTATCTGAATATTTGTTTGTACGGAATTTGCCCTAAAATGTCCTGATCCTGATCCAGAAAGCATTTGAAGTATTCAGCTTTATTCAGAAATGAAATCTGATGCTGTACAATACAATATAAATTGTGCTTTTCTGACTTTGGGTGGAAAGAAAGAATAAAGTAAAAAGACTATTACACATACAGAAACAGAAAAAGAAAGAAGAAAACTTTTTAAGAAAATATTTTTTTACACTATTTCAACAGGCAAAGAAAGTGCAGATGCAGATGCAGCAGGGTTTGGTATGTCAAGTAGTAGAATCACATGGCGAGAAAAGAGTACAGCTCATGCTGTGGTATGCTTGCTTGCCTTTTTGCCTAATACTAATCAACAAACGGCACAGGACTTAATAGCGCTAATAGTTTTATGTTGTCCACTGTGTAATGACTGACTGAATTTTATTAAACACAAGAATGCATCACTAACTGAATCAGTCTCCTTTCATACACGCGCTGGTCGTTCATGCGTGGCAGATAAATCAGATACTAAAGTGCATGTAAACACGCTGACGGACATGGACAGTGCAGAGTTAATGACTATCAGCTGAGTCACAGTGTCTGCATGTTATTTTAGTGTCAGGAGGGTGGGGGATGGGGGTCACAGGGTGAGGTCTGGCATTCTGGCCTCTAATAATATTAAAACACATGAATCTGTTCCTCCAACTGGACTTTTTAAGGTCTGATTTCATTGTCTCAACATTGGCCAAATGTCTCAAGGTTCGTGTTTCCTCCGCTGAGAAAATCATCTGACAACACTCCTTCCTGTATTTCCCCACGACCTTTGACCTCTGTGCTGAACCCAAGATGGAAAGCAGCTGTTCTGCTGATGGAGAAGAGTAACAGGCTGGAGAATAAGAAGGCTGGTGTCAGTTCTCACACAGATTGCCACACTAATGAAGATTAAAGCTTATTTTACTGTTTGTGTCTGTTTACACAGGGGAAGATAAGAGTCTGCTGCCTCTTTCACTGCTGGTTTTTAAACATTTTGTTTAAACATTTCGTCATATAATAGTGTCTTGCTATAACTTTAGTGGATCTAACATACCACCCTTATCTAACATTTCTAGAGAGCGTTCACCTCCCACTTCCTTACTGACGTCTGCGTGTTCGTTCTTTTTACTACTTCTTCCATTCTTTGTGAACCGCTGAACTCGTGGTTGTGAAACACCAGCAAAGGTCTGGAGTTTATGTTAAATTTGCATGTGGTGACTGTTCACTACAACACTCAACATGAGATCTAAAGATTTGACTATAAGGAAGGAGGAGGAGGCCATCACACCAAGAGGCCTGCAAGATCACAGAAGACAACTAAAGTTGATGAATGAGTCACACTCTTGAGGAGTAGGTTTGTCATTGTCAAAGTCTACAGTAGAGCTGCTCAATTATGGCAAAAACCATTACCACGATTATTTTGGTTTGTACTGATCACGACAATTTAACACGATTACTCATCGACTCTGGAAACATCATGCGTTTACTGAACTTTTAAGAATCAACTCCAGAGTCTCTACTGACTGTCTGTACGGGAGCAAGAGCTTTATGAAACAACAGCACAAAAACACAATGCTGCAGAACTTCTGATATTAAAATATTTTCAGTTCATTATGAAACTGCGGCAGCACAGATTAGGGGCTTTAATGGGAAACACTGAGGTGAAGAAGCATTTTTGGTCTAATTAAGTGATCACTGATGCCATCATTCTCTCAGATATATAAAAAAAATGGGTGTATATGAAAGTGGAGGGCAGTTCAGGTGGATTATTCTAACGTAGATTTAGTCCAGTTTAAAAACTCTCCTTAAACTGTCGTTACACAGGATGTTTGATCATAAAAGCGATTACGTTAGAAAACGCGCGTCAGACTGTTTCTGCAGACTTGGCAGGAAGGAAGGAGACTGATGAACTCAAGAGCTTTTGAAGATAACCTGTCAGCGAGCAGGTTAGTTTCATAGTAAGTTACCATGGTAACTGAGTCTGAGTTTAAGTGATCTCTGTTTCTGGAACTGAAATTACCTCACAGTTAAGGGTTAAATAACTCAGTTTTCACTAAACCAGCTTTGTGGAATACACCACTGACCACACACACACAAAACATGTTTCATCACCTTCACCTTTAGTGAACAAGGGCGGAAAAGTCCGCTGTTACACCAAACCACAACTGTCAAGAAGCTGTACATCATTATCATAATTTCTACTCAGGCAGAGCTCGTCCTGATTTCCTGAGACACATAAAAGTGAAGTGAAAGTGTGAAAAACGCTCAAAAAAAGTGTACAGTGTGACAACAGTGAACACTTCAAGCACGTCTAAAAAAAGGGAAGTAACAACCAAAACAACAAATGTTTAGAATCAAACTTGACTTGTGTGATGTAGAGTTGCTGAGCTGAAATGTTCCAAAAAACATTAACAGAAATACAATGGCTATAAAGCCTGTGCAGTAAGTGTAGTGTATGTATGTAAAGGATGATGCAAGTGGTTTTAGTGCTTTTTAGCGTTAGCAGACTTACAATCCAGTATTTCCCTTAATCAGTTGTCATTGTTTTTCAGCAGTGGTGTCATTAAAACAAGTGATCTTAGAAAATGGTATAAATGATGTGACCAACTCTCTAATGGTTAAGAGTTTTATATTGTCTCATGATGTACTGCAGTTATGTTAAAAAGTATTCGATTTCTTCATTTTTTTATAAACAGTTGCCTCTGAAAGTGTAGGAATGGCATAATTTACAGTGCAGACATTTGGTTTTAAGATGAAAAGATGGATATGAGACTAATGTTCTGGATTTCAGCTTTTATCTGATGCTGTGTACAACTTGATATGTTTAACAACAGAGGAGGTAGCAGCTATTGTGTTGGATGACCCAGATTTTGTTGTCCATAAGTGTCCATAAGTGTCCTGTGACTCTCTTGGTTTTACCTGTAAAGACTGCATTTGATAAAATGATCAGTCAATATGAAAACCAGAGAACTCTCTGCAGAGTCTTAATATTGTGGCTGATTAGTGAACACAAAAATTCAAGAATCTACCAGCAAAATGCACGTTTGAATAAAAGTCCACAAACCTCTGCTCCTGCTGAGGTAAAAATCTGGTTTATTATTCAGCCTTACGTGAATGTTTCACTTTCCAGCAGAAACCGGACAGGACCAAAAACAGGATGGAAAATTTGTCGAGCTGAACCTTCAAGTGCAACTCTGACAAGTTTAAGACAACTAGTGGAAAATATTTCACTACCCCTCCACACACACACACACACACACACACACACACACGGAGAACCTTCTATATGTGTCAGGCCAGTCACTGACATAATGCATTCCCTATCCCCTAAAGTAAACCTTAATCTAATCTTAATCCTAAAACCAACAGCCCTTGGAAGTTTAAAAAGACCAAAAATCCTCACGACGGTATCCAACAAAAGTATGTTGACAGAACTACATAAAGACACGTACACACTCACAGTGAAGTCATTTTAAATAATGACTTCAGCGACAGCCCAGGAAAATAAAACCCCCACACACACACAAAAAACCCCCACACTCATCGTAAGTTACTGTTACAGATCTGACTCACAGAAAGACAGAAAGACTTAATAATACAGCAGCAAAAAAATAAGTGATCTTTTAGAACTTTTCTGCATTTATGTATAAACTTGTCTTAACCCGAAAACACTATCACTGTTTTACTTCTTATACAATACATGGCAAATTTAAGTCTTTTTCTGCTATGAGGAGTACTTTAATTTGAAGATAGGTGTGTTTCCCTGCTCCCTTCCCTGTTTTTTTCAACAGGTATGTGTTTGGGTGATTTTCACTCATATCACGTTAGTGATAGAGGCTCTAAAAGTAATGAAAAATGAGGGAATCGTTAAGAAAAGAATTGTTCTTCGGTCCACTCGTTCCTGGGACATTTTAGCATTTTCAGTGAAAGAACAGTGTCCTTGCATAAGAAAAATAATGTCTCCCAATCACTAACGTCGGATGAAAATCACCTGAACACGTCCCTGCTGAAAAGAAAAAAAAATGGGATTGGAGCAGGGAAACACGCCTGCCTTCTGTGACGTCAGTGAGAAGCTTGAAGCTACCTGAGGACCCAGGCCAATCAGACAGCAGCAACACAATAAAAATCATGTGATCACAATCTTGTGGGTGAAAATCTTGATGATAGTGTTCTAAGGTTAAAACAAGGTCAGATCTTCATGCAAGTTACAATTATAACATCACGACTAATTTGCCTAGAATGGGGACTTCCAGCTGAGATGACTCCAAATCACAATGCAAATAATGGAGCATGGTGTCCATGGGAAGACAACCACACACACACAGACACACACACAGGAAGCAACTGCTCTCCAAGAAACATCACTGCACACCTGTATGGTAAATAGTCTACACTTACATAGTGATTTCATAACTTATCGGTACTTCGCAGTGTTGCTTCTCATTCACCCATTCACACACTCATGCTCACAGCGATGTCATGCAATGCACTGATGAACTAACAGGGCAATTTAATTTCATAGAAAACAGGGGAAAGGTTGAAAGTGCAATCTCACTTTCATATATTTCATTTACTAGGTTTCTTTAATACGTTACGTAACGTAAGTTACTGGGACAGTAAACAAAACTAAACAAATCACAGTACACTCATGTAATCACCTCAATCGGAGCAGACCGGCCCGATCAGAATGAATATATTTAGGAAACTGACCATGTAACTGCAGCTACTGAGGGAAAAAAACAATTAACAAATTAATTTATAAAGTTATCGTAATGTCAGGGTGACTGTCTGCCAGCTGAATTGACCCCACTGCAGAATGGCTTCAAACTAAAATCTTTTTGAAGTCAGAACTTCCCTGCAGGGATGTGGACTGAGCTCAGAGAGACAGTTACATAGGACATCTTAAGAATATGGCTGAGCCGAAGCAGTTCTGTGTAGTTAGAGGTTACTGCTGCCAAAGGACGTTCAACCAGTTATTAAATCTAAGAGTTCACTTACTTTTCTCCCAGGACTGGCAATGTTTAAAGGGTGCGTTCAATAAAGACAGGAAAGATTATATTTGTTGTGTGTTATTAGTTTAAACTGTGTCTTCATTTATAATTAGAAGATCATATCACATTTTATAATCCATTAAAACAGGGTGATTTAAAATGGTTCACACACTTTTCTTGCCGCTATATTTGTGCTGCTCTGTCTGGACATTGGTCAATCCTCTTCTTCCATTGCACTTCCTGGGATTTATGTTTTTTTCCTGTTGAAGTTTTCCCCCCCCCTTTCTATGAATCGAGACTCTAAGGATAGAAAAATGTGATATTATGAAGATTTGACTTCTGTGGAAACTGTAATTCTGGCATTTATAAATAAAACCCGACTGTTACAGACCTGAGTGTCTCCAATCTGTTTCTGTAATTCAGATTTAGAATCAAGTCTCTATAATTACATCTGTCCAAATCCAGAGGAGGATCTTTGACTCACAGACCACACAACCGGTCTGCCTCTCCATATCTACTACATATTATATATTTGAGATTCCCATTTCAGTTGTTTCATCAACCCAAATATCATAAATGCACAGTCACACAGGTACACAGTTGTAACGTACAGAAACAAAATATACACATATTATAAATGCACATGGAGCTAAAAGGATGAAATTCATTCTTCAAACACTGAATATTTTTACATGACAAAGAAAAAGAATAAAACATTTAAAGGTCACAATAAAGCAATATGATAAAGTAGCATAAAATACATTACTTATGTCGTTTGTTGTTGCTTGTAGCCACGTTTTGCATGTTTTACTCCCTCATATGTTTTAGTAAATGTAGGATATCTGTAAGATGTAGAAATACAAGCTATATCTCGGCTTAGGAGGCTGACATCCCTCTCACTCACCACAGTGAATGTGGAAACACTTTAAACCATGACCAGACAAAAGCTGAGTGCCAAAAATGCCATTTGAGACTGGTCTAACATAGTGGCACAACTAGCGTGAATGAAAATGGTCAGACAGTATTTCACAGACCCAACAAAAGTCCACTCTGCATGGTGAAAACAAAACAGCGGCCGCTACTCTAAACACTGCCTTTGCAGAATGTAATGACAGTGATAATGCAGAAGACGAGGACATGTGGTGAAACTGCATTTGTAATGTACTGCATTTGTTGTAGTAAATGGCTCCACCACCAGTTGGTGCCTCTTACTGTTTAATGAGATGGACCAGGCATGTCCAAAGTCCGGCCCACGGGCCATTTACGGCAAAGCTGCTCATTAGTAAAGGTTGGGGTCTGAAAAGCAAATGGTGAAGAGCACTACTAAATATCTGGTGCCAAGAGCTGTACTATAATTAAATAAGCTTAAAACATAACACAAAAGTGATCACGTGCAAATGTGACACCCTCTGATCTGACTGTGGGTGCATTTTATCAGCGTTATCCCGAGGACATCGGTGCAGGTCTTTCCATCAGCTGGACAAGCGTTACTACAGTGAACACCACACAGGCCACTCTCAGCTGTGTGGGATAATAAGACTTACATGTTATATCATAAAACCAGTCTGTTGTGAGGAGACTCGGGTATTCATGTTTAAAGATAATGTTTAGGCTATTTACTGCAGTATATAATTTCATATAATGTTTGTTCTTTTAAGTTGTGCAGCACTGTTGTGTTTAATACTTTGGTTTTATTTTGTCTGGACCTTTGTTGAATATCGACAGAAGACAGTAGAAGTTCTGTGATTTTAAATGAAGTCACGGTGGTGGTCGGAAAGATATTTGGAGACATCAGCTGGGATTTAGTAAATTCCAAGTGGTGTTTTTTATGGTTTTGCGACATTTCATAGACCAGGTAGTTGTGCCGCACAATTGTCTGACAGCTCATAGACGATACACATCAGCGCTACTGTGACACTGCAAGTAGAGTAGTTAAGTTAAGTCAAGTCAAGTTGATGTGCTTCTATAATAAAATTAGAAAGAAGACGCTCGCCACAAGACGAGGAAACTGGTGTTTAGAGGGCTCGCACAACAATCTGAATGCTAAAGGAGTAACACAAGATATAATCATGAGAACTGACCCACAAACTTTATATATAAGAGTAGTACTTCATGAGGTTCTGTAAAAAAACACTGTACGAATATTGTATATTATCACTACTGTGAAGTACATTAAGTCAACATACACTCAACAGGCAAAAACACTCACAAACACACAGTTTATTAGATACACCTACCTAAAACTAACCCAGTCAGTTCCTCAGTAAGACCACACCCTTTCTTACATTTAATTTGTCCCATTTATAGCAACGAGTGGAGAAACATCTTCCAGTGTACAGTATAACCAAATACAGCAGAGCCACAAACCACAGCCTCTAAAATAACCATTAAGGTGAGTCAAGACGTCTCTAATACAGACTGAAATAGCTACCAGCAAAATAAAAAAAGCAATTATTAACCAATAATGTTTTCTTCAAACAATCAGTGATTTGTTTCTTTTATAATCAGTCATTTTAAAGCAGCATTTTAAGAAAATAAGCAATTAGACCTCTCCTACAGAATGATGTTGAAAGGGGTTTTCTCACAGTTTTTGGCACAGTTAGACTTTAAAGTTGAAGTCCTGCTGAAGTAGACTGCATTATGTTTTAATAGGTGTCCCCAGTAAACTGTATACAAATTGTAGTACTGGAGGAGACAATAGTTTAAAACATATTCAGCCAAAACAGGTCAGATATATTCCACACTTACCTTAAATAATTTGAACAAAAAAGTATAATAAAGTCAAAATCCACTAAAGCAAAGCTTAAAAACTCCAGCTTAAGTTACTGTAAAAACTATAATGTAAACTGTAGTATGCAGAGAAACCTAGAAATAGTTAAGTAAAGGCAGCTAAGTAACGGATATTGTGAAAGTGTTGAGTTCCGGAGTGAAAACGGGCCAAACTGGGAACCAGCGTTAAAGCTGTAGTGTTCAGTGTGGTGTCTGTGCAGTACACTCAAGTATATACACAAATAATATACTGAGGCACCGCGATGCCACCAGAGCACACACTAAACGAGTACTACACAAGTATTAAATATCATAGGAGGTTGTCAGAGAAAGTGGAAACAAAAAGAAGAAAGTCTGAAGACAGTTCGTCTCATTACCCCACGCCCCCACCCCGACCCCGTATTCCTCCTCCCTGTCCCTCTTTCTGATCTCTCTCAGGCTCCTTCATGTCTCCACACAAACACACAACACAACACAACAACCAACAAGCAAACAAACGTCGGCACCAGTGAAAACAAGAAAACAAAAATCGACAGAAAACTGCATGAAGTTTGGTGGAAACTTTCCAGCCCCAAGTTCCAACACCGACACCAATTAAACACATGAAAACGTGACGCGTAACGGGGCTGCAGACACACAAAGACCCGGCGAACAGTCGGTAAAAACGGCAGGAAAAGCCCCTGTGAGAACAAAGTGAGGAGGACTCACATGAAGCAGCAGCAGCAGCTGACGGATGTTCTTTCTTATTTTCTCTGTGAGGCACCAGCAGAGCAGCGAGGGGCGTAGGATGTTGTAGCAGCAGAGAGACCCCGCCCACCGGGGCACGGGGAGGGACGCCGGGGGGGACACTGGGGGAGTATGGAGGAATACAGTATTTTAATTATTTATTTTTTATTTAATTATTATTTATTATTAATGCTTATACACATTTACACGGTGGCGACGTTTTGTTCAATACCATCGTTGTGGTACAAGTTTAAAGGTGTTTCTGAGTGTTAAGTTGAGTAAGGGTGTATAGTTACACTTTTACTTCTGATGGTTAGACTGAAGAATGCATTATGTCAATGATTGTCCTCACAGCTATAGAAAGACACGACTATGTGTGTGTGTTTGCACCTCTATCTCCAAAAACCAAAGACGAAGAAGAAGAAAAAAAACATAAAAAATTCCCACGACATCTGCAGTTTATCATAAAACACACAGAACTGTCAATCTACTGAATGGTCTGGATCCTAGAAGACGAAATTATATGAAAACCAACAGCTGGATTTCATCAGCATCACATAATAAATTGTAGGCATTTTCTCATACCACTTTTCATTTCTGTGGTTTATGGTTTTCATATTTTAAATTCCGCATTTAAATATGTGTGTGTGTGTGTGCGTAAGAAGAGGTGTGTCTAGAAATTTCCTAATAGGGGGACAGAGGGGGCACATGCCCAAAAGAAGGTTTCCAAAGCTCAAATGTAAAGCAATGTTTTTAGGAATTAATAAAATAATTAGAGTACTATTAATAGACCTAAGAAAAGTATTCTACAGTAGAGGTTTTAAATCTAGATGTTTACTCTTTTTTCATTTATAGCTGTACAAATGTCATCATGACTGATAGATGGAGAAAGAACAAACTAAACACTCTCATTTTCATTTCTTCAGCTGTCAGTGAAGTAACTTCACATGTGGCCACCAAATATGAGCAAAAGCTGATTTTTGTTTTGTTTTGTCTATGTGCCCAAATATCTAAAGGTCCATTGTGCTGGTTACTGTAATAGTTAAACAGTAAGGACATTAAAAAAGTAAAATTCACTGATACACACCACTTATGTTTTTTTGTGAAATGATTCGACCCTCTTTAACATGCTCATGTCAAGTATGTGAAAGATAAATGATTGTTTCTTAAAACACAGTTGTTTTATTCATATTTTTCAGGTTTAGTGGGACACTGAAATACAGTGAAGCTTAATTCAAGAATCCACTGCACCTTATTTTTGCAACATACTGAAATCATTTGTACATGCAACTCCATTTCTGATTCTCTTTTAATCTTATTAGTTTAGAGCAGAATTAGAGGATTCTCGATTCTAGTGGACAGAGAACAGATGTGGTAACATACAGTAACATTTCCGGTCCATCTACAGTGTCCGCAATCAAATCTAAGTAAAAACCTAAAATAAAAACTAAAGAAATGTTCCTCAGAGCAGATAAGTAACTTAAAGCCCCAGTAAGATATTTCTTTCTTTCACTTGCTGGGTGTAATTCGCTCCTTTGACCTGTCCTCTGTAGAGCGATACATGTGGATTTGTGTCAAGATAAGTGAAAGACCTTTGAGACAAAAATACTAAGAGATGTAAATGAAGATAATTTTCTGTATAAGTTCATTTTATTATTATTTTTATCTTATTACATGACTTAATAATAAGGATACATGTCTTCCCATGTTTTTGTGTTGTTGAGGCTGCTTGATGAGTGGTGGTGTTAGTGAAGTTTTAGTTTGTGATCATAGGTCAACCCATCTAAAATTCTGAAACAGCACACGAGGACACTAAAACTGTGCTGATGTTGTTTAGCTTGCCACCAAAGTTTCACTTTGTGTCAAGATAATCTAAGTTTAGTTATGTTATTTTAGTTGTTTAGCTGTTCTTTGGTCGTTAGCATCTTCCAGATTTTCAATATGTTATTAGCACGTGTTAGCAGCATATTTTCTCTGGATCAGATTTCGTTAGCTTAGCATGTTGCTACTCTGAGTTATATGGAAATGAAACGAGAATGAGAACAACATTCACACAGGAAATACAGCAAGTATTTTTAGCACAGAAGATCATTAAGGATAACATAATGAGGTTCATCATCGCTGTGAGTTTGTGCAGTTGGTGCACTGCAGTGCATTATGGGATAGAGAGGTCATCTCTGATTAGTTAAAATGATAATGACATCAGCAGAAAGGAGAGACGTGATTGGCAGATTTAGTCTAAATGAATTAACATGACGCACACTGACAGGAGAGATAAAAGAGACACATAAGTAACCAATTTAACTCTTTCATGTAAGAAATCTGAAAAAAAAGATTGCTTTTATTTTTCAGATTTATCAAATTTTATTCAGTGAATGCTGACTAATCTGATTTATTGCCATTTCGTTTGTAAGATTTGCTTTTGAAATTTCTTTGCAAAAACATTTGCTTTTAACTTATGACAGAAAGTCCAGATCAGGGTGAACGATTATCTACGGATTCCTTTTCAGCTCACATATCTCCTGTTGTTTACATGTGGTTCCTCAGGCCTCGATCGCTGCAGAGTCAGAAAGCTCATTGTACAGAAATGTGATGGTCATATATGTACACTAAATTACATATATAGACAGTGGTGAAATTATTTTTTGGGGGTGCGCACTTTTGCAAGTCAATTTTCAGATGCGCTTTAACCACATATCACCACTAGTATAAACCAAAGCACCATTATTATGCATCACACTACTTTAAACGATTAAATTAATGTACAAATACATGTGAAACACACGTGTTTTCAGTCATTTACTATTTATAAGTAAATTTCGCCCGTGTCTCCTTCAACTGTGAACATGCAGTTAAGTAGCTCAATCTGCACTGTCTTAAATGTCCCCTTAAACACAGTAACAGTGTGCAGGTGCTGCTGCATCCAGGGATCCAACAAAGTCCACCAGCTCCATGAAAATGCCAAGATTGCGAGCTCAAACTCACCACAGACTTTAATATTATCTTAGACAAAATGTGTCAGTTTTTGTCTCCCTCCTCATTATGTCATCGCATTATGTGCTATCCTGTAGCTTTCATTAAGCTGCGTAGAGATATTCACATTACCGAACATTGTAAGACACACAGCATTTTCCATGTAGCTCCTAGTCTGTTCATGCTTTCTCACTTTATCAGGAAAATGTATTAAATCCCTAATACCTGTCTGAAAATGTAAAAAATCTGTAATACCTGTTTGAATCCAGGCTCGTTCGCTTTCTGACAGAGGAGGCAGGTGAAACAAAAAACTCCAGTTAACCAGGACTTCTTCTCATACCAGTTTCTGGAGAAAGACAGAGTGTAATTTCTCCCTCTGTTTGGTGTTTGGTGTTTGGTGTTTGATTTTGATGTCCGGCTGCTCGGGTCCAAGCTCTTTAAGCCGAAGCTTTTCCTGTGGGGTTCTTCTGTGGAAACGTTCAGTTTTTAGCAACTGAATTTGTATTATCCATGACAAAAAAAACGCTCCTCCGACTGACTGTAAACAAAACACAAGCTCCGCAGTGAATTTCCGGGTCCGGAGCTGAGACGTCAGTCTTGTGGGCGGGGTTTGGGCGCAAAATTTTGCGTCCCAAGGTTCTCCTATACTTTGTATTGGAGGGGGTTCCAGTGCGCATGCACCAATTATAGCATAGGTCTATGGTTTTTGCGCCCCAAACAGGAAGTACGTCACACGACCGTCGCGGTAAACAAGTGAGAGAACACTTTTAAACTACACTTTACTGCAGATTATACACTGTACTCATGGACTGTATAATGTATAGATCGTTTATTTAAATTTTCACGTTTTGTAAAATAATTTTATGTGATTCCTATCTTCTTCTTCTGCTTCATGGGAGACAGGTGGGGCGGCACCCCAGCGCCCTCTATTGACGAGCTGCCACTTTATATAGAATATCAAGAACTTCATGCAAAGTGCAGAAATCAAACCAAAATTTAGTCAATAACGGATGTGACCACAAACAACACTAATCCACCTCTGGAGGTACTCGCAGGTGAGTTATTCCGAGCTTCTTGGAGAAGTTGTCTGTGGAAAAAGTACCAACAGCTGCATAGTTTTGTTAAATAAGTCCAGTGAATGTTTTCGTTATAAACAGATGTGACAGAAGCAGGTGAATCCCAGTTTTAAGTTTATTTTTAATAGTTACATACGATTAATAATCTACTACAGAACATCGCTGAGTAATAACATCAGATCCATCAGGTTAGTAGCAGAGATATTTGTTACAGTACTGTTTTAAGGAATTTACACTGCAGCTACAGAGTCATCCCAGTATGAAGGCTCATTATATTTCAGCAGTTTGACATGATAAATGTAAAAATCCCAATAACATCATGTTAAAAAATACTGTTATATCAGAAAATGAACAGTCAACTTCTGAAAAGAAAAAAACATGGATATTATGCAAAGCAGTACGTGAACGTCTTTGTTTTCTAAAATGTTGTAGATTCAATATTTTAGTTTTTTTTTTACAAATTAAAATTGACAAAAAAACAACAACAAAAAACATCCTCAAATCTTAAAATAAAATGTATGTGATTGTTTAAACAATAACATTAAAACATTAAAAGTGTCATTTATTTACTCCAGGATTTCTTCACACCATTTTTATTTTAGAATTTTTATTCGTAAACTAAACGACCATTTTACACTTCTATTTCATTCCAGTTAAGAGAAAAATATTGTTTACCCCACTACTATTTATATGAGAGAGCTTTACTTACTAATTACTTTATTATGATTTTTGCATATATAAGATAGATATATGAGATTATATATATGATAATAATTCGTAAGGAAGATTAATTGGCAACTATTCTAAATATTTTTTCATGCAAAATTGCAAAGATTTTATAATTCAACCTCCTCAAATATGAGGGTTTGCCACTGTTTCTTTTGAATCACTGCATTTTTACACTGTGCTAATAACGCAAATCATTAACTGATTAGAATATGGATGAGGAGGAGGTGAATCTCTCAAACAAAACCTCCTCACCCCAACTCTGACAGGGATATTTGTGTTGTTGTAGACGTTTCTATTCGCTGCGGTTCAGTTTTGTCCGGCAGTTTTTAATCTTGCAGCCTCACAGATGATCAGTTAGCCTATTAATTAACAGGAATCCTGTTACTTAATAAAAATCTGTGTTTTGGCACCACATTTGTTTCTGTGACTGACCAAATCTTCTTTTAGTTCTCAGCCATGTAAATACACATGGAAAAGCTCTCATGGACTTCATGCAGTGCAGTGAACAGAGCTCAGCAATCTTAAAGTTGAGTAATTTCTTTTCAGAATGCAGTGGTTGTGGTTACAGTGGTCATTATATACCACAACATAACACATTTTAGGTTGTTTATTTAAAGGTTCAGCGTGTAAAATTCAGTGACATCTAGTGGCAAACCTGCAGACTACAACCATCCCCATACCACCCACACCCTTCTCCTCCCTTTCCAAGCGTGACGGAGCCTACGGTGGACGCCAGGTTCCATGTCGTCGAGAATTTCAAATGAAAAAGCATAATTCCCTGAAAACAATACTGAATGCTGTATTGTATTTCTGCAAAGAGATCCCTTTAAATCTTACACATTGCACTTTTAACACTGGTTGTTGATGACAGAACACACACACACACACACACACACACACATTTACATACTGAAAATGAATGATATAATGGCAGTACTTTCACTAAGCTTTAACAAACATTTATTATACGTACAGTACATACTTTTACTTAAGATTTTAAATGGCTGCAAGTTCCTGCTAATGTGTTACATGAACACTGGTTTCTGCACCTCATGTATTAGCATACATTTGGATCCCAGAGATTACATAGTTTTTAAAAAATAATTAAGCGATGTCTGCATGTCTTTGGACAGTGGGAGGGCGCCGCAGTACGCTTAGAGAACCCACGCAGGCACAGAGAGAACATGCAAACTCCACACAGAGAGGCACCCAGCTGACCTGTGGATTCAAATCCAGGTCCTTCTAGTTGTAAGGCAACAGTGCTAATCAGAATAAGGACAGTTACTGGTCAAAAGGTGTTATGGACAGAGAGGCTATTAAAAAGAGAAACAATAAGGGTAATAACAGTCTGGTGGGAGTCAACTTCCCGATGGGGAAAAAAGCAAGTTCCCATGATTCTAGGGTAAAGCTTTGTTTTTTATGTTAGGATGAGATTAGTTTATGGTTAGGTTTAGGCAAGTATTGGCTTGGATTATGATGAGTCTTAAGTAAATTATTTTAAGTTAATCTTACAGTATGTCCCATGTTTGTATGTCTTTCTATGGTTGTGTGAACAAATAGTTCAATACCACTGTTGTGACGATGATATTTATGATGTTGTGAGCTTGTCCTTATAACTGGGCTGTTTTGAGTGTTTTAGGGTCAATGTTAAAAATTGGTTCAGCTTTGGCAGGACGATAAAATTATCTCTATACTATAATCAGTACAAAAAAAAATCATAAGATAATGATGATAACCTGATGAGAAATTTGTAAACTGATACACCGGTAAACTGATCTGTTCTGCATCTGGTCAACTCTGCTAAGTTCAGGTAAGGGTAAACATTAAAGTTAGGCATTTAGTTTCAATGCTTATTGTTTGGGAAAAGGCCAATTTAGTGTATCACAACAATGAGGGTCCTCACAACTATAGAAAGATGAATGTGTGTGTGTGTGTCTACAGGATGGTACAGCAGCAGGTTGCTGGGTAGTTGTTGGCCTTGACTTTGTTGTCTTTGCCGTACACCATGTAGGTGTGGGACTTGCCTTTCCAGGCGTAGTTCACCTTAGTAATAGGGATCAACTCGACCGTCTGCCTCTGAAACAGAGAGAATAGAACTTACATTTAGACTGAAACCTGCGGTGAAAACATAACGCCTTCCCTCAAGCTGCAAGAATCATGAACAGTGTGCACACACAGGCCAACACCCCCGGGCCCCCCTCCCAAGAACTATAAAGGCAGCATCTGGGAGACATCTGCCCAACATCAAAACAGTTGGTGGTAGTGTTGTTTCGTGTACCAGTGAGACAGTGAAATATGATCCAGCTGGAGGGACGGATTCATGTGTTTAGAGCTTATTAGACGCCTAAAATACTGCACACTTATTTGTCTTACTCTTAGACAAGACTGTAAAACTCATCATGGAAAGCGGATGAGTAATCTGATTTCTCCTCGACCTCAAATGTATTTTTGGAAACGTGGCTCAAAGATTTTAAATTGTATAGTAACAGAAGACGTCGCTGATGTCACAGTGAGAGAAAACCAGACACGACGGAGCTCGTTCTCACGGCACAAACTGTCAGCCACGCTGTTTCAGTTGAACTTAACGTACTTCAAATGTCTGTGTGGATCCAGTCTAACACTCATATCCTGCCTACAGAAAATAACACGTCTGCGTCCCCTACATGGACAGTAATAACTGTAAATGCCACGTCACTTAAATGCCTTAGAATGCAGTGCACTGTACGAAACAAGCTACAAGTCATTACTAATAACTAAACCAGCTTTCTCTACCCTTCAGCTGGATCTGTCTTGATCTTTATCTGATGTTTCACCTGCTTTCATTGCTTGAATTTCAGCTCACAGTTTAACAGTTCTTACTCTTCAACTGTTAGATAATAACTGAAAATTGAACTTAATGCAACTCGACTGACACCTACTGTAACTTCATCTCTATGCTTCAAAACTTCCAAATCTGTGTTAACTCTTCCTGTACAATATTATACAGCAAGAATTTAAATGTTAAGACATTTGAAGTGTTCTCAGAAGTCAGAGATCACACATTTTCTTAGTTTCAGATTTCTTTATGTATTTTGTGATTATTTGTTTAATGTTCAGGGTAAACCAAAATGTGTTAATCAGATGGAGCTAGGCTAACAAGTTCACCGACAATAAACGGCCTCCTCCTGAAAACATTGAAGATAGACCTATAATCTTGTCTTTTCAGCTGTTACTAAGTCTTTAATCTGTCATGCAGACGTGGACTTCTGGCCTACCTGCTGCAGGATCCTGGAGGTCTGGCCGTACTTGCTTTGATGTTCTTTAACCAGACGCACTGAAGCCTCAGCGATGGCTGGATTTGGGAACCCTATCAGTGGGTAAAGCTAAGAGAAGAAAGACAGATAGGTTAACACATAATATAACAGACAGCTTACATCAGCATCAACTTTTAATGACTCTATGAGATGTGCTTTATGTGCATTCAAGCTTTCAAATGCAAAATGAACTATTTAAAACATAGGTTCATTTTTTTAATGTAAGCAATCTAGTAAGGGGGAGGGGAGTGTGAGTTTCCCGCAGCTTTTCCCACCTCACCTGAAATAAACAGCATCTCCATTGATATGAAATATATGTCAATCATCTATTTCATGAGTGACTGTTTACATACATTATTTTATAGTTATAAACTATATAATTTAATAGTTAAAGGTGAGCAGCGCTTATCACCTCCACTAACCAATTTCCAGAGGAATTTCCAATAGTGTATTTATTTTTATTTTATTTACTGAAAAAATAGCCTCATGAGATATAGCATCTCCTTTTCAAGGGAGGATATTTATTACGTGCAGGTTATGTGTGATTTTGCATGCAAATAAAATCAAATGTGGGGAAAAACCTCCCCAGTAAAAACTATAAATGGGGGAAAAAAAGGAAAAAAAATGGATCAATAGAGGACAAATCCCACTTCCAGGAAAGTCAGACAGGAAATAGATATTGAATGCACAGAACAGAGTAACGTGTTGTGTGTGTGTGTGTGTACCAGGAACTGGCTGTTCTTGAACAGCTCCTTCCCATGAGCTGAGCGAAGCTCATCGGCCATCAGACCAGAGTTCTGCTCCTCCACGTAATCCTCCACATGGTTAGCCCTAAACACACAGGTACACTAATATAATATATACATTTAAACACAGTGGTTATATGCAATATACACTGCTAAAAAATAAAGGGAACACTTAAATCACACATCAGATCTTGATGAAGAAATTATTAAAATTAAAAATCTTTACTAATGTACATCGTATAATTTCCAAACCAAATCCAAGCTGAGGAAATTTCATCACAGCAACTCATGATGTGACTCAGAAGTATGTCTGGCCCCTCCCTGTCTGTATACACTCCCAATGTCCTGCACCAGGAGGAACCCAGGGGCCACTGCACTAGCATAAGGTCTGACTGTTGCTCTGAGGATTTCATCCCAGCAGTCAGGGTAGTGACGCCAGTGGTGAACCTGCCAATTCTGGTGATCTGTGGCTAACGCCAATCAAGCTGCACGCTGCTGGGCAATGAGCACAGGTTTTACTATAGAATATCAGGCCCTTATGCCACGGCCATGCAGTGTTAATTTTGACAGCAATCTTCAGTGTAGTTTTAGTCATCGTCATTTCCTGAAAACTGTAGTTTTTTTCAGTCATATTTTAGTCATTTATTTTCTTTTTGTTTTAGTCAAGATTTTGTCAGTTTTAATTTAATTCATGTTTTAGTCAGTATTTTAGTCCTAGGTTACATTTCATGATGTTATGAGCTTTGTGAGGCTCTAATAATTTGTAATGCGTAAAATGACTAAAGTTCAACCAGAGTTCGACTTACAGTATGAACAGCTACAGCCTGGATGACTTTTAAAGTGAGTGATTACACCAATTACAGCAACCAGCCAAAACTGTAACACAAAGTGGTGGTTCGATCTTGTTGTTAATTTTAATGCCGGTTTTGGTCAACATGTGGCAGAACAACAATACACAGTGACAGAGCTGCTGCGTATGGGGCTGTGTAGATGCAGACCTGTCAGAGTTGACATGCTGACACTGGTCCACCACCACATTAAAACATCTAGGTATTAATAATATTGTGGCTGATTGGTGGATGTTTTTAACTTAAGTTGGCAGAGGCTACGGGTATGAGTTATGGGGTCCGGTACCGAGCTTTGCGGATGCAGTTATGTGCCCGTTTCGAAAGATGAGAAAGACACAGAAAGGATTTGCACGTTCAAATGGATCCATGCAAAGGATTGTTCGTAAAGAAAACGACCTTTAGTGCTTTCAGATGGGGACTGTGATCGAGATTGTCTGCTCAAAATTAGATCTTGAGTTTGTCTCGTCTTTATTCGTCATGGTGTGCTGAACAGAGATTTTGATTTTGAACTTGTTCAAGACTCTACAGCACCTGCTCAAGCACCATTTGAACCTTTTCAAGGACCACCCCGTTGTAGTATCAGTACTCACCACTCCACTTTGAGTTGGATGTAAGCCACCAGTCGTCGTTTTCCTTTACAGGTTTTACACTCCTTCATTCCCTCACCTTTACAGTCTGAACACCTACACACACACACACAAATAATGTAATAGATTAACTTCTTCACTGATTCTGTAATTTTTGTTTCTTTCAAAATCAACTTTAGGTATTTAAATTAGTTTTGTGTTTCTCTACAAGTTCTTAAAATAAAAATGGCATTATCACTACATTGTGACTCGTTTTGAAAACTCTCTGCTGGTGTGTTCAGGGACAATATGATATTTAACATTTTAAACTTTAAGGACGTATAGAACCTGTTTAAGGAGCCCTTTTAAAGACCCTATCAGACCTCCCTGAGCACCACTTTAAAAAAGCAAAAAGCCACTGCACATACTTCTTTTTGCCTCTAGCGTCACAGTTACTGCAGGCCTCTTCACCCCTCTTCCCAGTGCTGTTACACATAGAGCACGGGTTCTGCGGAGAAACACACACAGAAATATTAACATAAAAAGTGTAAATCTGTTTATCAATCTACTACATCATCATCTACAAACTTTTACTGTCTTTAATGTTGTAATGTAAACTACATTTTTACATTGTTCAATATTAATAGTTGATTAACTGACTTACGTATCCATTTCCCTTGCACCCATTACACTGCTCCTTCCCTGTGGCCAGGCAGGTGTGACAGTCCTACACACAGACACACACACAAAACACAAATATGTTAAAGTAAGGTGCTCTTCCTGGACCCCTGGACCTCTGGGCCCACTTCAAGCACTTCTGGTATTTCAGAGTGTTGAGGACCTCTGGAACTGCACTGGGGATCATTTAAAGCATACCTCCAGGACCTCAGGGACCCCTTCAATGACTCCTCGACCTTCTTTAAGACTTTTTCTGGACCCCTGGAAGTTCTATAAGGCTTAATATCTGTGAAGATTCTCAGTCATCCAGGTCATGGTTATCTCAAAAAACGGTTTTCAATGGCAACTGGACTT
>JAUMHL010000025.1:21798729-21810922 GCA_032362345.1 Sandelia bainsii
AACCATCTCCTTTGTCTTGGTTACATTTAAGGTCAGGTGGTTGTTCCCACACCATTCCACAAACCGGTCCACCAGGTGGTGGTCATTTGGCAGGAGGAGTAAAGTGGCTGGGAATGGGTGCTGCAAACAGGGAGTGGTTCTTGGATTTCAAAACAAGTTTCTGAAAAGGAAGCCAGGAGCTGAATCATGACAGCTTTTTGTGAGGAAGAAATGTGTCACCCGGTGCAATGTTATGGCTCACAGATGTGTTTCAATTATTTTCAGACAATCACAGAAGTGGCAAAAATGAATAATTCATTGTTGTTTTTGATTTTCTTTTAAACTTTTACCTTTATATACTTTATTAATCCCCAAGGTGAAAATGTTATGGAGAGGTTACTCACATTTAAGGCTGTCTGGATTCAGTGTCTACTGCTTAACCAACTGATCCACAGCTAGAAAGAGGGTGACAGAGAGGAGGAAGCACAACTATGAGAGAGAGAAGACACAAAAATTTGTTTATCAAAAAGGAACATTTTAAGTCTAGTCTTAAAGGTAGAGAGGGTGTCTGCCTCCCGAACCTGAACTGGGAGCTCGTTCCACAGGTGAGGAGTTTGATAGCTAAAGACTCTGCATCCCATTCTATATTTGGAAACTCTAGGAACCACAAGTAGACCAGCACTCTGGTCTATTTCTGCTGGGATAATATCGTACTTTGAGGTCTTCCAGGTAGGATGGAGCTTGATCATTTAGTGCTTTATATGTGAGTAAAAGAATTTTAAACTCTATTCTTGATTTTACAGGGAGCCAATGGAGAGAAGCTACTGTAGGAGAAATATGATCTCTCTTGTTAATTCCAGTCAGAACTCTGGCTGCAGCATTTTTGGATTAACTGGAGGCTCTTTATGAAGTTACTGGGACATCCTGTTAACAATGATTTGCAGTAGTCCAGTCTAGAGGTAACAAATGGAGTAGTTTTTCAGCATCACTTTGAGACAAGATGACGCTAATTTAAGAATAATCCTCAGATGGAAGAAGGCAGTTGTAGAGATTTCTTTTAGGCACAAGAGATATCCTGATCAAAGATAACTATGAGATAGTGTGTCCATGCATCTTTCATACAAATGTTCATAGTTACATGCCTCAGGTGACTGTGTTTAGATGCTCAGGAAAGCATTTGTAGTACTTTAGGTTTGTTTATTATAAAGTAATTTACCAGGTAGATACATTATCCTTGTTATGCTAACCACGTCTTAGTACTAGTGGTACATGGTAAGCATGGTAACAGCTGCATGGCTGGTGTTGTAGTATGTTGCTAACATTTACATTGTTAAAATGTTTGTTATGGAGTGAATGGACTGTTAGCGTTGTATGTATTAAACTAATTGTTGAAGTATGTTATAGGTAGGAAAAAGCTGATTTGCAGTATGTTTTGTGGATTTCTGTGTTTGTTTATCCCACATTTTTACTTTCTTACTGGGATTCAAAATTGGAAACATTAATGACAGTGTTAGTGTTTATTCACAGAGCTGACAAGTTATCCCACTGTTTGTTGCATGCAGGAAAGTTTTCATATAAAATATGTTCTTTTTTTTTACCCCTAAGTAAAATATCATAAGGTAAATTTAGCTGCTTAAATCCAATATTTTTGACTGTGTGTAGTCGCATTATATCTTTTGCAATACTGTAGGCTGTTTCATTTCTGATATCACTGTTCCTCTTCATTTTAACACTGTAAGCTAAGTGTTTAGTGTGTTGAGTGTTGTACTTTACATGTACATATGACATGATAATTTCACCAAGGGGAACAATTATGTGATTCATTATTAGTGTGCTCCTCGTGAGCTTTTGGGGGATGGTTTCAGTCCAGTCCTGCCTATAACCCTGTCCTCATATACAATTAAACTGAGCATAGAAACTATTTTCCAGCCTTAACCTAATGTAAAACGAATGTGATGGAGAGCACATCCAATGTTTAGACACCATTACAGTACCCCCAGTGAGTTAAATAGCTGTCAGTGTTATTTCTGTTCAGCTACATTGGCTGAACAAAAAATGAACCCAAGACTGTTTTGGATGCAGTCCATGTGAAGAATTTTAAAGAGGTGAACACAATATAGAAGAGTGTGGGTTGCCAGATGAAAATAACTGTAACAAACAAAGACACTCAGTTGAGAGCATCCAGCCAGCAGGTGGAGCCACAGTTTCTCACACCGTATCACTGCAGGCTGAGTGTGTGCAGTTTACATTCCTGTGTGTGGATGTGTGAATCAAGAGGCAGTGTTACAGTACTTGAACACTGAAGCAGAGACAGACATCAGTTTAAATAAACATAGCACGGCGTTGGATTTTCTGTGTTCTCTTCTCTGTCTATAAATCAAACGTTCCTCAGAGGAGGTGAACTGTTTGAAATGTCCTTTAGAATAATGTTCAGTGATGTTATGTTCAGACAGATACAGATACTTCAGTGTTTATCTCACTTAGTCTGAAGCTTTCAAGCTTGTATACTGTGTTTTCTGGTGTAAATTCGAGGAGGAGAGAGTTGGATAATCATACGGTTACAGTTTTACGAAAAGTCAGGTCAAATTTGTATATGAAACTTACTTGGCAACATCTTTACCTGAGCTAAAACCCCTTTTCTCCCCAGGCTAACAACTCTGTTACCACAAACACTGATACACCCCAGCTCTAGCCTTGTAATAACACTAAATTACATTTTTTTATTGTGTTACATATTTTTAGCTGTGCATAAGCAAAACTAGACAAAAAAGTGCATATCTAGCTCACTCTTTGCTGTATCTGCCACTTATGCAGCCAGTTATTCACTCATTTTATGATACTTGAATCAGCCGTGAACAGACCTGAACAGGTCAAACCTCGTTTTTCTCTACACTGCAGTTCAAATATTTCTCACTGTTTATATGATCATTCATATAGCTGTATGTCATTTAAATAGCTCTGGGCTCTGACAGGCTTGTCAACACAATTTGCTGGTCTGGAATATGATCTTTACAAATATGAGAGTTCGAATTATATTTTCCATGTCAGCAAAGCTACATAGGTCCAAATGGTGCAAATTTCATCTGCTGCTAATGTCCCAGTTAGCCATGAACTAATAACTCACATTAGCCTTGAGTTAAGACCTTGGTTATGTTGTTACCGTATCACACTTTGTCTCATGATGTGATCAGGGTACTGACGTTGGCCCAAAGCTGCGAACTGAAGCTGGTTTTCAACTAAATCGACAAAAAAACAAAAATCTCCACTACTGTAAATAATGAAGAGAAGAGCAAGAAAATTCATGTTGTCAATTCAAAATGTCATTAGTTATTCTAAAAAGCAGACTGATTGTCTTTTATCTAATCTTTACAGCTTTTACACCTCAGAGGAAACACTGAGGCACATTTTTTCTGATGTTTCTATTCATAACTGATTCAGGAGGGACTTGAACTCACAGCTCTGAGGCACTGGTCCTCCTCCACTGAGAGGATGTTTACACATCACTCTGTGTGTGTGTGTGTGTGTGTGTGTGTCATCCGGGTTGAGCAGAGTCATGCATTCTTTCCATTACCCTCATCAAATCAATGTTCAACACTCCTCCTCCATCTCCTGTCCCTGTACAACCACAGTATGTGTGAGTGTGTCACAAAATACCCAATCAATAAACAGAAAATATATTTGATCAATAAAAACTGGGACAACCAGTCTGTTGGATGTGGTTTCCAGTTAAACTGCTGCTCAGTTTAAAAAGTCTGTTGTTACTTCACTGCTGGTTGGATTAATTTCTGTTCACTTCTTGCAAAAACAAAGAATAAATGATTGGTCCATTGGGTTTGGTGATCTCCCAGACTTTGCCTCTAGCACCATGTTTCAACAACTACTGGCATAACATTTGATAAAGATTCACATTGTCTTGGGACAAAATATAAAAACTTAACTTTTCTTCTATAGAACTTCATTAGGTCAAAAATTCAATTTCTCCAATACTGAAGAGGCATTTAGTTTTTCTAACCTTCCCAGCAATGCATAGTGTTAAGGTAAACTGCAACTTTACCATGCCAACACATTGAAGTAAGGTGGCAAACACCCGCATATTTAGAACAGAACAGAACTGCTAGCATTACTTTTAGTCTTTTTTAAATGTCACTTCCAGAACAACCATGTCCCATCAATATAGCCATCAGGCATGGCTTGTATGCATCCTGAAAGGCTAAACTCAGGGCACCAAAGTGCCATAACAGACACCACCCATCTATCATCCAGACACGCCTGTTTTTTGTCAACCACACAGAGATGTTGCCATGAAACCCTGTTGTCAAGATGACCACTGGGTAAACAGCCTCTCAAGCTAACAGTCCACAAATCACCATGGCAACAGTAAACATTCAACAAGGCTGGGGTTGACATGGAAACATAGTGTGTTTACGTGAAGTGGATTGCTGCAGCTCCTACAAAGAGGACAATAAAACTAAACATAAATAAACACACAAGAACATTGGATTACAAATTTAACATTAAATGAAAGCATAAAAATGGAAAAGAAAGAAAACCAAACTATAACTAACAAACTTTGGAAAATAATTCAAGTAAATCTAATATAAAAAAAATAGCTTTTGCGGCTTCTGCACACTGCACATTATAGTGTAACATAAACGGTAACTTTTACAGCTAGTTAACTTAAACAGTCACTGAGGTGCTGCTGGTGAGAATTTGCTTAGACACAAACAATGTCCACTGTGTCCACGATCAAAGGTTGGTACTTATTGCATCAACAACTTCTGATTACCATTGCTGATTTTGATAATTGTCGTGTATAATGCACATTCCACAAATGCACAACATACATATTCAAACAAACTAAAACAGCACGATATGTACAATAAACATGATAAACACAACCAAAAGCTGTTTGCCTCCTCGCCAAACAGCACTTATTTACTTATTAACAAAGCATAAATAATAAGGAAAGTCATACATAAACTCCATAAATTCAAAATGGCTTCTGCAGTTACTTTCTGATAAGTTAAAGACGCAGCATTCTTTTAAGCAGAGAGAGCTAACAGCTAATGTTAGGACATGACTACGCGGAGGCATACGTAGTTGCAGAAATGGGACGACAGGGTTTGAGCGTCTTTGGTTCTCAGAAATCCATCTGAAATTAGGATCTTTAAGATGACTGGTTCTCTACAACTTTATTCTGCACAGTGTTGAACTGAAAACAGTAGAAAGTTCAGGAGAACAGCACAGTGGACACAATGGAAACCACAGGACATCCTACAGACACACACACACACACATGTACATTTAACATTCATCTTTTACTTTAAACAACGATGATCCTTTACAGTCACTAGTATTTTATCTTCAGGTCATCGACAAAAGTCACAAAAGATTTGACACCACATGGTCAAACAACAAAATTAGTTTTTAAAACAGATCACAGTGGCATCTATTACTGTCTGTTGATTTAGTTCACCACTGACTGATTTTGTTTCACAGGCTGTCGACTCACTAATCGCAGGATCAGCGCCAACATTATCGTCCATGATATCACAACCCGTGAGAATATGAAAGAGTCAAAGAAAGTCTAACCTGACGCTCCTCAAGGACGTGTGTCCTCAGAGGACGGCCAGGTCATGGCAGCTCTTGGACCGCACTTTGACTGCCATGCGCTGGTTGTTGCGTGCCACGAGTCGGTCAAGAAAGCGCCGAGCCTTCTGGGTAAGGCTCTCTTTGCGTCTGTAAATGGAGTGTCGGCGCTGTACGGCCTCGCTGCCATCCCGACGGAGGCGGATCTGTCGAACCACTCCCTCGAACAGCTCGGCCACATTGTGCTGCAGAGACGCTGACGTCTCTATGAATTTACAGTCAAACACCACTGCACACGCTCTGCCCTCTGAGAAGAGAAAAAGAAAGAGAATAAATTGATATATTAGCATAACTTGATTGTTATCTGCGTGATGTTTGACACCCACCTTCCACAGCGACTTCCCTGGACCGGACCAGGTCACTTTTGTTGCCCACGAGGATGATGGGAAGGTTTTCGGCCTGGCGTGTGCGTCGTAGTGTGATGCGGAGCTCAGCAGCAGAGTCAAAGGTGGAGCGATCAGTGACGGAGTAGACGATGACGTAAGCACTCCCCACTTTCAGGCAGTCATCTTGAGAGGAACCATCCTCACCCTCCTGACAAAGATAAAGCAAAAATGTGTTATTCTGACTGAACTGAACAGAAAAAATCACGTTGTTACAAACAGGGAATCAACAATCACCTTCATAAAATCAAATGAATCCTTAACTTCGACTGAAAAAGGTTTTAACAGCATAAGTGTCACTGAACTGGAGATTCTCTAGACTTTTGCTTCCCAAGTTCCCATTTAACTGGAGAACAAACCTCAGTCTGTTGAAAATGGTCAAATACCAAAACACTACATCATAATTCAACATAGAAAGCATCAAATTGTCCCTTCTTTTAAAAAAAAGAAGGTAATCTTAAAATTGATGGCAGCAACACCTCCCAAACAGGTTGGGACAGATGCAACAAAAAGACTGGAAAAGTAAGTGGTGCTAACAAGGAAGAGATAGAAAAATATTTCGCAACTAATACAGTTAGTGCCTGTGGAACGAGTAGTTTGCACATCTGGAAACGCTCCATCAGTTCTGAAAGACATATCCAGGTTTTAGAGCAGCATATGCTCCCATACAGATGACGTTTTCTTCAGAGAGGAACTTGCATATCTCAGCAGAACAATGCCAAACCACATACTGAATCTCTGACAACAGCATGGCTTTGTAGTAGAAGAGTCTGGGTGCTGAACTGGCCTTCCTACAGGCCAGATTTTCAACAAATGAAAATATTTGGTGCATCTTGAAACGCAGAATACGACAAAGAAGATCCCGGACTCTTGATCAGTTAGAATCCTATGTCAGACAAGAATGGGACAATGTTCTTCCCCCAAAACTCTACAAATTGGTCTCCTGAGTTCACAGATGTTTACAGATTGTTGTTAAAAGAAGAGGGGATGCTACACCATGGTAAACATGACCCTGTCCCAAATTTTTTGGATACGTGGCGCTGCCATGAATTTCAGAATGACCTTTTTTTTTTTTTTTAAATGGTACATTTTCTCATTTTCTTGTGATTAAAATGTGGGTTTATGAGAATCACTGCATTTTGTTTTTATGTAGATTTTACACATTGTCCCAACTTTTTTGGAATTAAGGTGGTATACTGAACTCTGAGACTTCAACAGGATGTAGGTTTGCTTCCTAACAAAGTAACAGTTGTTTTTTCAAATATAACTGAAAGTAGCAAACTTAGCTTTAGCACATTTGTGTATTTTTCTTTATTTCATTGATGCCCATGGGAAATTGGTGTTGCACATACATAAAGCTGCTACTACTCGGGGGTTCAGTGTCTTGTCCAAGAGCATGTCACCATGATCCCCAATCCGGGGGTTTATGGATGGCTGCTTTACCAATGGAGCCACCACTGCCCTTTTAGAGTGTCTCCTTTAAGCTGTTCTATCTCTGCAGTTACAGAATTAGTCATTTTTATGGCACAAGAGGGCATTCACCATCATCCCAATCCACCCCAAAGCTTTAGTGGTTCCATAAGAACAGCGTTTTGAAAACTTTCATTCGTACATATGTTCGTACACTAAAACGTTTACCCCGTGCATAAGCATATCAGCCACATTCTTAATATGCACATGTCACATAACAGATACAGTCCTATTTTAATCAATGTAGCTGTCTACACAGTGATACTTAATGATTATCCTCGTTGTGTTTTTAGGTAAGGAGTATAAAACACAGCTGCTGCTGTTTCTCTGCTAATGTGCTGCTCATGCTATGCTTCGTGTGTAGACATTACATTATACAAACCACACACGCAGACCTTAAAAAGCCTGTAGTCTGTAAAATGTGTGATTTATTGCTTTCCCAGTAAATTACATTTTGTGATTTCAGCACAACCAGCTCACAGTACAACATTGTAAGAACATTGTTGTTGTTATCTTATATAAACATAAAATCCACAGAAGGTCTGAAATCAGCTACATCTGAACTCTTGTACCCATACTCCCAACTGGTATCTCTAGCATGACTGCACTTCTTCAACACACTCACACACACGCACACACTATACCACTGTGTCGTTCTCCCAGGTATCCATGACAATAAGTGTGGTTTCCTCTCCATCTACTGTCAGTGTCCGCTCGTATGTGTCCTCTGGAAACAAATGTTAAACACAAGCAATAAACAAGGAGAGAACCTGCATCACTGTGTAAGGCTGTGCTTAGGTGAAACATCAGCAAGATAAAACGCTCACAATAATGCTAACACACTGATGTTTAGCAGGTATAATGTTTACAATGTCCATCACCCGGTTTAGTCTGTTAGAAGGCTAACATTAACTAATTACTGTAGCAGTAAGCAAACACTGAGGCTGATGGAAATGTTATTAGTTTTGCAGGCATCTGGTGATAAACAAAGGTGCTAGACAAATTAAAACCTTGTGATGGGACCAGGGAATCACAAGAGTTATTACAATACCTGTTACAGTAGTAATTAAAGCGATGAAAAAATCAACTAATTCATTCCCAGAACCACACCATGAGCATGAGCAGACCTTTATATTTGTGATCATAAAGACACAAACCTGGTGAACAGCAGTGACCACACATTGACTAACTGGGTAGAAAACAACTCAAGAGTCTGAACATACAACTACAACAATATCAACAAAAATAAAATAAAAACATGTAGAACAAAAGAAAAGTGTAACGAGTCAACCTGACAAATACCCGGCAGACAGGCTCTGTCCCTTCACACCATATCAGACTATCATTGATCAATCACGGCCTCGGGCCGGTCGACACGTGACACCAGAGCTGATCAATCATGTTGGGTCAGCCAAGGTTGTGATGTCAGGACAAAGTCAGAGACAGAAACTGAACACTGATCAGTTAGATCATTAAAACTATACAAAACAAAAAAGTTTGAGAAGTTTGAGTCTGCCGGACTTGTGTGACACAGACTGAAACAGAATGGTTACACATTGTGCAAAACACTGAAATATTTTAGTCTTTACGTACATCTGTCCCATTTTTGTGAACATCAAAGTCCTTGTGGGAATTTCTTCAAATGTGGCTCAAATATCCACTTTAACTTGAGAGTGAGAATGAATTGATTACATTTTCGTGGTCAAGATTACTGTGACCTCACATCTGCATCATTGTTGAGAATGTGGTATCACAATGGCTTGAAAGAATGTCTTCAAATTTGGCAACAAATGTCCACTTGGACTCAAGGATGAACTTTATTAGATAATGGGGGCCAAAGGTCAAAGAACAGGGTCAAAGAGACCTCCCGCCCATCCCGCCGTCACAAGCTTTGACTCAAGAGAGAATAGATTAGATTTTGGTGGCCAAAGGTCAGCGGTACCTCATGTATGTCCCATTCTTGTCAGTGCTATATCATAGAAATGCCTGTATTGAATTTCATCTAATGTAATATATGCCTAAAGACAATAATGAATAACAGCCATTTAAGATAAATATCCCACCTCCAGTATGATCATCTTTCTCCATGATCCCGGCAAAGATTCCTGCAAGGCTGGTCTTTCCAACGCCATGGTCACCTAGCAACACCACTCTGTAAACACAGTCCGAGTCACTCTGCGAGTCATCGTCCGAGTCTGAACTCCAGTGGGCCCGGTAGTGTAGGGACTTGTCTCCGGGATGGTAAGAAGCCGACTGTCCCAGAGGAGGGTGGCTGCGCTGGGGTCGGGGCTGCTCTGGGTTGGCCGGGGTTCTGCCGGGAAGCTGAGGGTTCCGAGTCAAGGACAGGTGATGACAGAAATAGGCGGAAGGAACCGGTGTGCTGCCTCGCCGCTGCAGAGGCTCCTTCTCTCTCTGGGTGTTGAGGGTCATGTTTCTACAGTGAAGACATCAGGACACAACGGGCCTGAGGAAGAAAACATGATGTTTTCACAATAAAGTCTGGTCATCTATGGTCTTTAAAATGTGTAAGAAAATTATTTGTCTGATCACTTGATGGAAGGAGAAACAAGCTGCGAACATAACATTGTAATATTACCTTTAAAGTTGCTATGGGAAACAATTAAAATCCACAATCACATTTTTGTGGACCAAAAGGGCATTATTATGCTGAATGCAAGATCATGTATCTGAAGAGGTATGCTTGTTCATTAAAGACAAAAGAAAATGGTGGGAGGAGGAATTTATGGCGGCTTTAATGATGAGAGGAATGGAAGAAAAGTTTATTTTAATGGCTCTTTTCCTTTGAATTCTTAATTATGATACTCTACTCTCTGACCATACTGTAACTTGAGAAACAAAATCTCAAGCCTGGCAGAAACATCAGAGAGGTCCATGCAGAATTGTCAACTTCACTGACTGAATGAGTAGCTTTCAGCTGTGGAGCTCCACTTACTGGTGACTGAAAGCACCATTGTCAGCTCAACTGTGACACACCGTACATTACTCTCTGCCTAAAACTTCACCAAAAGACAGTGAAAGCCACAGCAGCAATCATAATTTCATACATTCATTTACACCTTTTTTTGCATTCTGATGTCTGTTGTAGGTTTATGTGCTTGTCTCATGAAGCCTAAGCACTTTAGCATATATTGTGTGAAACTGGCATTTAACAGCAACCTAACAACTACAGTCATTTCATTTGTCATCATTTTTTTTATCTCTTGAAAAGGATGAGTGGCCCAGATTCCAGTCAATGTGATGCCGCATTGTATTTTGCAGAGTGTACTATACAGATTTCATTCTTTGTTTTGGTCTACAAAACAGAAATACTGTATTAACACTGAAAATATTCATAATATATAAACATATGATTAGCATCTTAAAAACTGATTAGACTGAATGTCATTTATAAATCACCAAACTTTTTCTAAACTGTTTCAGTTTAGATCCAGGTTCTCAAAAAAAGGACCATTGAAGAACTCTTCATAAGAAAGCAGTGACACACAAACAAACCTCCTAACATAAATAATTCAAGTAATTAAAGGTGCCAAGTAGAAGACTGATAGTTAAGGGCAGTCAGAACAAGTTAGAGCCTTAGGTGGTTGGATAGGTGGTAAACTAGTTATAGTAGCTTATTTTTGTTGTGTGGTAACATCATCTGAACTCGTGGACAGTTATTATTATGTTTTATATTTGTGCTCATTCATCCACAATAGAGCGACAATAGCAGGTAGGTAGAAGGTTGAAGGTCACGTGTTAAATAGAGTCACAGAGGGGTCATAGAGTATATTAGCTGTCTAAATGAAAAGTGTTAATGAAGTACAGTACAATATTATATATACAGTACAGTATTTGTTGTTTCAGTGTAACCACAGAAACAATAGGAATTGATTGTTTGCACTAGTAAAATATACAAAAAGCACATACCATTGTAATGTTTTAGTGAGATCTAATATTACTATATAGTGTATACTGTAGTATTAAATGAAAACTTAGATTTCACTCATACTTTTTAGTCAGTGACAGCTGAAAAACAAACAAACAAACAAAAAAACAGCAGAAAATGACATGCAATTGATAGACTTACCATGCACCCCATGGACAGTCTGTTTTCGTCCAGCCTGCCTCAGTAAACAACAGAACTGAACTGAACCCGTTCTCTTTGTCTCTGTCAGTGTAATAGTACCCTGATGCCACAGTAACCCGCCTGGAAAAAAAAAAGTTCCACAACAGCGTTAAAAATTCAGCAGTGGAATCACAGAGTTATCTACTTCCCTCTGTGTGTGCTGGTGTGCCAGAGCGACAGCAGAGAAGAAACAGATATCTGAGGAGGGAGAGAGTGTATGTGTGTGTGTGTGTCTGTTGTTTTATCAGTGTGGAGGGTGAGTAAGTTAGGAAAAATTGTGGTCACTTCCTGTTTGACCCAAAAGACAGACTTTGGCTTCATGAAACAGTCCAGATCCATTTACATATAAAACATTAATTGACGTATTTTTTTCTCCTAGGGTTAAAGGTAACTTGAGCTTTATTGTTATCATCATAAAACCTTGAAATACAGATAAAACAATGGACCGTGTAAACGTTTAAGTTGACTCACAAATTTGAATGCTAAATACTTCAAATTTTATTTAATAATAATCAGAGGTGGGTAGAGTAGCCAAAAATTGTACTCAAGTAAGAGTAGCGTTACTTCAAAATAATATTACTCAAGT
>JAUMHL010000025.1:21814186-21837581 GCA_032362345.1 Sandelia bainsii
AGGCCAAAGTCTTAACATTATGACACTTTATATAAAAGTCTTTACTGCAGGTTGGCATTCAGAAATTTTTGCTCATTAATTCACTTTTTCGCAACGCACTTGTATTTAAGTCTCCACGTCACTCCGTGCACCTGGCCTGTACCACTATACTTCCTTCTTTCACATAATGGTATGATCCTAGTCTGTCTCTGCATGGGATTGGCCGCATAGTGTGCCCATCAAAATAAAGTCCCGCTCCTGCCTGCATGGATTCTCAGCAGAGCCGAGCAGAGTGGCTGAAGATTCGTCTCTCCCCGACGGGAGTCGGCTCTTCGGGCTCTCTACAAAGCATCGGCTCACGAATGACCCATCACTAGTACTGACCACAATCAATTCTGATGATCTAAGTATTACATACTGTTTCCTGAGGGCAACTACAATTTACTTTAGAGTTGCAATTTTGGAAGTTATTGGGAACATGTGACTCTCAGTAGTTGGTTTTCAGTGATGAATGTTGTTACTGATCGAGTGTAGTTACTGCAGCAGCTATCGGATGGATTGCCATGAAATTTGGCTAACATGTTCATGAGCCCTGCAGGTTGAATTAACATATAGCATCCAACATGCCAAACTAAGATGGTTAGTTTGCTAACATTTATTTTTAGCTCAGATCCTCCTAGAGGGTTTTATAAATGGTCCGTTTGTGCAGCAGGTTATTAATACCACAAGAACATACTATACTTAGGCAAGCTCAAGAAATCGTAGTAATTATGACACAAGCAAAGAAGAATGTTAGGTGACGTAGTGATAGAGCTAGAAGTCATCATTTGCTGGAGGTCAAGAGGATGGATAGATCAGAAAACGCAGGCCTCTCCCACATAATAAGTTGAACAACACTAAGGACGTACTGTACTTATTTTAAACCAAACATAACAATCTTTTTACTAAACCTAACCAAGCAGTATTCGTGACTCAACGTAACCAAATCACAATGGTTCTATAACTGTAACTGCGTGTTTATGATTGTTTCCATGACAAAGAAGGTCCAAAACACCAGTCTTCCTTAGGGCGCTCTTTCAGGAGACACTTCTATGCATCATATGAAAGGGCATGAACAACCCACATGGTTGTTTAGGTTGGTGTTTCAGTATTAGTCAAATTATTGTTACAGAAGCAGGTAGTGGACATTAGATGAACTGCAGCTGAACACACTTCAGCTCTGACATCGATGCAGATTAGCTGATTAGTTGATCAACACAATCTGGAACAGAAGGTCTGGCAGCATGTTTTAATCAGATTAATGTGGATCATTACATTAATGATTCTTTTTTACAAAATAAAATCCCATAATTCAACAGGAGCAATGTACAAGTGAAGACAAAAAAAAAATCTTTGTTCATATCTTTTTATAGTAAAGAACCATCACCAGACACACTGGTCATTGTTATATTAATCTGTACGACTAACATCAAATATCACAAATGAATACTTACATTCAGATTTACCCTGATAGAGAACTATTAGGCACCATGGTGATATAAATAATGTTTTTATTACAGAAAAGATAAAAAAATAACATGAAGAATGGTTAAGAACTGGACATAACTCACTGTAAAAACAATAATCAGATACTGTATGTGCATGTGTGTTCAGACAGTATTACTGGTATTGTTGTTATTGATCTCCATCTTGCTGATCAGCTCAGTCACCAGCTGCTGCACAGTGTGAGAACGAAGTCGACCGACCTCCAGGACGCCCTCGTGGTTCACACTATCTGACTCCTCGTAACACTTCACCACCTGACACAGATCAATCGGTCAATCAAATAAACACTCAGCTAATCAGCCATTTTTTATATAATCTGATCTGATATGAGAAAAACCTTACTTAATAATGTGATACGATTTTAAAATTTTTAAATTCAATACAAAACCCATAGAAACTCATAGAGTCTTCTTGGGGCCCCTTTGCTACAAGCTTTAGAGTCTCTTTAAGGCCCCTAGTCCACTCTGTTCTGATTGGCCAGCTTGCAAAATCTGCTTTGTTATCAATCACAATCCATCAATGGATCCATCATGTGTTGATTGGTGTCTGTGCTGTGTGTTTACCTTGTTGGTGATCAGAGAAAGACCAAACACTCTCAGACCGCAGTGAGTTGCCACAACGACCTCAGGAGCTGTACTCATACCTATAAACACACAACACCTGGAGGTAACTACTGGTAACCTGATAACTACTGCAACTGTACTGATATCACTACAGTACTCTACTATGTGTACAATTACATAAAGCAGCAGACACATTCTGCTAGCTAACTAACAGGCAAAAATCGTGTGGCAGATAGATAAACAGATATTAAGATCAGTTTTGGAGCATATTTCTACTGTTCTACTAAAATATTCAGAATAAATTGCACATCAATTGATATATTGTTGATAAAGTTGACATTATTAGCCTAATTGCTGTGTGTGTGTCGTACCAACAGCGTCCACTCCTAGTCGATGAAGCAACCTGGCCTCAGCGATGGTTTCAAAGTTTGGCCCCCCCACCATGGCGTACACACCCTCCTGCATGAGGCCGGCAACGCCCTGCTGCTTGGCGATCTCCATCGCTAGGCAACGCAGGCCTTTGTCGTAGCAACCTGACATGGCCGGGAAACGCGGCCCGAACCTGTAACAACAAACAATAAACAAGACAATCAACAACTTGGACAATAAAAAAAAAAAAGACACAACATCAATACTGAGTTAAATCACAAATGTTACAATAAACAACTTCAGTGTAACAAGTTCACACATGAACATAGAAAGACAAACTAATAAGACAAAGACATGAACATAACCAAGAGAACCAGGTGTATATCTGAGTTACTTGTCATCGTTGGGTCCACACAGCGGGTTCAAACCAACCAGTCCAGGGAAATTAATGTGGTCTTTGATGATCATGATGTCACCAGGTTGGAGGCCGTCAGCCAATGAGCCGGCAGCGTTCGTCACAATTAGTGTCTCTACCCCCAACAGCTTGAAGACTCGAATTGGAAATGTTGTCTGACAGACAAACAGACAGTCAGACAGGCATCCCGTCATAAACTTGGTCATCATTTCTGTCTCAAGGAGAAGAAACTTTCTCTTAAGTTTCTTTTATTTTTTATCGTTTGACTGGACTTAAACTATCAGGTAGTATCTCCTAATAATTACAAAATCTACAAATGTAATGTATATATTAAAGCTATAACTGCAGAAATAAATGTAGCATGTAGGCACAGTATAAGTGCCATTATTATTGTGTGGGTGTGAGCAAGAGAGAGTTAAATAGAAAGAAACAATAGCAGCATTGAACCGTCTGCTAAAAGGTTGCATGTGACTGGACCCATGCAGGATCTGAGCAGGGCTGCCAAATGTGAACCAGTCTCATGCTGCTGATTAAAGTCATATGTGTGTTGTACCAAGGTTATGAGACTGAGCAGCTTTAACAAGCTCATTGTAAGAGTGTGTGTGTGTGTGTGTGTGTGTGTGTGTGTGTGCGCGCGCGTGCAGTGCTTCCTATAAATTATCTGTGGCTATTGGTTATTGTTCTGTATGAATTTATTGTGTCAGTTAAATCTGGGAAAACTTTGACATGGTGCATTCACATGCTGCAGTCTGGAAAAATGTTTTTTCTTAATTCAGAGGCTGGTTTGTGAATGTAACAAAATACACACTGATACTTGCACACAGTGTACATCCTCTAGGAACTGTTTCAGGGTTTAAACTTTGTTTTAACGTTAGAGTAAAGTTTTGGCATTAGAGTACAGGCTACATAAACAAATGACAAGTAAAGTACAGAGTGTGTATGTACCTTGCAGAGCGAGTGTCCTTCGTACATGTGGAAGCGACCCTGCATGCACACACATGTCTTCCCCTTCAGCTCCCCGAAAACCAGCCGACCTGCATGACCCTGCACTGCAACACACACAGTCAGGAGGATTACAGTGAGAAACAGGTAATGTGTTGTAATTGGAGATTTACAGTACACAGTATGTGTTATGTAAGTCAGAGGGAAGAATGGGGTCATAATGGGGTAGCCAGTGGTTTATATGGGATGGAAAATGATAAAATACACGACAGAGTCGAAAAGCCAAGGTGTTGTCATTTTGTCTCATAATTTTGACATCTCATTTTACCAGTGTAAAAAGACTGTAGGATCAAATTAGATAGTAATTTTACTATTTATGAAAAAGTGCAGTAGCCACACTGTAGGATCAACGTAGGTAAATATCACTATTGTAGCCTTTTCACTTTAAAGTCACATTAAACTGAAGTGCGATTTTCTGATATCTGAATAATACATCTGAACAAGTTCAATCAAGTTTTGTTTTGAAGGAGATAAGAAGGAAGGAGGAAAGGAGGGAGGAAGTTAACTTGAGGGAAGGAAAAACATGCTGGACTTGGCCGAGTCAACTGGCTGTTCCATGTGTTTTCAACAAGCTCTAGTCATGACTTGGACTCTGCAGGTCCTTTGAATGTTCTCAGAACAGTGAAAGAATTTGCATAGAAAACCCAGTTGCATACTAACAACAAAAAAATAGAGGAAAATCATCAGCTGTGCTGATGTTGGCCTTCTAAAAGCTCACATTTTTGTCATGTGTTCACATTTTATAACCTTTTGCACACACATTTATATAATTTTAGTATCCAAAGAGCCTGATTTACTTTTTAAAAATGAAGCACTTTAAAATATTTATAAATATGAGACTTGATTTGCAGACAGATGTTAAAGTGTTATTTTTGTCTATCAGTTAATCAAAGTGAAAAATACAGTGTGCAGTATGTGACTAAATAAGTTGTAAACAGTTCAATACTGTCAACTTTAAAATAGAACAATTTAAATAATAATAAAAGTATTAAAAGCCCCAATAGGCTATGTAACATTTTTACATATCAATAACAGCTTCATTTGGACAGTATACTGCTGTGTAATGAGGTGAAAATCGTCTCTGCCATTGCCACTGCTGAATCGTCTGTTGCTGAACTATGAAAATGGAATCACAAACAAAACAAAGCGATGTCTCGATGTAAATATGAACGCTCAGACAATTTTCTTCCCGTGCATCAGTCAAAGTTTGCAGAATCTATACAACTCAGGATGGCAACATGCTAAGCTTATGAAATCAGTCAACTAAAATAACCATAGGAAACTGACTAACCTGACACAAATTGGGTGCGTGATTAGCTAAACAACATAACTATACAGCAACCAACACAAGCACTTCATAGTAGTTCCTGTGTACTAGTGTTGTTTAGAAAGTGCAACCACACATCAAGCAAGCTCAACAACATAAAACATATCAATTATTTACAACAAGAACACCACATTGGCATCTGTCTTGTATCCTTTTGTCTCCTTTAGCTGTTGACAAGAGAAAAAGATGGTCCAGTGTCTACTCTTAGGTGGTCTCTTGCTTGGTCACTCTCTCCTTTTCTCTTTCTTGGTTTTTGTTTTGATCAGTAAACTAAATCACCAAGAGATTATTTTAGTTGCACTGAACTAGTGTGCTTATAAACAAATGCACATGTGCTGCTGTCCATGAGGAGGGGTCAATGTGCCACAGTTATTTACACTCAGCAACTCTACGGGGAGGCAAACAGCAAATGTATGAAATGTTGCTTATTGGAGTTTTAATACAGTTAAAATAAAACTGTATGTCCAGATTACCTGTGCTCTGAGGGAAGCCCGGTATGTCAGAATAAGCAAATGAGTCCTGACACTTGAGGGTGTCAGCGAGCATGCCCAGTCCGGACCCACAGATGATCGCCACCTGGGGACGATGCTGCGTCTGAGACATCAACCAATCAGCTGTCTTCTGGAATTCGTCATGACTGCAGAGAAAGAGAAGAGAAACAACAGGAAATGATTTCAGACATATTGACAGTAGAAGTGACAGCAACAATAAAAGAGTAAAGGCAGATTTCATTTTACTTTAAAACCATCATCTAGTGGTAAAAGCTTTGTAACCTCTGAATCATGATGATGCTTTTTAAGTAAAAATGAAAGGTTGAGACAAAGCTGCGACCTTGAGTAACTTTACCCTTATAGATATTTATATTAGTACTAACACAACAGCCTTCACATTCTTATGTGAAAAAGGCAGACAGAAGAGATGTAAAATAGGTGTTTTCTTACCTGATCTGGTCTTTGCTGTGCATGATGGATGGATGACAGACGTTGGATGCGTGTGCTTCTATAAAAAGTCTCTGTCACTAACTCCCTGTGGGTGTGTATAAGTGTGTGTGTGTGTGTATCTGTGTGATGGAGTGTTAGAGTGGAGCCGGCTGATGCTGATCAGCCTACATATTCACCAGTCACATGCTCCCGATTGGTCAACAACTCGTCCATTCATCAGCATCAGCCAATGGAGCCACAGTGTTGTAGAAATGTGTGTGTGTGTCTTTGGATTCCTCACTAAACAGGATTCAGAGAGTTTTTAGTAATTGTTTGGTTGTGTAAGCAGTGTCTGGTTTAGCATCACGCTCCCGCTGACAGTAACGTGATTTTATTCTGTGTTAATTCACTTCAAGTCCAATCCTGAGGCTTGACACACACACACAAACGCACAGAGCCTGGGTCATGACCTCCAAACACACACTAATACAGCAGTCAGGGAAGGAAATGGCAATTTTTTTACCATTTCAACACTGAAGATCTATATATATATAGATATATATATATCTATATATATATATAGATTTATTGTTATCAACAATAAATACTCAGTTTCTGTCTAAACTGTTTAAAGGGGGGGTTTCTTCAACTTTATCATTTTGAAGAATGTAGCTTTTGCTGTTGTTGGATTGCATTGTCCAGAGATATTTTTGCTATTTAGTCTAGCCTCACTGATGTGAATGGGGTGGACAAAATAACCAAAATAATCTGTCCAGCAATTATTCAGTTATTTAATAATTACATTGGATAATTACAGTTGATTTTATTCTGAAACCCGCTTCCTGTTGCAGCCAAAAATGTGAGATCAGTAAGAAAAAATAAAAACAGTAATGTTGTGGTCAGTATCAATGAACCACTCATATTTTAGGAAATTAAAGAAACATTTCAACAAGGTTTTTTACTGAACAGTTGGATCTATAACCAGTTCTTTTTCTTTACAGAACACAGCCTTGAACTTTTCATGACATCTCCTCCCACTGTATCTAAACCAAAGCCATCCCATTTAAATAGCACCAGATAACTTCTCAAAAGTGTTCAATCATGCACAGTTATTTGTACTTTACTGATCCTCTTGTGGAAATTGTTGTTGGACAGTTGCTAGAAAGTACTTGTCAGGGTTTCGCTGACTTGTCCAAGGACACCTCAACATGAAACTAGGAGGAACCACTGGCCCTGGAGTTCCTAGATGACCACTCTACCAACTGAGCTGCTGCCACCCACTCAAAGTGCTTTTACACTGCTTCTCATTCACCCATTCGCACAAACATACTCACACACCGATGGCAGAGCTGCCACGCACCTGACCTGACACACCGGGGGCAACTTGGGGTTTAGCGTCTTGCCCAAGTACACTTCGACAAATGATAGGAGGAGCCGGGAATTTAACCACTGATCCTAAGATTGGCAGACGACTGCTGTACCTCCTGAGTCACAGCCGACACAAGTCAAGTTACCAGTTCCAATCACCAATCACCAGTGTTTTTCACAACTCTATAGTACTGCAAAACCAAAGCAAGAAGAAATACCCAGAATGCAAATGAGAGTGCTCAGTCAGAATAACCCCATCTTACTCAGTGCTGCCACCGTGTGACCAAAGTTTGTAATGGCATGTGAACCTCTGGCAGCACACTTTTGAAGTTTTTACATGATAGACACATACAATGTTACATTGACAAATTAACTAAAAAGAACTTTGAGAGGTATTTTAAAATCTGGCTACACATCAATACTGCAGCACAGATAACTCAAACTGCCGGGCCAGTCTCAGACTCCAAACCTGATTCAGCCAATCAGAGCTAAGATGTGGTTTAACAAGCTGCAACTCGTTGGTCAGTTCTGTTTTAATTAAGATCTCACATCGAGTCTCATGACCACTAACACTCACGTGTTCCCCTACTGCTCTGATCAGCTGCTGTTAATGAGGCTCATGCGGTTCTGATGAACGAGGACCAAAGCCGGACTAGAACCACAGGGACTAGGTATAAACTGACAGGAAGTGAGAACTGACAGGAAGAGGACAGCGTGTTTGCAGAATCCACCAAAATCATCAATGACTCATGAGCAGTTGAACCTTCAAACTGAGCATCAGTAAATCTCAGTTTTAAAGGACAATGAAAGACGAACGCCAAAAACTGAACAGAGAACTAAAACTAATCTGAAACAAGGTTCCGTGTGACAGTGGTAAGGTTATTCTGTCTGAACAGATTAATCTGTCTGTCTCTGCTCTTCATTAGGTCTTTTGTCTTTTAGGTTAACACGTGCCACCATGTGTATGTGAGTGTGGTTTAACAGGGGCCACGTGGAAGCTGGTTAGCAGGTTAATGGACAGAGCACAGCTGGTTGTTAGAGACAGATTTATTGATGTCAGTTTTTAATTGAACAGCCCTCGCAGTACAGCTTTCTTCAAATATCCACCTATTACCGTGTACTATAGTATCTACAGTATCTTATAATAACAATACAGTAATCCTCACTGAAAGTTTATTTCAAGGTTTACATTAAAATTTCATAGACTTTTTATGTAGTCTGAGACTTTTAAACTCCATTGTACACATAGTTTAAGATAGTGCCCACATTTATCTGTTTGCACAGTGTCTAACAGCAAAACTATGAAGGAGTAAATATTTTGTGGATTATGTAAAACAGCATGCACAAACATCTCTGTGTGTAGTGGACTGTTCCCAGTGACCTGAAAAGAAAAATGTAAGAAGATTTTGACTGCTCATCTAATAAATGATTAACTTAATGATGTTTTCATTTATTGCCATTAAATTTAGCTTTCATGGTCACCCAACAGTGAATCCTACTGACCTTGACGCCCCCTGAGTTTTCCTCTAGCGCAGCCTTAAAGTGAAGATTGCTACCCATCCCTACATCCATTTTCCTAACCGCTTGTCCTGTTAAGGGTTGCGGGAGTGCTGGAGCTTATCCCAGATGTCACTGGGTGAGAGGCAGAGTTCACCTGGACAGGTCGTGTATCACAGTGCTAACATATAGAGACAAACAACCATACACATTCACATTCACACCTATAGGCAATTTAGAGTCAACAATTAACCGAACTACATGTCTCATATGGGGAGAACCTGCAAACTCCACACAGGAAGGCGCCCGGACGACCGCTACCATATTAATTTCATTTAATTATTGGCTTTTCTACCACAATCCTGAGAACATTATAAATAAATGAAACATTTACTGGGTCTGAAACTACCTCCAGAAAAAATCTGATCAGCTTTGTTTCTATCCAAATCTTTAACAGCTAAATTTGTGTCATTTGACTTAACGTTTTACTGTCACATGTTGAGTTTACTGATATATTGCTGCTCTCTGTTCTGGATGCTGTTGCCTCTGTGTGTTTAATGCTCAGCTGAATGTTTGACATTACTGCATTCCTTCACCTTTTTCAGAATCTAAAAAATGTGACCACGTCCATTAAACTCTCATTCAGATATCTGGCATTTTTGGACGTATGTGACATATATACGCAGTCGGTCCTTCTCATACTTTATTCGAGCTTCTTCAGCATTAAGCCAGAGCGTTTGTAAATTATTAAGTATCAGTTGTAAATATCTGCAGTCCAGAAGTGACAGGAGTCTCACAGTAGAAGACATCTGATACCTGGGACATCAGAGTGTTTAAGCCATGATAGCACCACTCATTTATGGCTGGGTTACTGAACTGGCTTCCTGTCCCATGGACCAGAGACACGATATGAAGTAATATTTTGCAAATCAACTGCAAAGACAAGCACAACAACCTAAAAGAGAAACAAACCAGTGAAAAAAAAGGGGCCAGTAAAATACTCCAAACATCTACAAATAGATAAACACTGACACCACATTTAAAAAAAGAGTTATACAATTTCCATTAGGAGAAAAAAATCAGTTTAAAAAAAGAAAAGAAAATTTTAGAAAAATCTAAAATCTGCTATGTATACAGTGGAAGTCCAGACTCAATTGTCTCAACAACTAGACAAATTGTCATATGATTTGGTGCAGGCATTCAAGATGCACAGAGGAGGAATCCTAATGACTCAAATATCTCAAAAACAATTTGGTACAGATGTGTCTCTTCAGACTTCATCTGGTTAAAATTATTTGTTTGATCTATGACCATATATTTGTGTTTAGAACTAATTTAAATGCAGTTTACGTTTTTGGTACTTGTGAGGCACCATCTCAAGTTTTCTTGAAGAGGCCTTCAAGAAAGTTTGTATCCCTGGGATGAATTAGCAAAATTTTTTGATCGACTTCTAGTTGTGGAATTAATTTTCAGATCCAGATTGGCTCGTGATTTAGAGAAGCCCCGGTCCTCGAGAGCCACTGTCCTGCTTGTTTTCCAACTATCTTTGCCTTACCCACCACTGCTTACCTGGATCAGGTGTGTACAGCGCATTATTAGCTGTAAGTGCAGCGATGGTTGGAAAACAAGCAGGACAGTGGCTCTCTAGGACCGGGGTCAGCCACCACTTTATAGTTTATTTCTGTAGAAACATGCCTGGAGATGTCTCTCATAAGTATGGACTATACCGTGGCTCCTGACCTAATGCTGCAGAATTCAAAGTGAATATTGGTGATTAGTAGGCTGCCTTTTAGGTATCATTTTAGGGTGCATGCTCTAGGGTGTTTCTGCTCTCCTAATTGTTTCAGGAAGCCCCTCACCAATCTGTGGCAGCTGATCCACCTACAAAAGGCCCTTCATCCATATCTCTCTCTCTCTCTCAGTCACAGCCCCCACAGCACATTGTTTGCTGCTTTTAGATATTTTACTGTAAAATGTTAAACCTTTTGTTTTTACAGTATTGTTTCTTCCCTCATACTTCCCCCTGAGCCAGGGTTTAAACATGGCTTAATATTCACATCTTTGCTCTCCCAAAACTAGATCATATCATAAAATCTCATGAGAGAATCACAGTTTGTTTGAGTCTGTCTTAAAACAAGAGACAGAAGCCTATATGAACTGTGAAACGTGTTAAGCTGAAATCATAAAGGTCCCTCCAGTGTAAGTGTTGACAAACAAAATCAACAGAATTAATCCTGGGAGATTATTTTGGTTATTTTGTGAGTCAAATTCTCTTTCATCAGGTGTATACTTCCAGGGATGCCAGGACTACGCTGTGGCTGATAAGTGGGTGACGTGGTTGACTGGCAACTAACACAGACACAAAGAATAGTGAGAGCGACTTCAACAGGCTGCTGCTCAACTCGTGCCTGTGCACTAAATGACGTGTGTGTCTCTCAAAACAAAGTGAGTGTGTGAAATCCTGAAAACGTCAGAGAATGTTTCAGATTCCCTGTGAGCTGACTCAGACTGTCTGCTGAATGTTTGTTTTCTCCACAAACTGATGGAAGAAGGTTTTTTATTTTGTTCTGACTCTGAGTGAAACCAGAGTTTGTGTCTCTACCAAGCATTGCGATAAAAACAAAATTAGCTTCTGGATTCTTGACATCAAGGATACAAATTAAGTTGTTAGAATTTATATTATTTCACATACAGGTAACGTGAGGGCTTCATACAGCTGCTGCTTTTTTCTACCTTATTCCTTCTGCACAAATAATTGTGCTACTCATGATCACTTGATCATATTCCACTTTGCTGATGGCAGTAGAGTGTTTGGCCTAGAAATAAAATCAGATGAATAGGCGTGTAGAAGGGAGGTGCTCAGTCTTGTGACCTGGGTGTAGGAAACATGACCTTAAGCTCACCATTGGAAAAACTCTCTTGAAAACAGCAGAATACTGTATGTGAAAGAGTGGTTTTGTTACTTTTTCTCTATAGGAATCAGTCAGTCAGCATTATTTTTGTCCTGCAACTGATTCAAAATCCAGCAGCAAGACTTTGTACTGGAACTGGAGAGGAGGCACCAGCTCGACAGGTTACCAGAAAAGTGAAAGTTTGATTTTAAAAGGACCATTTCATCTGGAATTTTTAGCTTTAACTTCACTGTTGCAACACCGGTTAACCATATCAAGCAAGGCCAAATTACCAAAACACAAGCTGAATGTATGCAGGTGAATTTGCTCAAAAACCTAAATCTCGTACCTTTGTGTCTCTCTGTGTATGCACTGTCATGAAACTTTCCTGTGACCTCCCTTATTTTTTCACTCCGCTTCTTGGACAGTATGATGCAAAGCTATCCTGATAGTCCATAAACAGACCTCTGATTTCACACAAAGTACACGGTCGCACCCTTTGCTCAGGTTGGCAGTGAGGTTTTTCCACGCTCTGCTCAGAGTTAACAATGTGTGTTTAGAGAGTAGTCGGATTTTCATGCAGAATGTATTTTTCTTGTTGTGAAGGAAAATTAACTTTGTTTTCTGGAGCCAGTGGAAGAATGGGATGGAGCTCGGTCCCCTTGTGTTTCACTTAAACTCGATCCACCAACAAGGGGGCAGAAGCTAAACCAAACTGTTTCCAGCAGAGGGGCATAAGCCCCAGAATAAAGCACTGACTAGATTGTCACCAGGATACATCTCTGAACCATCCATTGTGCAGAGGAGAAAAGGAAAAAAAAATTCCTCTAAAAATATAGTGGTTTAAAAGCAGCATGCTTTCACCTGTGAAGACTGTGTTTGTTGTTAAAATGGATTTATTAACATAAAGAGTCTATGGGAGAAAAGCAGACATTTTGAATCTGAGAGAGAAGGGAAAACAAGAAGTGGCAGTGCACAAACACTGGGCATAGCCAGAACAACAATTTGGAAGGTCCAGAAAAAGAAAGAAACTACTGGTGTACTGAGCAACATACACAGAATGGTTCGGTCCAGGAAAACAACAACAGATGATGAAAGAAGCACTGTGAGAGCTGTGACTCAATTTAAATTTATTTATATAGCGCCAAATCACAACAGAATCATCTCATGGCACTTTATAAATCAGGTGAAAAGTATATAGTTATACAAAGAAACCCAACAATCCCCCTTGAGCAAGTACTGGACAGTGGAGAGAAAAAACTCCCTTAATGGAAGAAAACTTCAGCAGAACCAGGCTCAGGGTGGGCGGCCATCTGCCTTGACCGGTTGGGGGTGAGTGGACAGAGAAGAAAGAAAAGGAGAGCAGACAATAACAGCAACAGACAAAACATGATCATCACATGTTTGTGATGAAAAACCCCAAAACAACCACCAACCACCTCCAAAAGCGCCGGGGTAAAATTATTATGATTCACCATTCAAACAGCAGAAAACTATACCACAAAAGACCAAGATTAACGTCTACCTAAGGGATAGACAGTCTGAAGTGTGGAGGAGAAACATAACTGCTCATCTGTGAATCACAGGAAGTAGTGGCACAGCTCGAACTTATCTTTATTGATGACATAACTTGTGATGGAAGCAGCAGAACAAATTATTCAGAGGTGTTCTGATCGTTTAAAGAGAAATACATCAAAACGTATTGGGTAGAGCTTTATCATGCAGCAAGACACTCTGCCAACTCAACAAAGGACTTCATCAGAAGGAAAAAGTGAAAAAAGTGGAAGTAATATAGTTAATATAGAGTAAACTGTGCGAAGTTACTTTTTGTAAATCTATTACTACACATAAAGAAGAACAAATTCTTCTTGAATTTGAAACCCTGCAGGACTGTGAGGTTCTGTGCACTCATTCCATTCATATTGCGCTCATTCTTTATAAAACACATTACCTCACATTACCTCACATTTCTCACTGCAGCTTCTTACCAAACTGTCAAAAAAAAAAAAAAAAAACCTAAAACAGAAAAACTAGCATCCAAACTTGTGACTGTCATCTCACGGTCACAAGTTTCACTTTCAAAGCCTCTGGTAATAAACAATTAAATTATCTTCTCCACTAAGCTTTGTGGTTAACACAGAAACACAATAATGTGTATTAAAAAAAGCTAAACATGCAGTATTACAGTTTCTGAATATATACACACTCAGTAAATTCAGGGTGTAGTAGCCATAAAATTTGTCAAATTCTGTTGCTGTTATCAATCACACAGTGAAAAAGCAAATCAAAAGACAGAGAAAGATGCTGCAGTGTCGTTTTTTAGCTGAACAGACCGGATGAGCTGGTGGAGTTTGTCTCCCTCTAGTGGCTGGAAGTTGATCTTCTCTACAGCTGGTGCCAGAAATAAACACAAACTGTGATCAGTAATCACAAAACTGCCTCTTATTATCAGCAATTTATGAATCAGGAGTTCTTCACAAAACGTCACAAAAGTGTGTGTGTGTGTTTCTGCATGTGCGTGTTGTAGATATGGGCGATTGTCTGTGTGTTGCATCATGCTGACATCCTATGCAGCCCAATGGCATGCATGAACACACACACACACACACACACTCACCAAGATCTTGCAGGTCTTGCTGGACTAGTTTCATTAAAAACATTGTAAAGAGCACAACGTGTTCTTATGCTGAACTTCCAACTAATGCAACTGAAACGTTTTCACACTGATAAACATGCTGCTTAGTTTAAATCTGATATCTGCAGCTTCCATTCACTGCACCACCATCTGGTTAATTAAATGAATGTCAATGAAATTAGATAAAACATGTAAATACGATATTATAAACGCCAGGTATAACAATCTAGCAACATTGTGGTGATAATACAGTGGTACAATGGAACAGGCATCATTAAAGCTGTGTGTCGGAGCACACAGGCCATCCCAGTTTGCTGCGTCTGGGGCGAGTCTGTAGGCACAGACTGGTCAGAGTGCCCACACTGACGCCTGTTCACCACAACGTTAACATTTTGGAACACAGTTCTGTTGTTTTTAGCCCTTAAACATGATTTATTAATCCAGCCGTATTGTCGATATTTTGCAAGTAGTCACTTCAATCTTCAGTGTCCATATGTAATGAGCTACCAGTCAAAGGTTTGGACACACCTTCTCTTTCAATGGCTTTTCCTTATTTTTATTATTTTTGTACAAGTCTGAACATGAATACCAAAGACATCCAAACTATGAAAGAAACCAAAGTAAAGGTGTGTGCAAAACTTTGACTTGTACTGTACAGTACTGTACGTCTGTGTGTGTCTGAATGTCTACTGGCAGGCAGTCACCACTAGAGGGGGCCCTTTTTCATTTCATTTATCATCAGATGTTTGATTTCATTTGAGGTATTTTTGTTTTCTTGCATAAATGTTATAAAACTTTAATGTGGGGATGTGAAGACAGCTGCTGCTGCCATTAATGCAACCGTTATAGATAGGACTGACATCATGTCAGCATGAGGTCAACACACACAGGAACACACACAGGAACACAGTGTAACTCTTCTGCAACCAGAGGCTGACTTCATCCTTCAACCAGCCTGTGTGTGTGTTGGTCAGCGTTGCGTGTTGATTGCACCTCGTTACGGCAGAAAGCAGCAGGGTGGTGATGGAGGGAGTGTGTGTGTGTGTGTGTGTGTGTGTGTGTGTTTGTTTTGTTTGTTTGGGTGAGATGGGTAAGTGTGTGAGGGTATTGCCTCAAGTTGCATTTGATGGTTGCACAGAGCAACAAAACCACGGACACACGCACAAACACGCACGTTAACCTAATTCATATTTGATATTTCTTATGTATTTACATTATTTAGGTTTTTATGAAGTTCATAGTTTTTACTCATTTGTCTTGATGCTGGAAACTTTTTTCTCGTCTACATTTTGACACTTTTATGTTGCACTTACATCATGTATTAAATACACTTGTAGTTTGTTTTTGTTTTTTACTTAAATTAACAGAAAATCTAGAGTATATGTTCTGTTTCATGCAGCTTTAATAACAACACACGTCCGTCTAGAAGGGTTTTGATTGTTACTGATTCTCTTTCTGATAAAAGAAGTACAAACTGGAACAAAGTGATGACATGATGCCAAACTGCTGACAAGGAGGGAGAATGATTTAAAAAAAATGGAGCATCTACAAAAATGAAAGAAAAATATTTTTTTTATTAATTGTATATTGTTTTAGCTACTTATTGGTTTATTATTTGTTGATGATCAGGCCTTTGTGTTGACTGTTATACTCATATTGTCATCTATGTTGATACTGCAGAAATACTTTGAAATATAATGGTGTCTCCCACTATTAGAACTGAGGCTGATCTTTCCTACTACACAGAGCCTAGATGTGTTTATTATGTGTATTTTCAACTGTAAAAAACTTTTGTATTTCAGTTTTTCATAATAATCAAATTAAAACAGTAAATGTGTGTCATGTGACTGAAGCCAGTAGAGGATTTAAAACACAGTCCTGTTGCAGAAAAAGTTAATGAGCTATTTGTGATTATTATAAATTAATATGTAGGCATCTCTCAAACGTGTTGAAATGTTTATTGCTGTATTTTCCAGCAACTTTCCTGCTCTATTACAACACCATGGTAGATGCATGTGCATGTGTGTGGATTATCATCTACTGTAAAGTTATGAGGTACTTTTCCTATATATGATTCTTTATACCATGTATGACATGAGTCAGCCACACCAGACAGAGAACGAGTTCACTTCTCATTTGTGAACCAGTTCCTTGCTGAAGGTCCTGAAGTAAACTAACGCATTTCGACTGCAGAACTACTGTTTCACCAGACAAGACACATAAAAACAACGGGACAGCATAAACAGGGTGGTGGATTGCATGTTATAGCTGCTATGAGAGCTTGAATAGAGCCTTAATGTTTCTGCTGAACTTCAGCAGATGTTTATAATTGACTTTTTTTCCTTTAGTACGCATCCACATGTGACGCAGATATCATCATTGTTCTCGTTCAGATCCATCTTGCATTTAGCTCTAGATGGGAACCAGAATTCTACATTTCAAACTAAACTACTTCTGGTTCGAAATGCTCAGAACCAAACTGGTTCTGTGCCGGTTGAAAAGCTCCTACAGAGAAACAGTTGAGCTTTGTAACCAGCTGAGGCTTCACACAGACAATAATTAACCTGAGCTGATGTGAATGCTCATCATGTAAACACCAAGTCTCACGCTCTACTGTTATGATTCAGATTTTGCTTTAGTTAATGAGGGAGAGATTTCAGCATCACATGGTGTGTGTGTGTGTGGGGGGGGAGCCTGCCTCTTAATTAGCTGCTGATGCAACACACACCTGGGGAAACACTGATGAAAATGATCTCAGCGGGCGACTTGTTTGATTCTTTGTTTCATTTTTAAAAACTCCCTCCACTCAAAAATATGTTTGTTGTCCTTCACTGCGTTGCTCCCTGATTTCTGTTCAGAAGAAGGTTTGTGCAGAGACTGACACTACAAGGAAAGTTTCTCTGCGCTCACATTAAACTTTGAAGATGTATGAGTGTGAACATTTTTAAAAGCTGAATGTGCAGGATTATAAATTCCAGCACATGTACAGTGAGATCGAGCGTCATGGTGAAGATGGAGACATCTTATTTAGAGCAGTTAACTTTCGAAAATGACATGAATTTAAATGAAAAGTGAAAATGTTAATATGCTTTCAAGGATATTTGACTTTTTTTTTTTTTTGTGGTGAACGTTATATGAGTCACTGTTTCTTATCCAAAGCAGAGTAATTTTAAATATCTTAAAAATGTCACTTAAATTGACTGAACACAATCTTTGAATGCTCAGCTCCATGAAGAAAACAGCAGAGTGGCCCAAAACCAGATATACACACTGGCCTTTTAGGTGGGCGACAGATGAGTCACACCTGTGAGTTTAAAACAGAGCACACTCACAATAGGGACACTTATTTTCAAAGTTCCTGTGTGTTAGCCAGACATCAATGGTGGAATGTGGCTCTGTATTTACTCAACTAGAACTTTGATTTAATAATAAACTGTGACTCCGGAAATATGAAGTCAATGTGATGACTCATGCTGAGCAATAATAACAACACGGAACTTACTTCCATCTAATGCGATTGTGTCCACTGATTACAGCCTTCTGGTCCTCTGTTCAAAAAGAGATGGAGACATTCTCTTACTATTAAATAACCATGGATCCAAAACTATGCATTTATAGTAAGTTAACCTTTATTTAATCAAGAAATCTCACTGAGATTAAGATCTCTTTTGCATATGAGGCCTGAGAACAAAATATAAAAATACAGTACCACTCACCCACTGAGCTCTACAATCTGTACGACACCCATGCACCTCGAATCCTTAGACCCTCAAATCGCATGAGCGAAAAACTTCATGAAAAACACTTTCATAGGAAAAAATGGAAGAAACCCTCTGGAGAACAACAGAGGAGGGACAGGACAGACATACGGGAAATGGCTGTGACATGTGCAGAGCAGAGCAGAGCAGAGCAACTATTCGCCTCCTATAGTCTGGTCCAAACACATTAATATTGTTAATGTTAACGTTACTATGTTAATGCACATTTCTTAATCCTGCAAGTCTAACTTGATCTACAACCACCTAATTTATCAATTTGGTGTCAATTATCATTACTCCCTATGAAATGCTGTCCAGTGTATTTCTAGGAACTTCACATGAATTCATGACCCCTCACTTCACAGTTTGGTTGTGAGTGGTCAACATCAACTTGTATTGGATCAGACTTCATTTCAATCATCTTACTATTCTGAATTCAACTGCAGCTATCTTGAATGATAACTTTCACTAGTCAAAATGTGTTTTTTAGATATCTGAAATGTTATTATGGATATTCAACTGAAAACTCTTTAATGTTAAATCGTCTTGTCATATGTTTTAGTTGCATTTCTCTAATCAGACAGCTTGATTTGTTCAAATGCAGTGACATCGTTCTCTGACATAAAAAAAAGAGAAACGACGACAAAAAACAGCCACATTTGCTCTGGTAACATCACTGTTTTCAGGTTAACAACCTCTTTAGTCTCACATTTCTTGAGATAAGAGTTTTAAACTAGTTTTATGAACTTGTCATCAGGCTGCAGATTGTTTTACTGCACTGAGCTGAAGAAGAACCACAACCTGGAAACAAAAACCAGAAGATGAAGATCAACATCACACAAATTCAGCTGATTGTCAGAAATGTTCTTTTTTCAATTGATTCAAAAGATTCAGTTTATAATAAATTCCAGTTCTTTAACAGTAACACATGGAATAGGTCAGAAGTCACACTCCCCTGTAAAACACACACACACACACACAATAATGTCACAGTGGATGGGGTCGTCATGCCAACAGCAGATGTTACTGCTGGTTTCATCACAGAGACAGTCCCAGGCTGGCCTCTGTGTGTGTGCCTGTTCTTATAGAGATCTACCACTCTCTACACACACACACAGACACACACAGTATTTAAGTGTCTTCTTATCTCAGTTTTGCATCATCCCTGGTGACCTCTCAGTTTGTGCGTGTGCTGGGAGATTACAGAGGAGACTGAACTGAAGTGACTGAGACAAGCTCAGGTTTCATGAGATCAGAGCGACACAAAGAAGAAGAGAAAAAGGACATTAATAATTAGAATCACCAACAACATCGCCTCCAGCAAGGCTGCATAATCCTCTTAAACTGTTGGCTGTGGAGCTGCAACGATTAATCAGTTAGTCAAATGACAAAAAATAAATCAAATAATTTGAATTTCCTCTGGTTCTAGCTTCTCAGATGTGAATATGTGAATATTTAGAAAGTGAATTGAATATTTTGGGGGCTGTTGGTCTCACTAAATAAAACTTGTAGACATTCATGGTGTCCACGTGAAACAGGACAGAAATAGCTTTGTAACGAATGAAGAGACACCTAGAGAGAAATTAAAACCTTGGCTCCTTTCTCACCTCTGTGATCACAGCATGAAGGGCAGCAGAGGTGAGGAGGAATACGAAGAGTCATACTAACATTAACAGTAGTTACTGTTGTAGTGCAGTGGCCGTCTTTGATCAATCATACCATGCACAATTTGCCTAACAACAGATGGGAAGGTCCTCCGGCTGGTGTTTCAGTGAATGATCAGACAGTGTGAAGGAAACTGTATAAAGTGAACCCTCACAGACAGTGTCCAAGAAGAAAACCACTACTCACAAAACTGCAAGATAAAACTTGCAAAATTAAGAAAGAAGACTGGTGAATATTGTTAGATGAAACCAAAATAAATGTTTGGAAACCAGATGAGGTTGTGCCTCTGTAGCATGGTCCAGACCAGGAAACATGAAGGTGGGAGTGTGATGATACGGGGCTGCATGGGTGCAAAATGGGTGGGGGAGATGACATGTACAGATAGTACTAGGGATGCACGTACTGTACGTTTGTAATGGATGAAGAGATGACTTTCAAATTACTTTACATTTTTGTCATATTGATGTGAGATATGATATATTGTATGCGTCATTCTATTATTTTCAGACTTTATTGTTTGTTTGTAGTTAATTTATTATTGTAAACAAATATTTAATCCTGGTTGAACATAGCTTGGCTCAGTGTAAATACACCTATTTCTTCAGTCCAGTAGGATTTGCTTGAAACTCTAATAAAAACTTGTGAAAAAACTCTGCTGTTCGGTGGATATAATCTGCATTTAGCACAGACCACCCTATGTACTGGATCGGGGAAAAAGAAAACATTAAAGGATGATTTATCGTCTCACCACCCCGGGGCTTAAACTATCTCTTAAAGCTCTGACTGTTTGCCAAATTTTCCCTCCGTTTTAGCTCCCCGAGGCTCAATAGATCAGGATGCCCTGAGGCAAAACACACACAGAGAGATCACTACGACAGAGCTGAGGGACCAGACAGCAGGGTAACACACAGGAAGTGGATTTAAAGCTGTAGCGCTCACACAAACACACACACAGAGAGAGTCACAGACTGCAGCCTGACTCAGGTGGAGATCAAAACCTCAGTGTCACAGCAGCACAGAAGTCGTTCAGGTGATAATCCTGAGAATGAGGACAGTGTGTGTCAGAAGAAAGAGAACAAACGCGCATGTTACACATATATGTGTGTGTTCTTGAGGCGGGCCGTAGTTGAGTCAGACACTTGGCCTCTGATTTCATCACGTCGGTTATGAAAGAGACAGTAAAGTTTAACACACACACACACACAATGTTCATCCTCCTCTGTTTCTTCAATATTTCATCATGTGGCGTAAAAACACTAACCACGTGGAGATAACCTGCTTTGTGTGTGTGTGTGTGTGTGTGTGTGTGAAACCAGGTCACTCAGGCTCTTCACCTGTCACTTGGAATCTGGCCAATCACAGCATAGCTGATTGACAAAGACAGGTCACCTCACACAGGCGGAAATCTACATAACGAAGACATGACCTGATTTCCTGTAGAGCAGCAGGTGTTTGTGGTTCCTGTGGGGATGCATCAACAGGTTCTCACACACACACACACACGTGTAAATACTGGTTGGTGTTTGTAATCGTTCCTCCTGTGGCTTTAAAGTGATGCTTCTTAGCACGAGTGCACATTCGCACACTTCCCTTCATGTTTAGCTGAAGATAATATAAAGCTTCAGTCCTTCCATCATTCGCCCTTAAGATCTTCCTTTGCATCATCTGTCACTTCCTCTTTCAACCTCTATAATGGAAACAAGTCGAGAAGAGAGGGATTTAATTAATTATCAGTGGAATTTCCATATAATCATATGAGACTGTGGGTTGGGCAGGAATTTTTCTATGAGACATTTTCACTGTTATTAATTTTCTTTTTTTCCCTAAAATGTGCAACATACTAAATTGTTCCCACATAGCGAAAACCTGGATAATAACACACTGAATTTACAAACAGAATTACAAACTAATCTGTACACAGTACAAAAACAGTTTTAAGGCACGATTCAATCCTGTGTGTAACTGGTGGGGCAGTATCAGATGAACTCGGTAACAGTTTTAAATCACCACAACACTAGGAATAAGTGTTGAAAAAAACCTTTTTAGCTTCTCCACAAGTACCCGCACCTACATACTTACTGCATTAACATACTACATACTGCCGTTTTCAGCAGCCGTTTTACCGATCTCAGCATTAACTGTCTCCCCATGACTTGTGTTTTGGCAAATTAACTGGATATATTAACATTACATCCTTTTTAAGACCAAATTTCTTTTCTTTGTTTTTATTCTTCCACTGTGGAGAGAATTTTGTACTACAAATAGAACAAATAGAATAGAAGTGGCTATAGTTTGCTTAATTAAGGGATAATATATTTCTTCAAGGGCTCCACTGATACAAAATTATATGACTTTCAAATTAAGAAATGCAAATACTGTACATGTTATAATTTTATCATTTCTTTCTTCAACAGCTCCCCTGGCCTTGAGATCAAAAAGTCTTGTTTGAGCTCCTGTGTCTTTAAGGCCCCTCTTCCCCCCATCCCACTGATCTGATTGGCCAGGTTGTGGAAGTCTTCCTGTGGACTGAACTATGCCCAGCTACAACAGCACTGTCCTTCAGTAGCTGAAAATCCTGCTGCAAACTGGAGTAGTTTGTGGAAACAGTCATGAAGTGTTTGCAAAGCTTTGCAAAAGCAAACAAAGTTAATTTTCCTTCACAGCTGGACAGATACTTGCTGTGAGACTTAACAACCTTTTAATGAACACTCAAACTAGAGCTAACAAGAGAAGTTGGACAGCGTACTTAGTGAGCGTAGAAGCTCAAAATGGAAAGACTATTATGGACTTCCACTTCAACCAGTGCAGCATTTTGAAAAAAAAAAAACTGGTCAGACTGAAACCTGGATGTTTCTCTTCCAGTCAGCATGTAAACACTCGTTCACCTCAGGCTTTGGCCTCTGATTATGATGTGTAAGATGGGCACCCAACTTCACAAAAATACAGTATAGAGAACATGAGAAGCATAATATGACCCATTTAAAACACACTCACTTTTGACACTATTGACTCAGACTGCTGAAGCATCATATTAGGTTCAGATAAACATTTCAGAACATATCTCCACACTAGCACTAGGGACTTCAATTAAAAGATAGAGAATAAGATAAGAAGAATAAGATAAGAAAGGAATTTAAAGGCCAATGTGAAGAAGAGGAATAGTCACAGCATCCAAAAACTGTGCAGTGTTAACCTGGGCACCTGATTTTAAGACACACCTGACAAACCGTGACACAACAGGACCAATGTGAATAGAACTGTTTTTCTCTACTGATAATCGATCAGATTGACTTAATAAAATATGTGTTTTGTTTGTGTGGACGTTGGATCAAACCCAGATGAACAGATGGAGAACAGGTGAATGACTGCTGATCCTGTGACCACAGCCTTTATAAATGGTGGATTATCATAAAGTAGCTATAGTAAAGTTCCGCTCAGGGTGTCAGTGTATAATGTAAAAA
>JAUMHL010000025.1:21844969-21855751 GCA_032362345.1 Sandelia bainsii
GGTTATAGTGCATTTTAGGTTCATCCTGAAATTTCACCAGAAAGCCGAATATCCCTAACTTTTTGTGAGTAGTGTATGTGCATGCATGTATATGTATGTTTATATATATGTGTCTGTATATATATATATATATATATATATATATATATATGTTTGTTGCTCTGTTTTACTTTTTGACTTGTTTTTTATTATTTATTTTCTTGTTTTTACTGTTCTTAATGTTATTTAACATGTCGTTATGCTGCTCTTTTGTGATTTTAATTTATCGCCACTGTAAAGCACCTCGAGTTGTCTCTGTGCCTGAAAGGTGCTATATAAATAAACTTTACCTTACCTTACTGCTAGTAATAATACTGATACTTTAAAAAAAACTTGTGGCACTGATCTTAATTCTACAGATACTGCACAACATACTACTAATACTGCAAATAATACTTTTGAAACAGCCGAATGTGACAGTACTAAGTAACTAAGTACTAAACAACATTACTAATACTTCTAATAACACTGCCTCTATTAATGAAAGTACTATGAATATTAATTATACTGCTGTCTACATAATCATGGAAAGCATGAAGCCTTAACACCTCCAATGCTACTATTACTTAAAACTATTAGTACTAGTACTACTAGTACTTGGAGTATCTGTAGTAACGGCACCAGTACTAAAATTGTAATTTATGTGGTTTCGTTCCTGCAGCACTCGTGTCGCTCTGCTCGGACTCGACGACTGTGTCCTTCTGCATGGTAACCATGACGACTCTCTGACGGACAGACATGGCTGCCCAGCCTATGTTGGCCCGGAGCTGCTGACCAATGGGAACAGGTCTTACTCGGGTCGCGCTGCAGACATGTGGAGCCTGGGTGTGTCTCTGTACACCCTGCTGATCGGACGATACCCATTCCAGGACACGCAACCTGCTATGCTGTTCACCAAGATCCGCCGCGGGACCTTCAGCCTGCCTGATTGGCTGTCACCACAGGCCAAGTGTCTCATTGGCTGCATGCTGAGGAAGTCGCCTGCTGAGAGACTGGTGGCGTCTGAGCTGCTGATGCACCCGTGGCTGACCAATCCCTGCACGCTGCATCACAACGTAAACAAGACGCATCACAGCTCACACACAACGCCACACAATAAACAAGAGGATGACCAAGTGGTGCCGACATGGACAGAAAAACACTAACACAAACTCACTTACACACACTTGTACTTCTATACTTGTGAGGACCTTATGTCAAGTATCACAACTAAATAACCCGAACATTTAAACTGAACATGAAATTTAACACTAATGGTGCTTTCACATGTAACCCGTTTGGCTCAGTTAACATCAACTCTGTTTAGGCTTATTTGTTTGGACGGGTGCAAAAGCCATCAATCAAGGTTCAATGTAGACACAACCAGACCAAGTCTACCTGAAACAGAGGGTCTTGTCTGTCTCTGAGTGGACCTGGTACAGGTTGGCATTTTCAAGATTTCATCTGCTGACTGTAAACTACTCAGAAAATCTTCTTATAACCAATTTGCAATCTAATAAGACTAATAACTCTCATTATCAGTGGCGTCTTTAAGAGCTCTCGGTGAGACCAGACAATATAAAACATACATAAGAAGCATTAACCTACTGTGTGACCTGCTGTCGGTCGCCGGATTTTGAAGACGTTACAGGTTATGGTTCACTTCAACTGCTGGACTACTTTCACCACTTAGTTCAGAACAACTGAACCAAACAACACATGTGAAGCACAACCTAAAACCTATATCAGAATCCTCAAACAGGTCTTTGAACAGACAAGGACCCAACAAAATGTCTTTACTCCCATAGTCCAAAAAATTTAACTCGTCCTCACAAGAAGTAGACATACAAAAATCCACACACAGAGACAGTCTGATCCTGGATTACTTGACACTCAGGTGCCTTGTTCTCACTGCAGCTGTGTCTCAGTCTCCTAAGAAGGGCCCCTGACCTACGAAGGTGACTGAACCTCAACGCCTGAACCTGCTCCTCGTCTTCCACAAATCATTTGCACTACTGAGGATTCGTAACTGTCAGCAGTTCCACCAGTGCGATATCAGTCAGCCAGTTTAATGGTAAACGTATCCATCTAACCTCAGTCAGTCAAGTGTGTTTAAATGCACTTTAAGGATAAAACCAGTTATATTTGACATTTTTCTTGTCACAGAATCCATTAAAAGACCAAAACCAGCAATGCATTGATTTGATTTAAAAGTATTGTCTGTATAACTTTGTCTGTGCCATAGAGACCTATTAAAAACACATCAATGAGCCACAACTTTTCACTGGGTGGAATGGATGAGTGGGCACTGACCAGAGGCACAACAACGTCTACAAACGAGTCCCTCAGTTAATGCAAAATTTGCTATAAACTACACGACTTAGTTTTTGAGAGCCACAGACAGGATAGAGAAACAAGAAACACAAAATTGGATGTGTGGATTCAACAATTACAAGTGATTATGTTCAAAACAATTCCTAGAAAGTTGATTCTGTTCATCTGGACAAAGTTTTTTTCAGTGGGACAAAAAACTGAAACTGAAAAAAACCTTGTCCAGATGAACAGATTTCCTTACCTGGATTATTGAGCATGCATCGAGACGTTCAAAACAATGCCACCCAAAGTCTGACTGTAGACGTCTAAATAGCTCGGTCTTTGTTGACCATAAAATTCTGCCATTCTGTGAACTGATGTGGCAGAAAAAACAGGCTGATGGCAGCAACAAACTGTGGACTGTGTGTTTAGACTCAATGACATCCTGCAGGGAATATTTCATGGATGCACTTTCAGCGAACCTGGTTATGTGACCATTTCTACTATGAGGAGACAATGAACGGGACCTAAACACACCATTGCTTTTGAAAAGTGTAATTCGAAGGAGTCTGAGCCTAAAGTGGGACACTACTTCTGATGCTCAGTGTTTACATTTACCAGTTTCTTCCCAGTTTCGCCCTCAGATTATAAGAGAAGAACGAGTCAATGTATTTGGAAATAATCTGAGAAATAACATATTAAAACCAGCCAACAAGTGTTTAAAAGTGTCCCATCGTCTTTTTATGACCCTGGTTTCACTTGGAAGAATTAATTTTTTCATGCTTCACTTACTAATTTTCTCTTTTGGTTTTTTGATGCACATCAGAATAGTTATTTTGACAAAACAATTAACTCATATTCATTCTCACATATGCATTAATAGTTTGTTAGATGTTCACTGTATTAATACTATATATGATCAGCATCATTCCAAGATAACAGCACAGTTTGAGATCATGAGAAATATTTCTTATATATCAATATAACTATAAAGTCTCAGGATAATAGGATAAAGGATCTTATCATAATAGGAAAATGACAACCTTGACGTAAATGGACTAACATTTTTCCCAACACACTGGTCTTGTTTTCCCCTTGACTAAAGTTTCCAGTCTCTGAGCAGCAGCCAGCAGGATGCCTTACACTGATATACTGTATGATTCAGACCTCAGTTAATAAATAAACAATGTTTCATACAATGCTCTGAACTGTTTTTTGTTAGATTTTAATTTAGCAAATGTTTTACTATTGACATTAATTCCTGCTGTCTTCTCCACATTTACCACCAGTGATTACATTTATTTAGATTTGAGTAAAAACCTGCAGTGGCATTGATTACTCTCAGTGTGTATCTGACTTTGGGTGGCCACATCTCTACTATCTGAAGTGTTTGGGACGTTTTTAAGAAAGATTAAAATGATACAAATTTTACATGCATACATCGCTATTCGACTGTATGACGAATAAGGAACAGAAAGTCAAATAATGGGAATAAACAAAGCAGGAAGTTGTGAAACCTCAGGTAACAGAAAAGAGTCTCCTCCAGTGAGGAAGGAGACACTACAAACAGTTTATCAGACACCTGCTGAATGACCTTAAATGTCTTAAACTGCTCTCCACAGTCTCATATCTGTACAGTAAATGTGAAGCTATGAGCAGTGGAGTGTGGGGAAACCCTCTAGCCTGGCTCAGTGCAATAAAAACAAAAACACTTACAGTAGGAGAATCTCTAAAGCTCACTGATTATTACATTAATTATTTTTAAGACACACCAAATCTAAAGTGACAACTCGCCATTTTATTTGAAGTTCAGTTTTTGTATGAAGACATGGGCCTAGTATGATGTCTTCTCACCTAGTTCTCAACAAGATAGCAAATAAACATATAGTACTGTGCAAATGTCTTAGACCAACATTAGATTTGTTGTTTTGTTAGTGCTATTATGACCATATATACAGTTTATGTCTTAGTCTGCACTTTCAGCACACCTGGTTATGTGACCATTTCTACTATAAAAAGATAATGAAGAGGACCTAAACACACCATTGATCAGGAATAATATAAATATATATGGACATCATAGCATTGCTGAAAAACTTTTGCACAGTATTTCTGAAAATGCTGAAATATTCCTTTAATGATTTCACAAATTTCTTTGTATTTCTTTTTTTCTTGCAGAGGATCATTTAAGCAGTATCTGTTAAAGTAATGATTTTGATTTTGGTACAATCCTAATGATGCCCATCAAAATGCCCCATAATTTTTTTTTAAGGCAGGTTTTAAAAAAAATGTACGGGTACAGATATTAATGATTAAAATAAAATTAAGTTAGAAAGTAGCTGGTGTACATTAAATAAAGTACAAAGGGTGAGATGTAGATGTTAAAGAAGAACATGGGCAGGAACGAGAGGAGGATGTGCAGAAAAAAATATAGAGGTGAACATAAACAGTCACTGCAGCAGCTTTTCTCACCTTTTTATTGCTAAATCTGACAGCAGATTAAATCCTGTGACTCTGTCACCAGTAAATGCTGCTGATTCATCTTTCAAAACGTCCACTTCATCACAGAAAACAGAGTCTCGTGTTCTGTCTTCATCTAAAATACCGGATCAGCAGTAAACTGTCTGTCGCGTCGCCCCGCTGGTCAGCGGTGGAGTCAGTTGCAGCAGCCAATCAGGAGCCAGTGTCAGTGTCCATGTCATCAGTGTCGTCACCCTCTGAGCGACAAATTTCTTCCAATGCCAGCTCTGACAGAAAGGAAGCAGGAAGTGGAGAACATGGCTCCGTTTACTTCAGAGTTCTGAGTGATGTTACGTTACATGTCCAAAAGTATGTGGTCACCTCCGATATTCAAGATAAGGTGTCAATGTGTTTTTTCGTCCTTTTCTGGAAGAAACCTGACAAGTTTCTCTTTTTTCTCTTAAAGAGAAGATCCATAGTACACAGAGGGGGCTCAAAGACTACAGAAAAAAATCATTTGACAACTGGCCCAGAGGCACTGCTGTCACAGTGTTTCTCAGATACAGAAAGAAAATACCTGACTGCTTCAAGAGCCCGACAGGACATGTAACCAACAGACAAGTTCCACAAATGTGAGAAATTCAGTTGTGCTTTAACAGAACTGAAAACTTGTTCTAAAAAGTGTTCTGAGTTAAATGAATTTGCTAAAACTTTAACATGTTTTCACCGTCTTCATCGGTTCCTGACAGTAGAATGATGAGAAAATGTCAATTTTATCCATCTAAATTAAATCAACACAATAAAATCTAAATATCTTCTTCAGGCACTGTATACATGTGTGTCTGTGTGTGTACATACCCTCGCTCTCGCTCAGCTCGGGGATCTTCTTCAGCGTGTCTCGTACAGCAGGGATCACCTGGTCGTACATGTGCAGCAGGGGCCTGCAGCTCTCTGAGAAGCTGCCGTGATGCAGCAGCAGCCAGTGAAGCAGAAGGAGACACTCTCTGAGCAGAGACGCTGCGGGGCCGCACCACCATGGTGGGTCTGGGCCTGAAGAAAAGCCATCAGGAAAGAAATCCAAGATGTTCTCAGTGTTTACTGTCAGCGATTTCAGAGACAGAATAGTGAATAATTCCTACTGCTTTAGATTTGAAATGCAACCCACCTACTGAGTCTGTCAGCTCATGAGAACCTCGAAGATCCAACCACTGACGATGGAAAACGATCACCACTGTTTGAACCAACTGAGAGAGTGAGAGACGGAGGAGTGTGTAAAAAGATGCAAGACAAGGTTTGACGTCCTTTTAAAAAGAGACACAGAGGAGTGAAGGGTGTTTCACCTCAGTGTAACATTGACAGCTGCTGTGCAAGTTGTTGGTCCAGCTTCCTGCTGTCTGAGTCATCAGTCTGCTCAACAAACGAACCAGCTGAGACACAAAATCAACAAACAAACACTGTAAATATTCAAAAGCTGTTTTCTAAAATGACTTCTTATATTTCTGTTTAATACATGCGCAAACATTTCTAAAGACGTGTCCAGAGAGAGGAAAGCTGACATTTAGCTCTATTTTAAAACAGTGTAAAACACTGCATTCGTGGGGGCATGCTGCTTCAGACACCAGTGAGACAAGAAGAATCATCCACAAAGTCCAGTTTGAGTAACACATTATGAGTCTTTAGGCTTATGTGACACAAAACGATTGCACAATGATCTGAAATGCTCACAGGCAGAATTGTACAACTCTGGAAAGTTATTACAGTATGTAATCGTTTTATCTTTCATCTCATTGATTGAGAGATCAACAGCATTGATCACTTTACAAAGTAATGTATCAGAAATGGAGACATGCACATATTTCACTGGCCACTGAAGCCTCTTCCCAAATGATGTCACATCAACGTCCAGCAGAAGTTGAATCGAAAGACTGCGATTGCTCATCTGCATTTATTATAAAAGTCAGTGTATCTCTGCAGTGTGCGTGTGTGTGTGTGTGTGTGTGTTACATGCAGGTCCAGGAGGATCCAGTCTGAGTGTGTTGCCTGGTTGTCTGGTCTGGTTCTGATGAACTGGAACAACTTCAGCAAAACACAAGTGTCTAAGGAAAACAACAAACACAGCTGACTTAAGCGGGAGTGACTTTTTTATGTGGAGCATGACCTTTAAACAACTGAGCTAATATTTAAGATAAAAAGATCAGAATAACTGGCAGCAACTAGAACAGTCACTGCAGTACCAGCTCTGCAGCAGCAGGTGAAGCCTCACCGTGTTGAGAGCAGAGATGCTGAGCCAGCGTCTGGTGATCAGACATCGACGTGAGGATGGACACACACTCGGAAACTGTCTGGAACCTGCTGTCTGCTGACAAACACACACACACCACCTGCAACACACACTGCAACCTGAGAGAGAGAGAGAGAGAGAGAGAGAGAGAGAGAACAGACAGGACCAGTGAACTGTTGGATGAACCATTGTGGATTTTGGGAATTAAATAGAAACATTTATTATTCACAAAAATGACACATTGGCCAATGTTCATGTAGGTGAATTTACATCATGAAAGGTCGTGGTGATAACAGTTTGTCTTTGCTCTGTAACCATGGGAATGGCCAACAATCACTAGATAACTGTAACAATAACTGAGGTTACGTGGATAACAACTAGTCCACATGTTCAGCACTGACTGGGCTGTGACTCTCAGCAGAAGTGTTGAAATGTTTAACACAAATTGCAGTAATCAGGTTCAAAGGTCACCTGTGGCTACTGTGACCTGTTCTTACAAAATGTTTTCACTTCTTAACTAATCTGCAGTTAATTTTTAGGGGAGAGTAGAACAAGTGGTTCTACTAGATCCCGAGAGATAATATCTTTCTAAATCCACTCTGTGTTACATCATCACAGTGACAGTAAATACCTGCAGGTAGCAAACAGGCAGATATTACATAACCGCAGACAGGCGGTGCAAAGTCTTAAACACACTGACACTCCCTGCTCAACCGCTCCTCTACCTCCAGCAATGTCCAACATGGGTAAAAGTGTGTGTGTGTCTTTTTACAGTTGTGTTGACACATTTTACTTTGAGGACATTCTGGGTGTTGCTGAAACCATCAAAGTTCTGCTGGAGGGTTAAGACTTGGTTTTAGGGTTGAAGTGAGAATTAGGTTGTGGTTGGGGTCAGGGATTAGGCTTTTAGTCATGATGATTTAGTTTAGGATAAGAGACTGCAGAATAAAATTCAATGTGAAACAGTTTTATTTTCATATTGGCAGCACCTTTGTTCAAAATTACTGTTAAAGAGAATTTTATTATTATATTACTAAAGTACTCAAAAGTTACAGTCATGCTCATCGGCTGAGTCTTACATATTCATTAGTATCCTGGTTTTGACTCTTATTTTGATTTCACTGGCATGAAACATGAGAAATCTGGTTATTCAAATTCCAGTTTACATGACAGTATCATGCAGGTACAGTAAAGGTTTGTGACTGCAGGTCTGTGTCGATTAAGCACCATCGCAGCGACTAAGTTCTGTACCAACAAAGAATATTCAGAAACAACATCAAGAAACATAATGAGTGTGCGTGTGTGTACCTGCTGGTGTGTGTTTGTGGCGTCCTCTCAATTAGGACACACAACGTCTTCATGGCATTGAAGACAATCTCCTCCCTCTGTGATCTGCCGCCGCCAATCCCTGCTTCACACAGCCGTAACAGTGACTGCAGCAAGGCATTCTGGGAGCACAGACCAACATTTGCAGCACAGTGCTCAGTCTACAACCACAACGAGGGAAGACGATTTCACCTACATGTTTTTGTCTTTATGATAATGTGAACAGTTTCTGTCTGTGACGATCAGGACATTACTAATTTTAAGCTTATTATGTGATTATGACAAACACAATAAAAATGTAGTTTTATTTTTTATTTTAAAATATATTTTAAATACAGTTCAATAAAGCTGTGTGTGTGTGTGTGAGAGTGGTGCACTTGTGTGTGTCTGTACCTTGTTCTCCGTTACTCTGCTCTGACTCTCGTTTGACAACACAGCCTCCACCACCTGGAGAACAGTTCAAAGCTCAGAAAATACTCTAGATCTGAACATTTCTAAGAAATAAAAACTCTAATAAATAAAACTTTATTGATCCTGGTGTAAACACCTGCTGTGCCAAATTAGCCTCATTCCAGACTTCAGTGCTTTGCTTTGTAGCACACAATGGTAAAACCAATGTCAAGTATCAATCACAATTTCAACACATAAGGTAGGTAGGAAAATGGCCTCCTACCCTTCGAGTTTTTCCCCTCCACTGCTATGGCGACAGTGGAGAGATTATGGAACAAGTTATGGAGATAGTGGATATGTATATGTTTTCAAGTGCATTGAGATAACTTTTGTTGTGATTTGGTGCTATACAAATAAATCGAATAGGAAAAAAATAATTTTAAAGAAGCTACAGAGAGTGACAAAATTACACAACGTTGTAATTAAAGTGTAAAATTGTTCTTATACCCCTCTAGACAAATCAGAACAAAACCACTGTAAGTTACATGTCTGCTTTTCATTTCAGCTGTGTGTATTGCTACTGTTGTGGCATCACCTCATCACTGTGGGCCAACAGCAGGTAGAGGAGCCTCAGAGCAGCCAAACCAGTGTCCTCCATCCTGAGCCCAGTCAAACCCGTCTCTTCATGTCTTCTTGGCCCAGCAGCAGAAGCAGCACAGCCTGCCGGTGGCAAGCTGGCAGCTGCAGGGTCTGAACCACTGCTGCCAGCAGAGGTAGAACAGAGCGAGTCCAGAGTCTGACACAGCCGAGACAGATGAAGGTCCAACAGAGGGAGGAGGAGGACGGCTCCGGGACATGATCTACACAAAAACACAAATTTAACAGTTTTATTTTATTTTGAGCTGAGAAAAATGTTAATTTCAAACATGGTGAAACAGTAAGTCTTCAGATGTTAGGGGATATGTATGGGCTTAATATGAAAGCTGACATTTCGGTGGAAATGTTTAAAAGGCTCATGTTTGGTAATTATCTACATCAGTGGTTCCTAAACCCAGTCATCAGGCCACCCTGCTCTACCCACTGCTGACTACCTGGATCAGGTGTGTTCAGCAAATCAGAAGCTAAAGATTAAAGATAAATTAATCAGCAGTAGGTAAGGCAGGAAAAGCTGGAAATGAAACATCATAGTGGTATTTTGTCAAGTGGACTGTTCAGTGCTGCCCTTACATAATTTGGCCACAAGAGAGCTCTGCTGTCCACAAAACTGTTAAGCTTGTTTGTTTTCTGGATTCCTCAGTGGGCAACAGCTATTGTGTGTGAAACAAAGATTTCAGCACAGGATCTGTAACATCTGTGCCAGTCAGTCGGTCTACCTGCTGCTTCTGCTGCTCACTGCAGCTGATGTTTGGCTCAGACTCAGCAGGTTCAGTCCAGTAACAGCCAAACTCTGGACAGGACTCAGAGCAGCTCCGCCACCAAGGCCGGGTGCAGCATCAGAGTGGAGCAGAAAACCTGACGACAGCCCGCTGGACACATAAAATACAAAATGACACACAAGGTAACAAGATAAGATAACATTTGAGCTGTGAATAGTGCTACAGGTAATAAGATATCCACCCTGATACTCCTGTTAAAACTATATCACATAATACTATTTAAGTCACGTTTGTGTTTTACAAGTTTCACAAAGAAACTGCACATTTTATTATATTAAAGCTTTTTTCTGAAACGTTGGGTTTGGTGACATCATGTGGTGCTCAGTGGTTACTTCAAGAAACTTGACAGCAGCCACAATATACAGTATAAGATGTTGGAGTGACCATAACATTTTATTATTGTTTTGTATTTCTGCCACTCAGTGATGAAAAAAACAAAACAAAACTCAGGCATCCTGTATGTTTAACCCTTAAAAATTGGTATATACACACACTACTCACAAAAAGTTAGGGATATTTGGCTTTCGGGTGAAATTTATGGAAAACGTAAAAAGTTCA
>JAUMHL010000025.1:21859236-21880624 GCA_032362345.1 Sandelia bainsii
AGACAAAATCTCCACAAAGTTTGATCAGTATATTTTATTGTTGTGCTGAATTTTAACAAGAAAACTGAAAAATGACACATTTCCATGGAAATATTATGGGTTTTGTGTGATTTCATCAGGGGGGCTAATAATTCTGACCTCGACTGTACATACAATGACTGATGTAGCTTAACAGCATTATTCACAATTACTTTGTATATTTGCCTTTGTGGCCATCTAATAATATTAATATTGCCAACTAATATGCTGTCATATAAATATATCACTTCCATTCTGCCTTAAAACAAGACATTCTCTGAGCCTGTGAATTATATTTCCCAAAGGACACAACACTGTTATGTAAATCTGTAAAATGTGCATATTTTAAATCTAAATTGGCTCTTGGTCACGCTCAGAGGAACAGACTCTCTGTACCAGACAAAGAGCCAAAACGTTGTACTTTTCTTAATGTGAAAAAGAAGAAATTTAACAGGAGACGGAATTCACAGTTACAATTTTTTGGACTCAGCACCTGGATGGATATATTTGCATGTGTTTTCACACTGATTGTTTAATCACTTTGGTACATTTGATGCCAGTAGAGGAATAAGTTTAATAATAAGTTTTCACTGCTGTGTAAGTCAATAATACAACAACCATAACATAAAGTCAAATCAATTGCTCACTGGGAGGACAGGCCTCAACTTGATTTGCAAAAGTAATTAAAAAATGATCAGCAGGAATTTAATGATATGACAGTACAAACTATTAACTGAAATAAATATCTAAATGGATTTGGCTCTTTAATTATGACGATATGTTCGCAAAAATTAAAGAAAAAAAATATCTGAACTCACCAAAAGGTTCTCTGCTCCCTTTGGTGCTACTGCTGTACCCAAACATGTTCTCTCTGCCCTGATTTGTTGTGGCTCTGCTCAGAGATTTGTTGTGACTCTGCCCTACAGATGACGACCAGGCTGACCCATCGGCCGGCTCCACGGGTTTAGGCCCAAGCCCTGCCCCTGCAGTGGCTGAGGTGAGGGCCTGCGAGGCGATGACGTCGATCTCATCCAAGTCATCTTGGGTAAAGTCCTCATCATCTCCAAACGGGTCATCAAAGGCCACTGCAGTTGCTATGTTGTGGTTCAGACCTCGGAGGCGTTTAGTGGGTGGGCAGTTCATGCTGTGATGGAGAAAGAGGAGAAGGACAAACACATCTAAAAGCTGCCAGTTCTGATTTTCTAACTGTTGGTTGTTGTCACTGGAGTTACATCATGGCCCATATTTATCAACCACCTCAAAAAACAAACTTGCCAAACATTCTCAAAGTGACCAAACTTTGATCATAATTTTAAGCCAGAATATAAATGACAAATTCTTAACATCCAAATTTGCGTAGTTCCATCAGTTATTATCATAACTATAATACATCCACGAATGAATGCAGCAGATTTTCATTGACATCATGATTAGTGGCACGAAACTGACCAGCAGTATTAATGCAGAAATCACTCATCGCATTACGCACAAGAAAACTTGTTCAGTTTAGTTCTTAAGGTATCTGGTACTTTTAATAAGGTCACTGTCATCACATGCTCACACAATTATCTCTCTTCTACCTGAATATGTGTATGTCCCTACCTGAATTCTGCAGCTCATCCCAGACTTTTCAATCTGATGCACTAAAATCCCTTTAAAATAAACATTAAAGTATGACAAATACTGAATAGTTACAAGAGGTTTTGGTCAGTTAATGAACTCTTGTTCTGAGACATTTGATACACATGGGACTTGGGCCAGTACTCATTCAGTCAAAAGTAATTAGTAGCTAACTTAGGCAGCTTAACAATGTTAAGTCAAAGGGCACACTGTTTGCATTCTGTGTGTATGATAGACACTAGACCTGACACAAAATTAAAAGATTACTTAAAATTAGTGTGACCCTGAACACAAATTCACATTTGTCACATGTACCACACCTGTATAGACAAAAAAAATTTTCCATGCAAAAGTTTTTATTTGCGATAGAAAAAAAGGGGAATTCTGGCGATTCTGAAAGACAATGAACATTTGAAATAAAACTGATTCTAAATATACTTCAGTACAAACCTTTAGGTAAATGCTTTATATTTAGGCCCACCCCTGGGACGTCAATGTGTATTTGAATAACACACATTGTATAGCTTCTCCAAAGTTAGTTAGCTACCACTTTATATGATTATTTTAAACTCATTTTACGCATTTCAGAGTCATGAGCTTATTACAGCTCATCAAACCTTTCTGCAAAGAAGGTTCAACCTGCTGCTGACTAATATATGAATAGACAGCAGCAAGTTTCAAGTCTGGTTTATTATTTATTAAATTCCAACGTGGTTCATTACTGATTTCTTACCAAAGTGACTGAAACTGCTCGTTTCTCGCTAAAGCAAACTTTCTAAAGAAGCAAGTTAATAGCTATCAAGTGCTAGGTTCCTCTGAGCCTCTCGTTAAGGTACCTTGTCTCCTGGTGATGCTGTCGCTCCTGGTAGCTTTTAGCTGTAAGATAATTCACTAGCGGTGATTACAAAAGGAAGTTAGCCCGCTAAGCTAACACAGCTCACTCCGTCAAAACAGTATGTAAATGTCAGGCAATACGTCATGAAACATACGTTAAAGGTTTCTGATACAAGCGTTCTTTCTCACGGTACGTCATCACTAAATTAAATGGTAAAACGGGTCTTTTTACGGTAAACCAGCAGCTAAACAGCTCCAAGTTAAAAGTGTCGAGATTAAAGTGTATTGTTGACCCCGCTCCGGTGCCGCTGAAGATCTGACCAATCACAGTGCTTCACTGACTGTCTGACCAATCACAGTGTGGTCATGCGCAGAATTCATTCCGGTACAGGTCCCTGTATGAGACAAACTGTACTAAACGCACAAGTAGGTAAAAACAAGAACAATGTACAGTAGCAGGGTTAATTGCACCCCGCTGTTATGTGCTGGATTGTCTCGTCTTTACACAGCCTGCAACTGGGGTGTTGCCTGGTGTGGTAGACCCCAGCCTCTATTGATCTTGTATTTAGAACTTGTACCTGTGCTGCCATAATTAGTGCCCCTGTGCTGTCTTTCAGTCCAGCCATGGGTAAGATTTTTTGACAACAGCATCTGGAACCCTTGTTCTTGTTCCAGTCTCCCTGGTGTGCAGGGGTTTGTCCTTCCATGGTGTTTCCTGTTCTTGCACCCCTGATGTTTTCTCCATTCCGGCGTAGTCGGTATCAGTAGCCAGTCTAGTTGACAATCTGGTTGAGGGGGTTCAGGCCTATGCAGAACAGCAGTGGGGATACTGTGGATACAGCATCTCCTCGTTAAATAGTGCACTTGATGGTACACCAAGATGATACCCACACATACCACCACCACCATTTTTTCATGTTACAACCACAAACTTAAATATATTTGGAAGGGAAATTTTGAACATGATAAATAAAAAAGCCCCCATAACTCTGATACTCCTAAATAAAATCCAGTGCAACCAACTGATTTAGATTTTTATTACTTTATTGTCATTCAGTCAGTACAGATGCATTGCTGAACAAAATTATGAGCACGGGCACAATACAAAAACACAATAAATAAAAGCAGAATCAGGTTAAAAAACTGTAAAAATAATTAAAGTTAATTTAAAGTAGGGTAGTCAATTATTTGGGAAGTCACCTAATTAGTCCACTTGTGTGTAGTTTAATATCAGTATAAATACAGCTTTTCTGTGAAGGCCTCAGAGGTTTGTTAGAGAACGTTAATGAACAAACAACATCATGAAAACCAAGGAACACACCAGACAGGTCAGTGATCAAGGTGTGGAGAAGTTTAAAGTGGGGTTAGGTTGTAAAAGAACATTCTACTTTGAACATCTCACGGAGAACTGTTCAATCCATCATCCAAAAGTGGAAAGAGTATGGCACAACTGCACACCCACGAAGACACGGCCATGCACCTTAACTGACAGGCCAGGCCAAGAGAGTATTAACCAGAGAAGCAGTGAAGAGGCCCATGGTAACTCTGGAGGAGCTGCTAGGATCCACAGCTCAGGTGGAAGAATCAGTCTACAGGACAACTATTAGTGATGGTTCCACAAATCTGGCCTTTATGGAAGAGTAGCAAGAAGAAAGCTATTGTTGAAAGAAAGCTATGAGAAGTCCCGTTTGCAGTTTGCTACAAGCCATGGGGGGACACAGCAAACATGTGGAAGAAGGTGCTCTGGTCAGATGAGACCAAAATTAAACTTTTTGGCCTACATACAAAAAGCTAAGTTCGGCAGAATCCTAACACTGCACATCAACCTGAACACACCATCCCCACTGTGAAACATGGTGGTGGCAGCATCATGTTGTGGGGATGCTTTTCTTCCGCATGGAAAAGGAAGCTGATCAGCGTTGATGGGAAGATGAATGGAGCTAAATACAGGAACTTATTGGAAGAAAACCTGGTAAAGGCTGCAAAAGACTTGAGACTAGGGCGGAGGTTCACCTTCCAGCAGAACAACAACCCTAAACATTCAGCCAGAGTTACAATGGAATAGTTTAGATCAAAGCATATTCATGTGTTAGAATGGCCCAGTCAAAGTCCAGAAATAAATCCTACTGAGAATCTGTGGCAAGACTTAAAAATTGCTGTTCACAGACGCTCTCCATCCAGTCTGCCTGAGCTGGAGAATTTTGCAAATGCTCCAAGAAATGGGCAAATTTTGAACACCATGTATCATTTCCCTTCCACTTCACAATTACATATCACATAAAATTCATTTGTTCCACAGGGCTCCATTGTGGTTCTAAAAACTATTAAAAACAAATCAGTGAGGCACACTGCAGGACTGGGTGAACTGTTTCTTTATCACAAAAAATGTGAATAAAGTATTTATTTTTTAATGAATTCCAAAGAATCAGAATGACTCACTTTTTACGTGATTCTTGTGTAAATCCATTTCAGAGCTTATAAAATGTGATGGTTGTTGTTGAGGTTCTTTTTATATACTACAGTCACATTTTTTGTTACTACAATGCAACAATACATTTTACACTACAAATTAATGACTTGGGGAAGTTATTGAGGCATGTGGGCAACAAAATGATGTGTGGCTGTTCCTCACATTTTCTTCTTTAATTACACAATAAGAACAAAGTTTTTTTTAACAAAATTTCTCTCAAACTTCAGCTTTGTTTTCCACCCCACCGTACCCTGGAGAGACACATTATTTACAAAAATACTTAAGACAGTATGGCTATTTCTCCTTTCCTCTAAAATGCCCAATTATTACTCTCTTGTTTACCCTAAGTTTTATTTTCTTCCACTTAAGTACAGGTAATAATTTTATTGGAATCTGAGTCATATTGTAACATTATAGTGTCATTATATATACATTGTCATTACACTATCTGAAACTGAACTGAAATTGTAGAAGAGTGGAGACAAAATTAATTAATTCAACTGCACCATTTTTTATCCACATCTCATTTCAAAGGCTGGTGGGTGTTATATGAATCCCTGCATGTACTCTCTGCTCATACAGAAGCTTCTTGTGTCTTCTCAGCAACAGCAACTGTGTTTTCCATTTTTAGACATAGACAGGTCTGTGTGTCGCAGCTGAGGCTCTAAAGTGTGTATGTGTGTGTGTGTGTGTAACTCTGACACATGCTCTCTCTCTTTCCGCCTCCATACTTCAGTATAGAAATGGCAGAGCTCAGCGACAGGCATCCAGATGCACCCATCATCATCCTCATTCCTCATCCTCAGGACACACACACACGATTATCACTAACATCTGCACTGCCGTAATATCACTGGTTTCACCGGTATTCTGCACTGTGACAGGTCTGCTCTGCAGAGATTCAGCTTTTCACATCTTAAAAACATAAATAACTGAATTAACAAAGCAATACACACACACATACACATATTTAGCAGGCAAGCTAGTTACCATAACAACCAAACAGTCAAAGCAGGGTCACTGAGTAAATCAGATGAAATGAAGCCTACATACATGGGTATGTGAGTGTTACTGCAGAGCAGAGGAGAAGCTATAATTCTGGCTCATATTTCTGCACTGTGATTCTGTCCATTATGAGGCATCGCGGACTGTCCATCCCCTGCAGTGTCCACAGAGAGAGTCGTGTTCACTTTAAAGGGGATTCCATCTGGTTGTTATAGCCAAAGTATTTAAAAATGCATTGTGAAGAGCAGAGCGACACTGAGAGCACCGCGGTAGCTGCTCCGGGGCGGGGGGGTTGATGAGTAGAGGGTACTTGACCAGCAGCCCAGACATAGATAGAAAGCTTGAATTTAATAAGATAAACTAGAGATATTTGTCAATAATTGACATTTTAAAATCAACTTCTTACAAAATATCACTACAACATACCTAATCGTTCCCACCATCATGATTTGGGAGGGGTCCGGAGACTTGGCTGAACAAACCTTTTAAATCCTGACAAATACTGCTACATTTGTATAGAGGTGTAGTGCTCCTTTAAAGATGTCTCTCTCTCAAGAATTTGATGAACATGAAGTCGCTGAGACCTTGTCGTTTGGCCACCAAATCTAAACAGTTCATCAGTTCATCAAGTTGACAGTTGTACCAAAGTTGAAGAAATTCCTTCATATTGTGAACAACGCTTTGAAGAAATTTCTAACAAAGGTCAAGGTCATATTGACCTCACTATCATGAAATCCTTGTGAACTAATGTGTCAGGAATGCATTGAGGGAATATCTTCAAATTTGGCACACATTCTCACTTGGACATGAGACCCAAGTCTCCTTAGGTCTGTTTAGACAATGTCTGACTGTTCTCAGATCCCTTCAATAAAGGGGGCTCTTTATTTTCTTTTCAAGTTATTATTAATTTGTCAGCACTGGGTTCAGGTAGGAAAAAATCAGTTCTCCAATAAACACACTGCAGAGACTTCATCTCCCAGCATGCTTTGAGCAACGTCTGTTGGAGGTTCCTGGAAGAATGGTTGGATGGTGTGTTTCCTCAGTTACTGTATGGATTGCTGCAGTATAGGCTGTCTCCTGCACATATTGAGGCATTGCTGAGGAGCTTCACTCAGAGAGGAAGATATCCAGAGGGAGACCACTGCATCTGATTGGCTGATGAGCCTTAAAGGACCACCAATCAGACACCATCCTCAGTATGTGACTGTGTGTTTCCCTCTCTGATTCTGAATGCACCGTGTCAGCCTGCACATATTTTCACGTTTGCAGTTCTGCATGCATGCATGATCGTATGTGTGTATGCAGGATGCTAAAATCTGGAGCCTTGAAGGAGGGGGAGGAGCAAAAATAGAGATGCTGTGGAAACAGATGAAAAAATAAATAAGAGGGATATATAGAAGAGAAGAAGAAGGGAGGAGGACGGTGAAGAGTGGACAGATGCTGAGGAGAGAGCGATAGTGAGAGCCACACTGAGGAGAGATCACCAGAGAGAACGGGGAGGAGGAGGAAGAGATAATTTGCTGGAGGAAGGTACCAGCGTCGGCAGTTTACACAGGAACCGAGGCAGCTGTCCGTTGCCGTGACGATGGGCTGCTGGCTCTCTGGACCATGGATGGGTGACCAAAGGGTGAGTGACCAAAGACGGGCTTCGTGTGTGTTTTATGACGTCTCATTTTAAGATGGAAATGAGCTCTGTAAGGCACAATCCTGTGTGTGTGTGTGTGTGTGTGTGTGTGTGTGGATGCAAATTCAAAATGGCATCATTTCATGATTTATGTAGGACTCGTCAGCATTTGTGTGATTAAGAAACCAAATGTGGGCGTTTAATTCTGAAACAGTTCAAATGTCTACATTTTTCTTTTTTTTTTTACAAAGAATTGTCAAGTTCTGTGTAAGAATGTTCATATTTGTGATCTCCAACTGCTGAAGCCTCACAGTTGTTCTGTGGCCGTCCTCTGTCTCCACACACACACAGGTGCCATTTTGTGCTTTTCAGTTCATGCTGTGTGTGTGCCTGGCTGAATGTAGCGAAGGGTGACTCATGGTTGTGATGTGCTGGAGTTAACAATACTGTTCATGCGTCTAATTCGATGGCTGCTGAGCTGCATGTGTGTGTGTGTGTGGGTGCGCATGTGTGTGTGAAGCAGGATGAGGTTTATGTTGGCTCCTAGGTGTTAACTCTTTAGTGCAAATATGGACACCATGTTCACATTCATTTGAGTGAAAATGACAAAATTCAATGGTTGTCATCCTGGAATAAATTTGCTATCTATCCGTGTATGACCTAGTCGCATAATGTTGACAAATTCCAATTGTTTTTGTCTGTGGTGTGTTGATACTAAAAAAAACACTAGATTAAATATACAGACATGTGACAAATAGAGAAACCAAGCAAATGCACATCCAGGTTCTGCACAGCATGGTGAAACTGAGCAATTAACATCCAATCATGCTCTGTGGCATGTATAAAAATGCGATATTTTGGATCGAGATGGCAAGAGAAACAGATCTAAGTGATTTTGAGAGAGGGTTCATTGCTAGGTCACTGATAGCAGGAGCTTGAGCCACACAGATTTCTTAACTGGCTAGTGTTTCAATAGGAACATTGACTAAAGTGACATCAGTAGGCATCAGTGCATAAGGTCGGAAATTGAGGTTGACAGTACACATTTAATGACCGTGATGCTTGTTTTTGTAAAGGAAAAACAGAAGAGCAGCTCTTCCTCATGATACTGGAAATGTCAATGCAACACGTGATCCCAACCCAACTGAACACCTATGGTAGATTTTGAACTGATGTGTTAAGAGAGCACTCTCCCCCACCCTCCTCATAAGACTTGTGGAACCAATGCCAAGGTACACTGAAGCTGTTCTGGCAGCACATGTGGCTCAACAACTCACTTTATGTTGTCTTCTTGTCAGTAGTATGAGTCAAAACACTGGATCTTACATTTTTCATAATGCAACCAAACAGCACCTTGCCATTAGACCTTCCCTGCTTGGTAATTACAAAGTTCTTTAAAACTAATTTTCAGTGGTTTTAGTCAGAATATCACATTTGCACGAAAATACACTGACTTTAAATGCCAAGCTTTTCGCTAATACCATCACAACAGCATAGGAAGCAGGGGTACAAACAACCCATAATCCAGTAAAAGTCAGACTTCTGGAGGAACAGAGGGGGTCAGATATCTAACTACCACACATACAATTAATGGACAGCCTGATGTAAGAACCTACCACAGCAACCAACTAACACAAAATAAACTAATTACAACAAACACCTGCAGATAGGCGTGTACTGTAATTACTGTGTACAACAATACAATTGTGCAAAATGGTTTTGTAATTCCAGTTAAATTACAATTAGAAGATTAAAATGATCAAAGTGATAGACTAAAGACTAAAATGTCAACATAATTTTCAACTAACTCAGCAGCTCTGAAGAGTTTTTTTGTCTCTTCTAGCTCCTCGTTGTGGTTTTATAACACATTTACTGCTTGATCAATGTCTGGCATCAAACAGGAGACACACAAAGTTAGGCTATGTTCACATTACAAGCTGAAGTGACCCAAATTTGATCTTTTTGCCCTTTAGTGACTCAGATCTGATTTTTCCATTAAGGCATGAAGAATCAAATCAGAGTTTTTCAAATCAGATCTGGGCTACTTTCACATATGGTCCTAGATACCATTCATATTCAATCTCTGACAATGGGGCAGCTGTCAACTGTCAAATCAAAATTAATGTGTTTTTTTAAAGTTCACTTCTGTGCATGTGAAAATTGCCTATTGTCATCAGTCACTCTCAGCATCACACAGTACATTAAAAATAAAGTTTCAAATTTATTGGACATTTTTGGAAAAGTGTCTGTTCAAGCTACCCTGAAATATATACTATATACTTGATGTTGTTATTGTAAACACTTGAATCACATTTCAATTTAATTTGTGCATCCGTGGCAGTTTAGCACTACAACCAAAGTGTTTTCACTGGAACTGGATACTTAACACAAACATGAATGTTAACCATCAAGATAGATCAGATCTAACTAAAAAAGTAGAACTGAGCATCAAGGCATGCAATGCGAACATAGCCTTAGAGTCTAGCTTGTGAACAATGAACAATTTAACAGCTAGAGAGAGAGACAGATTTGTTTCTCAGGAGTTGATGGAGACCAAACCAGACCTAAAAGATTGAGTACTGAACTTACATTCATCAGGTGGACACAAAATCAATGTGTTGCTCTACTGCTGCCTTCACATATGGACAGTGTCTGGAGAATCAGGTCCAGAGATGGTACGGAGTTGGTCCTTCACATGACGCACACAACAGGAGACTGATGCGTTCTCACATAGTGTCCATTAGGTTTAGCCGAGGGCTGGTCCCTGGGTAGAGCGTGCAGGAGGCTGATACAAAAGGTACACTGCTGCTATCACAGTGTAACGTTTACACCACATCGAAGCAGAGCCAGTTGCGTGATTAGCAACTATTAGTTATGTATATAACCACAGTTTCCTGAAGGAGAGAAGCACAGTGAAACACGTTAAAGCACAGTTAATATTTCCCATACTTCCTGTTGAGCATACTAACTACAAGTGCCCAGTTGCTGTGAATTCTCTGGACAATTAACTGGTGTATTTATATATGGGCTCAATCGGACATTATTCTGAGTTTGTACTAACAAGCTGGTATACTACTGTCTGTTTAATATCTGGGCTGCCTGACTCGAACATTTGTATTCTCACATGGAGCTCCTCTAGGTAATGTCTAGAAAGGTTCAGGATTCCAGTGCACGCCTGTAAATGGCTCATGTCTGCATGATGTAGGAATAAGCAACTGTTTCCCTTCTTCACCTGTCTGCTTGTATCAGGTGAGTGGGCGGAGTCTAGCACAACTGAGCCAGCGCGATGCTCTGCGGATCCTGGCGGCCAGTCAGCGTCCAATCACCATGCAGATTAAGGGTCAGAGAGGTTGTGGCACTGAAGCAGACAGGGGAAACTGGGAGCCCCTCCCCCTCAACCTGCAGCACCTCAACCTGCCCCTCCCATTGATGGGGGTCGGGCTTACTGCATCTAGTCCCTCCTACCAGGACAGGTACACATACACACTCACAATATGGTAGAAAGACAATATGATAAGGATATGTATGGATATGTACGTCTGATGCCTCTAGAATTTCAGTATTAGCTGCAACGCTGTCTTATTAACTGTATATGAGTGTTTTGTCTGAGAGTTTATCAAAGCCTTCAGTTTTGCTTTTAGCAAATTACTTACTCTGGAAAATTTCTAAATTTTATGTTATCTGGCACAGACATTATTACAGCCATCTGCCTCTGCCACAAGATCACTGTGATGGAGGCCGGTATAGCTACTTGTCCAGCTCCCCGAGGGATACGGTGGACATCAGCCTCCAGGTGATACTAACAAAAAATAAGTGTTATAGGATATCACTCTGACTTTAAATGCTTTGAACTGATCCACAATCTTTTGTAAGACTAATATTTTAACTAAGAATTTATATAATTAGTAAATCTATAAATCTGAATCTATAAACATGCATAAACTTTTATGCCTTTCACATTATGAATCACTAAGGAACCAGAACTGACCAGTCGTCGACCAAAGGGACAGAACTGCCTGATGGGATGCTGCAATAGCAACTTAGAAGAACCTAATGGTTGCCACAGTCAGGTATTCTAAACTGTGCTGTGCTGTTTGTCATATTTCAATACTCATGCCAACAAGACAGTTTTAGTACTGATGGGCTGATCCCTATTGTTGCAGACAGATGAGGAGGACTTCATGCTGGAGAAGCCACTCGGCTTCCTGCCCCTCCACCATGAGCTGGACAGTGGTCTGGGTTGGACTGATGGCTCCCTCCACCAGGGGGATCTTTCAGGGCTGGAGACAGAAGAGGGAGGTCTGGAGGACTGTCATTCACATGGAGCTCGTGCCCCAGGGGGCTGTGGGGGTTTTGGAGGGGGTGGCTCTCCTTCCTCTGAGTCGTTTATCTCATCGGAGCTCAGTGACTCTGGCTTCTACAGTGTTAGCACTGGGGAATTCAGGCACTTCCAGAGGCTGCTGGAGAAGCGAATGCGGCTGTACAATGCCAGGCTGCAACATCAAGGCGAGCCCTGTGAACGGCGGGAGCGGCGTGACAGCTGTCCCAAGAGCCACCGCGAGCTGCTGGAGGCCATCCCTGAGGCACTGACTATGCACCCACAATGCCAGCGTCTTGGCGCACTTGGGGTGGAGGAGAATGCAGGGCCTGTCATGGACCTCCCACCCCGAGGACTTTTCAGGTAGCCACTGTTACAAACAACTCCTTGATGAAAATGAAAAAGGTGTAATAAGAAGATGTACAGAGTTATGCTGACACATTAAGATTATATTATAATCTTAATGTGTCAGTTGCACACAAGTAAAAACAAATTCAAGAGATTTAAAGAAAATGAATTCAATGCCTAAAAAATTTGCCGCCCAGCCAATGTTTCCATGTTGTCAGTCAATGACCTGACCTGACAAATGGAAATATGGCTCAGTCAGTGGTTTTGTAACAATGGACTTCTTTCACCAGCCAACCAAGAAATTATCTTAAAACCCACTTACAGTTTTCACACAGTAAAAGGGTTGAGTCCTGACATCTTAGTGCAAAATAACTGCTTATTGCAGTTTATTCAATTCTACAGTGACATAGTACTATAGAACTTAAATTACAATTATATATTTATCATTAATATTTGTTTAAATAATAATTTTACAAAGCATTATGGCCCTTTGAAATTAATAAACGCTATAATCAATTTATGCAGAACATCACCATGAAAAGTCATGTGCCACTTCCCCTGTGTCTTGACCCATTCCTGGCACTGCACATCAGAGTCGCTCAGCTCAGATAACTCTCGGCAAGCCTGTCTTGGAAAGGAAAAGCAATGTATTGTTTTTTTCAGCTTTTAGACTTTTGACACCAGAAACAGCGTTCACTGAGCAAGCAATAGTATTTCATCCATTGTTTTCTGTGTGTCTGTGTTATTTTATATCCACCATTGATGCTGCTAAATATGACAGGTCATTTGCAGTTCACTTGTTGTAGTGTTGCTTTGGTTGCAGAACTACTGAGGTTTTTCTTCCATTTAGAGTCCAGTGCCTCACCGTCTTCAACTTTCCTTTTCAGATTCTATCAGATTCCTCTGTGTACATGGCCCTTTTATGGGCCGTGATGGCGTTGTTTACCATCACAGCTAACACAAAGTTATGTTAATCAAGTTGTCAGATCAAATGTTTGTAACTTTATTAACTTAACAAGAATATATAATGAATTAGAATTTAAAAAATGTCATAGCTATGCTAATCATGCTAGCTAATCATTTAACTTATTATTTGAAGTTAAATGATTTCTTACAGCGGACTTCTAAACATCTATATAATAGTACGTGTTTCAAGACTGTTTTTTGTTGACTGCCATGTTCATATTCCCAGGGTTTCCTCAGTCCAGTTCCATAAAGCTGACCGGCCATGTCTGAACCGTCACAGTTCCAGCAGCGGAGCCCTCTTCAACCCCTCTCATGCGCATGCCACAGTGTCAAGATTGACTGCTCCAGTTCTCTCCACCTGCAGCACCCCCTCCAGCCACAGGAGACCTCTAGTACCCATGCAGCAGCACCACCAGGGTTCCAGCTCAGTCGGGATGCTGAGGAGAAGTCGAACGCTGCACCATCGCCCTCCTCCACAGGAGTATCGCCGCAGGGCCAGCCACCCAGCTTCCCCCTCCTACTGCGCAGCAACCCTGCACCACTGTGGAGGTGTCATACCACATAACATCCTGCCCCCGCACCTGCCAGAGGAAACTGAGTTAGTGGCAGGTGTGATGCCTTCCCACTCAGCAGGCCTAGCCCTCTCATCCCAGCAACAGCCCACCACTCTGGGTCATATAAGGAGTGCCAGCGCCCATGAGAGGTGCTACGACATCAACTCTAACAGCCAGGTTGCTCACCACGACTGGTGGCACTTGCAAGAAAGAACCTTGATGCCTGAGCAAATGATGACAGAAAGAGACAGAAAGATTGAGGTTGAACTGGAACAAAAGCAGCAAATCCAAAAGGAGAAAGAGCTGGAAAGGGAGGCACAGATTCAGGAAGAGATGGACAGAGAGCGCCAGCTGGAGCTGGAGAGGAGCCGAACCAGAGAGCAGCAGCACCTCCAGAGTCTCATCCACCCTCTTCAGGCTGGTGATGTCAATGACACTTGGCCAAAACCAGCCAGTCGTCAGTTACAGGGTGGTGGGGGAGGGAGAGGTCTCTACAGCACGCTGGAAGGCCACACAGGGGCTGGCATTGCTGCTGGGTGGGATGCAAATCCCAGTTCTGGTCTGCAGCCAAAACTTAACCCAAGTTCCAAACCCAACACAACCTCACGGATCTCCAGGAGCCAGCTTCTCAGAGATAGGGCATCTCAGCTTGCAGATGAACGCAGTGGTATGAGTACCGACGAGGAGACCAACACTGACATGCTGATGGGTCGGTACTGGAGTCGGACGGAGAGAAGAGAACACTTCCTGTTGGCCCGTGAGCAAAGGCAGCAGCAGCTGCAGGCCAGAGGAGGGACTTTGCGAGACAGTGTCAGCAGGGGAGGAGGAGGAGAAGCTTCTGCTGGAGATGGAGGTGTTTTGGACAGCAGAGGAACTGGAGCTTTTGCAGAAGGGCGGTACAACATGGTCCTAGAACTGAGTCAGAGGAAGCTGAATCGTTTGAGGAACAGGAAGCTGTTGGATGACTGGACAACAGTAGAGGAGCTGCTGACTCATGGCACCAGACTGGACAACCAGGAGGACATGCTGCGTCCCAGCTCCCTGCTGACAGTGACCACTGTCTAACTGCATGGACACCACATCTAACTGTAACACTGTGTGTGACTGTGTGTGAGATGTTAAGCTAACAATACAATATTTTAGTAAATCTGCTTGTTCCGTCTTTTCCAGAGTCAATTGAGAAGATGAATATCACTTTCATATCTGTGTAACCAGAACAGAGCTTCATGTTCAGGACATGTTTAGCCCAGCTTTGCACAAAGACTGGAAGAGGAAGAAATAGTTAAAGAGAGAAAAATAAAAAAGAGACACATTCCATCAACTTCACAGCTGTCAGATTTAAACAAACTGTCTGACTGTAAACTTAACTCTGGCTCTTTTCACTTGTCACAATTTAGGATTTGGCAACTAGCTTATTAGTTAACATAATACGACAGCTTTGAAGCTGTTGGAAGATGGAGTTTTTTGTCTTTACATGGAATTCTGCATTTATTAATTTGTTAATCTTGAATTATCTTAAATAAATTATACTTTCCATATATGCATAGCTATAACACACTGTACATCTGCTCATATCCGCACAGAGCGATGTGTGGATGTCATACCACTCCAAAATTTATGACTGTACATATCTATTATACAATGTGCACTGTTTGCTTTCCACCCCGTTGTCCATGTCCATCCTGGAGTGTTTTTTTAGTTACTTCAGTTATCAGTGTACCAAGAACAGGTCTATCCATCTTTTCATAGTACTCTGGGGAAGACATAAAAGAATTTACAGAAATATTGGACTGCCAACAATGTATGGACTCCCTTAATGAATGATGTGCGTGCGAGAATGGGAACCTCACTGTCATTGCTGTACATCACCTCAACTGATAGCTTTATGTGTGGGTGTGTCATCATTGTACAGCAATGCGGATAAAATGTGTGTGTCAGTGCATGACGCTTGTAATGACAAAGAATTGAACAAGGTCAGAGGAGCGCATACTGTATGTTTGCATCATGTGTTTCATGCAACATTCTATGCTACATTTATTTCACAGAATCTTTGACAGAATTCAAAAATTAGGCTTTGGACTTAAATCTTCAAACTGACCAATATGGGGAGCAATATTGTTCTGTGTAATGTACCTGGCGGTGCACTAACGACAGATCACATAGGACTGCTTTTACATCAGGGCCGCAGAAAACATCAACTGTAGCAATGCAGACAACGACAACTGAGATTTGATACCAAATCCTGTATGGTTTTTATAGAAACTCTGTTTACAATTAAAATATTGATTGGTGGGAGCTTTTGTAACTAAAACAAAAAATGAGATCTGATTCACTTGCTTATATTAGTCAAACTGTGATGATCACAGATGGGGAACAATGTGCTACGGAGGCTTTCAGAGAAGCTTTAATCTGTAAAATCATCTGCTGTAAAATTTGGGATTAAGTTTATGCTGCATTCATGGCATAGTGTACAGACCTTGGAGGAATGGTGTTCCGTCTCTCCTGTAGTTCCCGAGTTCAGAGACTTACAGAGGCCAACGCTAAGGTGCAGTGACGCTGTTCTGGTGGAACATGGTGGTCATTCTTCCAGAAATGACTTTGATGATGTTGGTGGAGAGCACTGTCTAACATCAGTCCAAACTATAAGGGGACAAATCATGCCAGCAAAATGCCACAGAGCTAGCAAATCCCCTGACTGTATGGTCCAAGTATTCATGGTTTTTCCTTTTATCTGTACATGTATGTGATAAGAGTAGCGGAGCAGCAGCAACTTGCCAGAAGCACTCTGCTGCCGCCCAGTTAAAATGCTTAAAACTGTCATTGTGATAGTATAAGATCTCCATCTGGAAAAATTAATGAGAGCACCATAAGGTTTGAGTGTTCCAGCGTCTCATTAATAACAAAAGGTTTGTGCTGGTGGTGAATGCAGCATAAGCCCTTCGTGGCTCATGGCTCCCTGTTCCAGCTGGTGTCTTTATTGCTGGCAGGATGTTTACAGATCTGCCTACCCAGGTATTAGCTTATGCATGTTTACTGAAACCTACAATGATGCTTTGACTGTGTGGAGACGATCCTATAGAAAAGAAGATGCACCTTGAGTCAGCTTGGTGACAGGTTGTCCAGACTGCTGCATCGTCTTTACAGTCAGGACTGACAGAGTTTACGACATTCCAGTTAAAGCTGGTACAGTGTGAGTAAATCTGCAATCTACCGATTCCAGGTCTGCAGTTTGGGAAAATGTGCAATAATACCTCAAGCTAGTTTTAATATGACAATGACGGTGTTGTGTGCACTACCTGTCAGGTTTTCATCGAATGCAGTGACTTCTTTTAAATCAAACAGATGCACAAAAGTGATGAGTCACCACAAGTGCAAAGTAATCCTAGAATCTAAAATGGCAAGACTAAAGGTTATGTAGATATTTACATTACTTATTTACATAGTTTTCCATGAGAGGGGCCGTAGAAAAAAAACTTTTTGCACATCATTTTTTATATGAAAAGTTTTCCCTACCTTTCTGTATGAGGGACAGAGGCCAGTGGAACAACTGTAGATAGAACAACAGTGTGTGTTAATGTTTTCTTTATAAATTATCATAGTGATTTATGGAGACAAAAATCAGTTTGTTGTGATTGTGTTAGACATATTTCAATATTTTTCTTGTGATGGTTACAAAAACCAATGTGAACAGATTTTATGATCTTTAAAATCTACTTAATTTAATTTAAAGCTGGTGAAACTTTGATTTACCATGTTTCAAAGAGTGAACACAAAATGTGAATATTATAGTCTTTTTAAATGGCTAAATTGAATTTTACTGTTGTTTTGTGTCATTATGACATGTACATATTGATTTTGTCAGAAGATGCTGATAAGGTTGGAGTTAATAACAGGACATGCGGATGCCATCAGACGCCTCCAGTTGTTTCTCATGTGATTCTGTGGCTTTATAGCTGTGTTGTGGAGGCTGTATATACAGCACCAAGATTATCATTGTAGTATTAGTATGTTTAACACCAACAATATTGTCCTAATTCACAGGAAGTGGTTTGGTTTGTTCTGAATGTTAAATGTGGCATCAGAGAATTATGAGTAGGATCACTGACATGTTAATGCTAAGAGGAATACCAAAACATTTTAGACAACTCTTATCTTGTTTCAGATAAATATCAGATTTATCTCTTGTCCAGTACAGAGACAGGTCCAAGACATTAACAAAGACTGAAAGTAACTGTGAAGCTGTCTGATTTAAATACTGTATCCTGTTGAGAGTCATAGCAGATGGGCTATAACTGACATGGGCAAGTATTTTTGCTGTATTAGAAGTTGCCAGAAAGGTTAATTTTAACATTTGTGATGAATGAAGAAATATGTTGATTTATGAGCTACTGATTCATTCAAATGCTTGGCAACATTTAAGTGTATTTTTTCATAATATGTTCCAATTTATAAATCCAGCCAAAAAATTCAGACTAGCTTGTTTTGTTTTGCAACCAGGGAAATAGCCCTCACGCAGTACCACACCAGATATATTTGAATCACTGAACAAATCAATGGCAGTTTCAGGGATCTGGAACAAGCCTCAGCTTTGGATTTGTTGAAACATGTATTTCTTTTTTGATTGAGCTGGGCCAGCAATTTCCCTGTGCTTCCATTTTTGTGTAGACCTAAGCATGCCCTGGACGTCCGCCTGGATACACAGAGGTGAAACCGATATCCATCTTCTATTCTGACTCTGGAAAGCGAGAGAACAAGATTATTTACAAAAATTACAAGCACTGAGACTCAGAAAAAAAAGATGTAAAATCAAACCTGCACCAGTTTGTTTTCACGTTTTTCCTCTCTCTCAGCTGTGACTCAAACAGTCTGAATAATGGATGACGAAGAGAGAATCTTTCCTTCCCACCCACCCCCATTCACTCTCTTTGCTTACGTTACACAAGGACACAGAGAGCTGAAAATAGCGCTGCTGTCCTCATATGATGTTAAATTAAAAGCACACTGGAGCGGAGATGCTTGCTGCTGGGGAACTCAACACTTGTTATACTCCATCTGACAATCCCTCCTTCCAGCCTGCAACACCACCTCCATCTGTTTGTGCAAGGGTACTTTTCACTACACCAAGCTTTTTGGAATATGATCATGTACATGTGATTGTAATAAAGAGATTTTAATTAGCTACAACATAGTGGTTTTGTATTTTCATTGTGTTAACAAATAGCTGAAATATGTGACTGTCAGATGTGAGCACTGGGTTTTTATAGTCACTCATAACTGGTTTGAACAGGTGAAATAATGTCTTATTGTTATGACAATTAATGACTGAATGATTAATGATTAATACATGCCAATATTAAGTCACATTCTTCAATCATTGGTTAGTTATTGGTCAGGACCTATATGACTTCATTTTGAATAATGGATAAACACACATATACAGTAAATTTATATTTATTAGACTCATTAAATAAATGAGTGTTTTTAGGTGTTTTTGGGTTACACACATACAGAATTTAGATGGCATTTGTTGAAAAATATATATATATTGTGAACATATGCTGTATACTATATACGGTTATCTTCAATATGTCAGAATAATAAAAAAAAAAAAGACATGCTTATGACCTATTAATTTATATTTTGTGAAACAAGCAAACACTATGTGCTCAAGACAGCATTATGATGCGGTTGAAAAGTCTGCAGGGATGGTTGTTGCATTCAGGGCTACTCCAGGTGTTTCCAAGATGTTGCACACTTCCTGTCAAAGGTGAAGACACAGACCCAGAGATAACTGCTGAACCACTCCCACAATCTGCAGTCTTCCTCTTACACAAACCAGAGAGTCTGATTTCTCTCTTCTGAGCTTAGAAGATGCTAGTCAACAGCGCCCCCTGGAGGACCTGCTAGACACCTACAAAAACTAGCAGACTGTGACGACCATTTATGTAAAAGATTTCCGGAACCAGTTTTTTTTTTTTTTTTTTTTTCAATTTCATAGACGTGTTCATTGGTATGAACAAAAGGCTATTTATTAAACTCTTTTATTTCAAACTTTAATGTTGAAAGATACATTTCCTGAGAAATATGAAATAAGGAAATATTGTTTTTCACATTAGTAAAGAGTAAAATGAATAAAAATTACTTAAACATACATAAATTTAAAAGTAATGTGCAAGTATTTTGCTAGTACACACAGCTTTATAAAACTTCCTGGTGATTTGTGGTGAAATGAAGAGTACTGATCTTTTTGATCAAACAATCTGTTTTGAGGACATTTATGGACATAAAAAATTATAATTTTAATCTTTCTGATTTGTCAGCATTGTTATAGTATGTTTGTGTATTCTTTTATTATGTTGTTTAAAATGTTTGACTAATCATCAGATGCTATCTAAGACTGCTGTAAAAAACATTTTTTAGTGTCCTTTATAAAAATGAACTGGCTTTTAACTTGGTAAACCTTTCAGCAGTCACAGTTCAAGTTGATTGACATCATTACCCACACCATCCTATTGTCCAGAGGGATTTGGCACACTTCAGAAAGCATCTGCCCCAACCTCCCACCCTAAAGACATTCAAAAGTCATATATTTTCGACAATTGCAAACTGCAGAATTAGGTATGCCACTTTGGTATTATTGCTGATAGTATGTATGTATTCTTGTATTGCATTTCAACTTTAGAGTCAACCAATGAGGGTCCTTCCCTCCAGATGGTTTGTGACGTCAGCCTCTGTCTCTGTTACAGCACACGAGCAGCCTCCATCACAAAAGGTCCTTTCAAAGATCCTTTGTAATGCACTGACGACACCATTCAAAGACTCAGTGTGGGAAACTGAGACCAACTTTCTACTCACACCAACCACAAGACAGAGGACACACCTGCCACTTCTGGACACCAGTTGTGTCAGTTTAAATATAACATATTTAATGTTGTACTGAAGATGTCTGGTTTGACTTTGAAAGAAAATTAGGAATTTCAAACATTTGATAAATTTCATGCACTTTAAAAAACACAAACATTGTTATACATTTTGTTTAGTGCTTTTTTGCTAAGACTTTAGCATAAAATTTCACTAAATTAGATGACTGTACGTATAGTCTGTTTTAAAAACCAGCAAAATATACTCACAACAGATAATATAAAGATTAAAAATTAGCAGGGGTAAAATTTTAGGATGTGAAAAATCTAACTTAGTTATAAAGAAATTAAATTCATGTGACAGTTTCAAGTTTGGCGTGAATAATACTTTATTTTGTAGTACAAGTTACGCTATAGACTATTGTTTACAGCTTTGTTTTATGTATGATAGAATGATCGGCATGCACTTCGTCAAAGTCACTGATCTCAGCATAAGGCACATCTGTTCTCTCTAAAGGGTCACCACTTTCCCAGATTCACAGAACTCTGCGAATCCCTCAGTCACCTCCTAATACCTGTTCCCTTGAGATTTATCTATTGTCCCAGAGGAAATCACAGCATTCAGCATGCTGTACCATCAATTGTCTAACTGAATTCTCTGATTGGCTGAGACTGTGAGAAACTGCAGCCAGAACAAGACCCACACATTCATATGGAGATGTGGGACTATAAATAGGAGGGATGAAGCCAGCAGAGATCAGATTCTCTCTA
>JAUMHL010000025.1:21906438-21939390 GCA_032362345.1 Sandelia bainsii
TAAAATGTATCAGTCTGTGTGTAATGAATCTATATAATATATGAGTTTCACTTTTTTGAATTGAGTTACTGACATTATTTAAGTTTTTGATGATATTCTAATTTATTGAGATGTACCTGTATATATTTATAATTCCCATGTGATTAAGAAACATCTAAATAAATAGACTTATAGATAATCAATATATAATAAGTAAAAATATGTCAGTGTAGAGAGGATGATCTTTTAATTGAATGAAAACACTGCTCAAAAATCCCAAGAATCCAAGTGGGTTCTGGTGCACATTGCATTTTTCAATATGAATTGTTCCAGAGCAATTACAGATTCACAGTAAAGACAATATTTACTTCAAAGTATTTGCTTCAGATACATTTAATGTTGCACATACTGTACATAAACATGCAAATATGCCCTCATGCCATGTATCTGAATATCAGTTATTTGACTGGAACATGACCTAATCTGTGGTATATCATTACACATCTATAACACTAGGTCATTAAGTTTTAGTTGTTGGTGCTGATGCACATTGTGTCCAGGACAATACTGAATCAGTATTTGTATGAAAGTAAAATAAAATGTCCAGGGACATCAAATGTTTACATTGCAGACTCCTGCAAATATTTACCTTAATGTACATCAAAGAAATAAAAAAATCCCTGTATTCCTTTCCCTCCAGATGTTTAGCGCTGTCAGGTTTTGTCCCTTCAGCAACACAGGACCAATAGCCATCAGTGATGCATTCAAGCTCCCATTGTCCTGCATTGATCACAGCTCCCAGGATTCAGTGCGGGAACCCCTGACTAAGTATTTACTCAATTGAACAACCAACAACAAGTTTGACAGTTGCAGTTTTTACTCAGCTAATATCTTCATATTACATTTGTTGACTTCAACTATGTGGACTGATGACAGCAAACATGCTTTTAAAATGTTTGTCAATGTTGTCATTCTTCCACATGTGTGATCAGTCAAGGTCATTGATCTGAGCATCAGGCTGCAGATCTGCTCTCTCCAAAGGGTCAAAACTTTCTCAGATTAACACAGAGCTCTGTGAACCCCCACCCTCACCCCCACGCATCCCCACCCTCCAATCCTCCACCTGTTCCCCTGAGATCTAACTATTGTCCCCTGGGCAATATAATACCATTCAGCATGTTGCAGCTCCACATGCCTTATTGTGTTACCAGGCTCTCTGACTGGCTGAGACTGTGAGAAACTGCAGCCAGACCAAGACCCACACATTCATATGGAGATGTGGGACTATAAATAGGAGGGATGAAGCCAGCAGAGATCAGATTCTCTCTACAGAGACCTCCACAGCACATTCAGACATGGCTCCTACAATCACTGCTGCAAAGACCAGTTCTCAGGAGCATCTGACTCTGACCCACAAGGTAAATTCAAGACTCAGCAAAACTTCATCACGATTTATGACAATTTGTATTTGTTTATGCTGATACTATCATCCAGAATAAGTTTATTAATAACTTTATTCCTCTTTCTGCAGCTCAGAAAGCCTCTGGTGGAGAAGTTACGCAGAGAGAGAATCAACAGCAGCATTGAGCAGCTCAAGTCTCTCCTGGGTCCAGAGTTCCTCAAACAGCAGCCAGACTCCAAGCTGGAGAAGTCAGACATCCTGGAGATGACAGTTTGCTTCCTGAGACAACTGCAGCAGCAGCGACAGCATCAAGCTGTGGACTCAGCAGCTGTGAATCAGGGCTTCTCCAGGTGTGTCCAGGAGGTGGTGCACTTCCTGACCAAGGAGGAGGTGAAGGCACAGACCCAGAGAAGACTGCTGAGCCACATCAACAGGATCCAGTCTTCCTCTGTATAGAACCCAAGAGAGACTGATTTCTCTACATTGATCTCCACAGTTCAGACCAGCATCGCCAAAGTGAAGAGTCCAGTCAATAGCGCCATCTGGAGGCCGTGGTAGACACCTACATAGTGGAGTTACATCCCAAACAAACTAAGACGACTGTATTGGTCCCAACTTCGCAGACTTCTCACAGTCTCAAATTTAATAGTATGAAAGTGGCTGTGCAAAGTGTTTTTGATTATGTCAAAGTCTTATTGAAGTGACTTCATTTTTCAAAGAAAATCACTCAATTTACTTCTTCTTTATTAAGGAGCTCAATATTGAATTCTATGAATGTGATATAGTCTTATACTGGTTTATGACTATGATCAAACACTTGTGGATTTGTGGCTTTGTGGATCAGCATAAATATTTGCCTTAAATTACTGTGAGACTTCTGTGTTAAGATCAGTCCAGTGACAGGAGTTGGAAAACTTTAGCTACTTTTTGGTGGTGGTTTACTTTGTGCATCTCTTCTGATGCAGCAGACTTGTATGTATATTATTACACTGTAAAGCATTATTGACCCATATTGGGTCTATCTGGAGTCATTATCTACATGTTTTGATGTGTCAACAGCATAAATGTGAATCTCTCAGTGTGAGAGGATTTGTTCACTTTGTTCATCTTGAACTAAATCATGCTCTGTCTTTTGTAAAGAAACTGAAGCTGTGTTCACTTTACTCTATTTGAGTACTTTGTCTTGGACTAGATAAGTTTTACTGTGATGTATCATCACCACTACTACCTCTGCTGAAGTACAAAAATTTGATGTGACCTATTTTTTCATTTTGAATAAAAAAAACATCAACTCACTCTTGAGTTGTGCCATTTCCTTCTTCATACTGACAACGACCAGCAGTAACTAACTTCATCCGAGTGTAACTACAGTGCAGGGATGACATAATTCCCTTGGCTATTGTAATGCATATTTATCACACAGTAGTGTACACAAGCTGTAGCATCTTTTCAAGAAAAGACACTTTGCATGTCTATTGTGGCTGAACACTACCCTCCAGTGGTTAGTTTATGCCCTTCAATGCTTAGAGAAACATCGGAATAGATGCATTACCTGTAGCTACAAAGTTGGTAAAAACATCTTTATCCAGTATATCATGTTTATACTCAACTTGTTGCAACTCTACTTAAACTATGTGTTACCATTGGATGAAATATTCAAACAGGCTTCAAGGCCTCATGTTTGTAACTGTATGATAACATCATAGAATTGAAATATTTGATGCATCTTGTGCATTATTTTCTACATCCTTTCCCTAAATTTAACTTAACATATTTTGTGTGTTTTCAAAGTTTTGGTTCTCAACTACAAGTTAAATTAATGTTTTATTTGGCTGCACAGCGTGAGTTTGACCTGACTAACCTTGGCATGCTGCTTGTTTAGAGGTTTTAAAAGCAAACAAGCTAACTTTTATCTATGAAAATGAGTCACCATAATTATTGTCTACAGTGGTTGTTATTTCACCTCTAAGTCCTGTTTCACTAACCACAAAATTGTAAACTGTTCTCACAAATGACTTAAAACTCATCTATAAAAAATTGGTAAATGAAATATTAACAATTTATCGAGCCATTTAGCACAGTTTTAATTCTTTATAAATTGTGCTTTATCAGACAGTGGTAAGAACTCAATGGAGTGCATTAGTTGCAAAAAAACCTTCAGCACTTTGAAAGAAGTCTCAGAATTCTCTCTTTTAAATTTATAGGCTAAATAATATGAAAAAACTAAATTAACCAAATCAAGTCCTATACGTTATATTTTCGTGATAGTAATATTCTAGAATACACTGTACAAGAGGGTAAGTCTGAATAGTGTGAAAATGACTGCAAACAGCCAAATAAAAACGATAAAAGAGCTGAAGATGTTATAAAAGAGTGTTTTCTGTGTTCACGTTTTTTTCTGAAATGTTTCAAAGACGACGCCCACTCCTCCGTCTGTGCGTCGATGCTGATTGGACAGTCGAGGGCACGCACGTACGCACGGCGCTCACGCAGCGTCAAATCATCGCCGACCATGGCGGAATGTGGTCGAGTTGACAGCACAAGTAGTCACACCATGGATAAAAGCATTACTCTTCCGCCCGACGAGATATTCCGCAATCTGGAAAACGCAAAGCGGTTTGCAATAGACATAGGTACGTGGGAATATAAATGTTTTCTTAATTTGTTTAAGCTTTTGCTTGAACGTAGCTAATCTCCCTGTTTATGAAGCAGCTCTGCCGCAGCTTGATACTATGACAACGCATGAGTTCAACAGAAAGTTAAGTCAAAGCTAATGTTAAACATGTAAATTCGTGTCTGATATTAATCTATGTGAGAGGAAGTCTTTGTAGACGGCTGTCTGATGAGCACGCAGGATTATCTGTAACTAAAGCGGATGTGTGCCAAACAACCTGGCTAACTTTGACAAGTTGACGTTAGTTAGCTGCTAGCTAACGTCTGTGTTAAGATTTGGTCGTATCTGTTAAGCTAACGCTGCAGATTGTCGCTGTTTGTAGCTGAATATTGGAGCCAATTCTTCTTCTTTCTTTCCTAACTTGTTTATCTTGTGCTGGCTAACATGTCTCTTATCGCACATTGTCATTTACTTTAACAGGTGGATCCCTAACAAAGCTTGCCTACTACTCGACTGTTCAACATAAAGTGGCTAAAGTACGCTCCTTCGACCACTCTACAAAGGTAACAATTTTTACACTAGTTTCTGTAATACCGTGGTGCCCTGGTCGTGGCAGGTTTACTGCTAGCCTGCATTTCCTGTCACCACAAACCGATAAAGCAATACATGCTAAGTAGCTATCTTCTGATTAAGAGCCACTGGCCATGTCCTGCTAGCAAAGGCAGTGCTAATATCCTGTGTTTTGGTCTCATCATAGGAGGCTCCCAGTGACAAGCTGTATGAAATATCAGTGCAGGAAGAGGTCACTGCACGCCTGCACTTTATCAAGTTTGAAAATGCATACATTGAAACATGCTTGGACTTCATCAAAGACCACCTGGTCAACACAGAAACCAAAGTTATCAAAGCCACAGGTGGAGGAGCTCACAAGTTCAAGCAACTCATTGAGAGAAAACTGGGACTCAAGTGAGTACAGAAACCAACGAAAAAGTCTTTGTCTGTACTGTGTCACCGAGTGTTCAAATGTAGATGCTGCATGTACAAAGAAAAACGGAAAGGGAAGCAGATTTCTGGCATATTCCGGGTGAGTAAGTTAGAATAAACAACCATCCTCTGCCCTCACTGTTACAGATTCAGACACAAAGCAGTATCCTGTCCGCTTCCTGTGAAGCAGGTTGAATCAGAGGACAAACTTGATTATTCTGAGGAAACTCTAGGAGAGTGTATGAAAACGTCTCTGTGAAATATCTTTTGTTTGTTGGCTTGACAAATGTCAGAGCCACTTTTTGTTGGCTAATCAAACACATAAAAAACTAAATACATTTTTCACTTGCTTTTGTACAGTATTGACATTAAGCTGCATATATATATATATATATATATATATACAAATATGTTTCCCAGTTAGTAGTGGTGATTCAACTCATCTGTGAAATCAGGTTCTGGTATTTGCCTGTGTGGTTCTCAACACAATGACACATAATGCTGCTCTGTCTAGAAAAAAGTGAACCTTCAGTCTGTTGTAATATTGTAGAAGGGAAATTTTACATTATACTTAATGGTTTACCTGGTGGTGGGAAAAGTGACTACTCTCTTGCTCTGACTTTTTATGTGTTGCATTGTGGCAGAGTGGACAAAGAGGACGAGATGACCTGCCTCATCAAGGGCTGTAACTTTGTGCTGAGGAACATTCCCCACGAGGCTTTTGTGTACGCCAAACACGCTGACTCAGAGTTCCGCTTCCAGACAACTCACCCAGACATCTTCCCTTACCTCCTTGTAAACATTGGCTCTGGAGTGTCCATAGTCAAGGTAATAACTCACAAGGGTTAGTCTTTGGTTTAGAGAGAGCTAGGTTTCCATCTTAAACAACATTTTTAACATCTAAATATTTTCATAATGTTTTTAAAGAAAAGGCCTCTTAGAAGTAGAGTTTAATAGAGATTAGTAGAGGCTGAGTCAAAGCTTACATACATTAGAAATAGCTGCACTTTCTTAATTAACAGTGAATTAATTTATTATCACACATATATACGTACCAGCATAAGGACTGGCCAATATGGAAAATAATGTATTGAATACAGACATGCATATAAAACTAACCCCAAATAATAAATGGTGTCATCATAAGAAAGTTTATCCCGTACACTTCATTGTTTACATTCTTACATCTGAGTTCACAGAAAAACACATCACAACATGTTAAGAATGGGTCTGTTATTTAGCTTTCACATACCCGGCCTCCAGTGCACATCATCAAATATTTAAAAAAAATATTTTAATCTTCTTTACATTTATGTTTTCATTGACTGGGTTTTGTTGCTCCTTTATACTATACATTTGTTACTTTTGTCCATGTTGATAGTAAATATGAAACCAAAATGTCTTCTCTGACTGACACAGTAAAAAAAAAAATCATATGTTTCGTGTATAAATGTAACTGTTAATTCACATCTCAAACTTTCCAGATAACTCACATTTACATAAACCTGCTTCTTGTGTCCTACTTTCTGTAATTCACACCCTAAAGATTATCCGTTCCCTGTTGAACAGGTTGAATCAGAGGATAAGTTTGAGCGAATAGGAGGAAGCTCAATAGGTGGAGGGACGTTCTGGGGCCTTGGAGCCTTGCTCACCAAAACAAAGGTATCTTAAATAACTTTTTCTGTGTTTACTGTCAGTCTGGAACAGTTGGGACTTTGATATGCACGATTAAATATGACTTCTAGCCCTTGGACCTGTTGAACTTTATTCTTTTCTCTCTTGTAGAGATTTGACGAGTTGCTACAACTGGCCTCCAAAGGGCAGCATACAAGTGTTGATATGCTTGTCAAAGATATCTATGGAGGATCTTATGGGTCTTTAGGCTTAACTGGAGATCTTATTGCGAGCAGCTTTGGGAAGTCTGCTACTGCTGACAAAGGTAGCATTTTGTATGTGCATGTCCAATATAATGACTGACTGAATGAATTTATTTTTCTTTGTCTTTGTGGTCAGGCAGGTGTAATTATTTTCACTTTTAGTGCAAAATCTTTGCAAAAAACTCGCTGAAATGAGCTAATGACCTTTCACCCAGTTCCAGTGCAGTTTTGTTCCTCGCATATGTTTCAACTGTCAAGAAAGGAAGGGGTGGAACGTTTCCAGAGAAATTCACAGCCTGAAGCAAAGTCTGTTACTGTGCAAGTGCTACTAATAGTATTAGTTTACACCGTTGCAATTTGAAAATACACACTGTGACTTTTAATTTATATCTGTAGATGATACACATTTGTCCCAATTTTATTTCTATACTTGCTGCCAGACGTCTTATAATACAATATGAGCAATATTTACATAAACAGAGACAGGTTAACTATTAAAAAAAATATTTTACCTGTATGTTTATTTAACTTTGAATTGTAGAATTCTCTAAAGAAGACATGGCGAAGAGCTTACTCCACATGATTAGTAACGACATTGGGCAGCTGGCCTGTCTGTATGCCAAACTCCACAACCTGTCCAGGGTGTATTTTGGAGGCTTTTTCATTAGAGGACATCCTGTCACCATGCACACAATCACCTACAGCATCAACTTCTTCACAAAGGCAAGTGCTTTTCCCCTGCTGCCACAACTAAAGATCCACCAAACATGACTGCCACGTTAAATAACACAGCGACCGCAATTGTTGTGGTTCTCTACAAGCACGCACTTTTAAAAAATATTTTTTGTTTTCTCTTTGTCACTGTTATATCTATATGTTTAGTCCTGAACATTGTTGTCATTAGCTGAATTTGACATTGTTTCACCTACGGCCCAGATCTGCAGGTTATTACCCCCTTTTTTCTTGTTGTAGGGCGAAGTTCAGGCCTTGTTCCTGAGACATGAAGGCTATCTCGGAGCGATAGGAGCATTTCTTAAAGGAGCAGAGGAAGACAGTAAGGGGGAAAAAAACTGCAAATACCCACTGTACACACCTTTTCATGCACGTTATGCAAGTCTTCACACATCAGAGCAGACTAGAATTTTGTAGTATAACAGGAAGAAGATTCTCTCATGAAGTTCTAACTGACAGATATGACTGAAATCCCTGGTCTTCAGTGAAACTACTGATCCTCCTGTCAGTCACATTTAATAACTGTCAGGGCAGAATATAGAAGACCTGGTAGGTAATAGACTTGAGCAAAAAGACCAATAACGGATAGTTTGAGAATAACTGGAGTAAAATAATGTAGTAATGTAATTAAAAAAAGGCTGCTGTATATTACAAATGTCAAAACTTTCACTCCTCCAGATCCAAACCAGTACAGTTGGGGTGAAAATTATGCTGGAAGCTCCGGCCTGATGAGCGTGTCTCCAGATATGTATCCCATGCAACGTGCTCGTAGTGGAACGGTGAGTCTGTAAAGGAAGTGAAGAACTATCTGAAGACCTGTAGCCGGCCAGTGTGTCACAAGGTGCAACTTCAACTTCCTCCTGATCCAAAAATAGGTCATGAGGTATTAAGTGTTAGTGGTTAACTGGACTTTTATTGATCCAAACTTTGTGATGTTTTTGGATTTTTAGCTTTATTTCACATTTATGTTTGACCTCCTCTATGAATATATCACCACCACTGTCCTAACCGAATCCATAAGCGTCATAGAAAGACATTCAACCCATCGATCTTTGCAATCTGATAATCTTTCTTTTCATTTTCCCTTCACACATTCTTCTGTCTACCTAACCCTCTCCTTCAGTTTTCCGTAAGTACCTCCACCTGATTCACTTGTGTGCGCTGCTTTGATGAGATATTTCTCCTGCCCACAGTGCCTTGCTCTGTAGCCGTAAACACTCGACTGAAGTGTCTAGTCAAGTTTTTCTCTCATACAAAGACAAGTGAGACCTGAGAACAGGTTTTTAGCTTAGCTATGAAGATCCTGCTGCTGTTTTGGTCCCTGGTGTGGGACATAATGTTTTGACAGCTTGTGCACTTGGCTTTTTAGTTCCTCAGTGTGACTCTTTGAGCATGCAGGCGCTTCAGGAGCTGCTGACCTCCAACATTAGCTGTTGAGTCTCACTTCTGTCTTTCATGACCTATTTTTATTAGCACAGACTGATAAAAGATATGATCTTTCTTGACTTGCCACTTGAAAAACATTCTATAGATGCAGTATTTTCTTTGAATACACCTGACATCCTATAATAGACATTTCATTGTGCCCCCTATTTAATAAATGCTCTGTCTCCCACTGGCTTTTAGTATTAAATCCTGCTGCAACCTTCACTCATGTTTTTTTCTTATGCATCTTCTTTTCAGCTTTCTTCCCCATAATGAAATGTATACTACCAAAACAACAATAGTTGCTATTAAATATACCCTAGAAAAAGTAGCTGCAGTAAGCTTTGACATTTGAGGAGAAGCTGGAAGAGTCATTGACAGAGTTCTGGACAAGACAGACAGCATGTGTCTACTCTCTGTCTCTTTGTTGTGTCTAGTTTGACATGTTGGAGATGGACCGTCTGGAGAGGCAGCTGGTGAATCTGCCTCTACTGCAGGACGCTTCCTCTTACATCCCTGACACTGTCGACCTCACGGAGGACGCTCAGGCTCGCGATTACTGGCTCTACTGTTTCGAAGAGGCCTTAGACGGGGTAAGAGGCAGTTTTTGTTTCAGAATATGAAGGCAGAGTTTGAAATAAAGAGGTCTCATACAAAAATAGTTGCTAGGCTTTATCTTTTGAGGGAAACCCTGAGAAAAACCTAAATGGATTGTTGAATAAATAACTGTTTCAAAACATTAAGCTGTGAATCTGCAGTGCAGCTGGTGGGTGGTAAAACCTCTTTCTCTGCCTTCTATGGATTTATGTCTGTAATTGTAAAGTAGTAGAGTCTTTATTTTAGCTTGACACTAAAGCACTAGGTACTCACATGAAAACAAAATAAGTGCAGAAATAGACAGTGTTTTTGGTTTCACAGGTCAGAATTGGTTTGTTTTTTTCGGAAATCTCACTCATTGCTTCTGAGGTTGTGAACCAGACTGATTACTGTTCTTGTTTTTCGGAGCAGGTGGTTAAAAGAGCTGTGGCGAGCCAGCCCGACATGTCGGAGGCAGCTGAACGAGCCGAGAAGTTCCGCCAGAAATACAGACACAAGCTCCAAACCCTCCGCTACCAGCCTTTGTAAGGACCGTCTCTAATTCTGCATGCAGAGGTTGCTTTTAGAAGACTAAAACTCAACTCTTTTCTTTTCTGTCCGCCTTAGTTTCATGTCTCCATACCTGCTATAACTGCCCACATGCTTTATCAGTGAAAATGGAAGTCTTGATGGTACACTCTGTTCACTGTTTAGTTTTTAGAAGTGGGGTGGACTGCATAAATCTGTATCAGTCGTATTAATTGTGCTGATGATTTAGGAGAATGAAGTGCATTGATGTTAGTTTGGCGGACACCTGTAAGCTATTGTTGATATTCATCAAAAATGGGAAGTTTTCAGTTACAAATTCTTTTTTTAAAAGGTCAATTCGACATGTTCAAGCTGCGAGGCTATACAATAGCTACATCTACTGCCCCTGTCCTCTCTGTGTGTGTGTATGTGTGTGAGAGTTTCTCTCTGGCTAATGTTGAGTGCTTCTCTTTTCACCTAGTGCTTACGGATCTCTCACTGTCAGAAGTCTGTTAGACACGAGGGAACACTGTTTAAACGAGTTCAACTTTCCTGATCCCTACTCCAAGGTCTGAATAAAATCTGTCAACCTTTTTTGTTTTCTTTTTGTTTGCTACACAGCTGGTTTGCTCCTCACTGCTGCTTTTGTTTTAATTTTGTGCTTTTCTTATTCTCATGGCGTTGCAGTTTCCATCAGCTAAATTCAGGCAATGCACAGGATTTTGAACTGTTCTCATGTTTTCACATTATCACTTTTTTTTTTTTCTGATAGTAACTTGGCAACTTTTTTTTCACGAGAGTTGTTTCATATTTTTGTTGTGTTGCAGATTAAACAGAGGGAGAATGATATTGCTCTCAAGTACTACCAAAAGGCAGTGAACTCCATGGAGAAGTTGAGTTGGGAGGAAAGACAGTTTGCCTTGGTCAGGGGCGTCCTGGCAGGGAATGTGTTTGACTGGGGAGCCAAGGCCGTGTCAGAGTAAGTGAAGTGTTTTTTTTCTGTGAGCAGCCTGGATGATTCTATCTTCTGGATGACTTGGGTTGCACATATGATTAATGATAATTTTAGGGCAGACAGCACCTTTTTGTATTTGCAGTTCAGGCCTGATATTTTAGTTTTGTTCTTAACTTTTAAAAGGTTTAACATCTTCCTACACTGTGACTCAGATACATACACTTTCTAAACATTTGTACTGATCTCACTTTTGCATATATTTTGTCTTGATATCATACAGTGTCCTGGAATCTGATCCTGAGTTTGGGTTTGAGGAGGCTAAACGACAATTGGAAGGTATTAAAGTACTTCTCTTTAACACAGCAGCATCTTAGTGGAACAGCAGCTTCAGTCCTCTGTGTCTACACAAGATGCCTTCAGGCACAGTACTGTGTTGGCAGCGCTCGGAGCTCAACGCACAGTTACTGCATTTACACACATAAAATGGAAGGAACTAGACATCAAGTGTGACAGTGTTGGGTTGCATTTACACCTTTATCACAAGCAAAACATGAGCCCTTACGTGGCCGGTGTAGACGGCTGTTTGACTCTCATGAGACACGTCTGAAATACACATCTGAAACGCTTTCTGTGTATATGCACCATAGTCTCCCTGACGGTAGAATTTCCAACCTCACAGACCAACACCATACCTCCACATTGTCTCCACATATCTTTTTAAAACATTAATATCTGCAGAGAAAATGGTGAAATGGAGGCGTTTTAGGAATGACTATTAAGCTCAAAATGATTTTCTGTTTCTTCTCCCCTCTCAGAGCGGCCATGGCTTATTGATTCATATGACCAGTGGCTGGGAAGACTGAAGGTCAGGCTCTTTCTGTGTGTTGATTCAAAACAAAGTTGTGCATTGTAGCATTATTTGTGGGAGAGGTTTTATCAAAAGCAAATGATGGTATCATGAGTACACACATACTGATCCTAGTATAAAACAAACACATACGGTAACTCAGACACTGTCTGCTTTTTAACACTTTAACACACTATTTCACAAACTTGTGATGGTGTTTTCTCTGTTGTGTTTCTCTGTTGTGTGCTCTTGATGATTAGTGCTTGAATACGATCCATCCTGGTTTTCTCTTGCAGGGTCCTCCTCATAAGTGTGCCTTGTTTTTCGTAGATAATAGTGGAGTAGACATCATTCTAGGCGTGATGCCTTTTGTCAGAGAGCTTCTCTCTCGAGGGACAGAGGTAAGGAACTGCAGCAACACAATGGAAAAAATGTTTGATAAAATTTTGCTTTAGCTCTTTTGTCCATCTGCATTTAGGTTGTGTTGGCCAGCAACTCTGGTCCAGCTTTGAATGATGTAACAAATGGTGAACTTCAAATATTGACTGAAAGAATTGCTGCTATGGATCCAGTGATTCAGTGAGTACTGAGGAAGGTTCTTTTTTTTTTTTAAAAGAGAGTAAATTCTCAAGTATTATTTTGTCTGTTTGGTGTCGTGAATAATAACTGAAAAGCTTTTTTTGATGTTCTGTTGTTGTTGCTGCAGTGCTGGTCTGAACGAGGAAAGGCTGACATTGGTCCAGAGTGGTTCCAGTTCTCCCTGCCTGGATCTGAGGTTGGTTATCTGGCATTTTTATATCTGAAATTTTTAAAGGGTGTAGTATTCAGCCTGTCAAAACTGTTGTTTAATATCTGCTGTGGTGTGATGATAATGTTTTAATTCAAGTGGAATGTCATCAGGGTTATTTTGCATTGTATTTAAAGCCTTTTTTTGTTAGAATAAAAAAAAAAGAGAGAAAAAAACCTGCAATTTAAACTGGGCCGTTTAAAACACATGGGCTCAGTTTGACAAATTGTACTCTTGAGTTTCACTATGTGAAGTGTAGGATCTGGTGTTTTTGACAGTTACAGTAAGGGCTAAAAGCTGGGATACCTCTGTCTCTGCTGCATTGATTTTTCACCATTTTTTTGGAAATGTGTCTCTGGAACTTTGTGGAAGTCCAGCACTAAGTTAGTGGCGTGCAGCTCTATATTATGTCTTCTTAATCAAGGAAAGAAAGCAATCCTCTCAATAAGGCAGTAATTACACCTAGAGTATGGTTGTTCTCTTTACTGGTCCAAACACTTTTGAAAATTTTTGAAATGGTGTGATGTGAAGTTGTCAAAGTCTTCTCAGTTTACTCTTTCATAAATGAATATTTACACTTTCTAAAGCCAGTAATCTGTGCACCTAGAGAAGAATTAATTAGATGTTCACTGACTGACTGACTCTGTGCCTCTGCTATTCCCCAGCCGTCTGGACAAAGTGCTGGCGATGGTGGTGCGGGAGCGTCAAACTGACCTGGTGATAATTGAGGGTATGGGCAGAGCTATTCACACCAACTACTACGCCATGCTCAGCTGCGAGAGCCTCAAGATGGCCGTCATCAAGAACTCGTGGCTGGCTGACCGTCTGGGAGGGAAGCTGTTCAGCGTGGTCTTCAAGTACGAGGTACCGGCTGGAAAAGCCGACCAGGACTCTACAGTGCTGACGCCTTCATGAGCGCAACTGAGCTCGCGTATCACCAGGATGGAACGCCGAAGTCGAGCGACCAGAACGGACTAGCTTGAGCTCTGAATGTAAGGACGACGATCGTATACTGCCACTAAGTGAACGACGATTGTAAAGTTGATTGTAAAATTTAGGCAGGATTTTAAAGGTGAACAGTAACAGTTTTACATTTTCATTTTTGTGCTGGTTTCATAAAAAACATGTATGGTTGCTTTGTTGCAGGTCTCTGTCCAATCTTCTGTACAATCATGTAGTTTACTACCATCATTACTGCCTATTGATCTCACTTAGCATGTGGAGTATGAAATTAATCACTGGCTGTGTTGGGTAAATATTCTCTGTGGGATCTCTTGCTTTTAGAAGAACTAATCACAAACAAAAGTTTATCTTAAAAAAAGTGCATCCAACAAAATGCTGCCAACACAGTACAACAAGCACCAGTAGGGGCAAATGAGATTATTTGGCCTGTGTATGTTGCTACCATCATTACTGTATGTTTGCGTGTTAGAGACAGAAAACCGCAGTTTCCAGCGTGAACACTTTTTTACATAAAGTGTATTTAATGTGCCTTGAAGCTGATGAGATCTTTCACTCAGACTTCTTTTAATTCCTGTTGGGGGCTACAATATCATACATTTCTTTTGCTTCCCAGCAATCTCACTCCATAGAAGAAGAAGAATCCGTGCATTTCCTGGTTTTCTTACTGCCAGTAAATTAATCGAGATTAAAAAAATAATCACTGTCACTTTCACCTGTGTAGCTGACAAAGTGGCATCAGGGAAAATGTTTGATCAATGGAGGAAGCAGCACTTTGAGAGAGGGGTTGAAGAAATGTGGCTGTGTTCCTCCACAAGGTGGCAGTATTCTACTGTGTCGTATGTGTTTTTTTTAATTTCTCAACTCTTTCCCAAGGTGCTGGGTGTCAAATTAACACTGCATATTTCAGGATAAATATTCTATCTCTAATAAAAGCATCACATTAACCGTATTGTAGCTGGGCTGGGCGTGGCATCAGTCCACGCATTCACTGTTATTAACAGGCATGTACAAGTACACACTGTAATCCATCCCTAAATCACAATTGCAATTGTTTGAAGCCAATAATATTGCAGCACCTAGTTGTAACAAACATCTATGTGGTTGTAAAGTGGCCGACTTAATTGGTGATTTCCATCGGAATATTGGAAATCAAGGCAGGACCAGATTTTAAAAGCCTTGCCTTGGTGTGAAAATATTTTAAATAAATATTCCTGGTGTGAGTTACAGTTGCTTGACATGCAACTCACGTCATCTCACATGCAATATTTCCTGTGTAATTTGTACATATGTGATACACAGTGTGTGTGTGTGTATATATATATATATATATATATATATATAAATATATATATAAATAAAATCCATTTGAATCACTTCATGTAAGTACACCAAGCACAATTTTGTGTATCGTTCTCCTGACAATCAAGTTTAATTAAACAGTGATATTATTTTTATGTGTGTGAGTGTTCATTTCTCTCTGTGGATGTGCCAGAACAGTTTGCAGTCATGGAGAAATGTGGGAAGTTGAGAGTTGCCCCATATTTAAATCCGAACCTGCCCTCGAGGGTATAAAAAGCTTGACACCCTGCTACGTTGTGGTTGATGCCTGCTGGGGAGCTGCAAGCTGATAATGCATGAGGAGGCCTGGCAGGGGGTCCTCCTGCGTTTCCTCTCATCACTCCGACTGGCAAAGCACACAGACACACCACTTTTGCGTCATGCCCTTGTGAATTTAGTGACATATACATCAAAGGTCTGCTCTGCTGTAATGTGACTACAAATTTGTGTTTCTGTTTTGTTTTTTTACTTTGAATCATCCAGTGTGGATGAGAGCGTTTCCATCCAGCGATGGACTCACCACCCTCCAACACACCCAGATGTGAATCAGAACTCTCAGGTGCTGCTGTTACTCAAAAACTGGACCTGAACTTCAGTATTTGGTTTTAGATGAATGACATGAAGATGAGACAGTCTAACTCAAAGCTTCCTGCTACAGTGCAGGAGTCCCCCACTGTGTCCAGTACGTCTGTTTGATGATCTGTTATCTGTACACCAAATATATTTGGGTGAAATACTGTATATACAGTACAAACACACAAAGTGATTAGAGAACCAGAGAGATAACGAGCAGTATTTTTTTATTCACAAACTGATGACGAAAATGTAAAGTTGAAAATAGCAAAATAACCCAGAAGTATAGCAACACAGCTCTCAGGTCAAACTTGACATATTTTTAACCGGTCCACCATGTTGGTCCAGATTGAACATTTTCACCAACTATTGGATAGACGGCCATAAAATTGGAAGTTGGGTGCAGACGATGGCGATTCGTTCAACTCCTGACAAGCTGACATGAAATATCTCAAACAATATATGGATAAAGCACAATAACAACAGGTTATCACATTAATATTCCCCTTAGTTTAATTGAGCGCTATCATCAGATCAAATGTTTTATTTGTCCAGTACATTGGATTATGACCAGATTCCTGAAAAATTCCTGTCAGCCTCAGTCATACTTTGTGTCTAGTGCTCATAAGCAAATGTCAGCACATTATCTGCTGCACATATGAACATTAGCAATGTCAGTGTTAACATGCGAAAATGCAGACATTAGCATTTTGCTCAAATCACTGCTGTGCCATGGTGCAGCCTCACAGAGCTGTTAGCGTAGCTACAGACTCTTGGCTCTGTTTGGAGGTACACTGAAACTGAAAATCACATATGCACGTAGACACAGTGCATTATAATTAGCATTTACTTCCCTGAATCACTCACTTTATTTCTCCTCAAAGGGCAACTGGATATTTTAAACCAATTGCCGCACTGAGACTTTGACCAGGCTCCAAGTTACTGTTTCTACAGGCTTGTTTCTGCAGCTGCAGTGCGACACACCATTCATTGCATGCTTTTTCACTGTATAACTTTCTAATTATAGGCAGGGCAACGCGCTGATTCCACAGGCTCTGAGAAAACAGTGCAGCATTGACTGTGACTGTCTGCATAACACTAATTACTGTAGTTACAGTAAACAACAATTTCAAAAGGCTGATTAACAATAACATCAATTTGATTGGTCAGGTGACCTTAAACATACAATACCATACATTGTGTATCACCACTTTTTAGATACATGTAAATACAGTCAGTTTGTCTCATATTTTCTGGGTGATTTGTAATACTTTTCCTCACTACTGTGACTGTCTTTGGTCAAGTAGTGTTTGCAACTGATTTATGATACTATGTGTTTGTAAACCACACTCCTCGCTCCCACTGTACTGTCCATTGCAGCGGTCCCAACATTTTTTGTGTGACAAACCTGATATTATTTAACATTAACTTATGAAAAAAATGTACCGTTACAATTATACAAGACACAGTGATGCTGTAATAATATACCTGATTGTTTGCTATCATATATATTCATGCTGAAAAGGTATTCAGACCCTTCACTTTTCCCACATTTTACTGTGTTGTTGATTTATTTGGACAAAATGTAATTTTTGCCTACAAACAATAACCAATAATGAAAAATAAAACCACTCTACCAAAAAGTAGCAAATCATTTAAATAAAAAACTGAAATCTCTCCGTTACTTAAGAATTAAGTGGCTTTGTTTTAACAGTCCAAACTGTGGTCAGGTGCATCGTGTTTCGTTTTTCTTGAGATGAGTCCAGACTTTACTCAAACTTGAGTCCACCTGTGGCAAACTGAACTGATCGGACACGGTTCAGAAAGGCACAGACCTGTGTATGTAAGGTCCCACAATTCTCACCGCATGTTAGAACAAAGACCAAACCACAAAGTCCTCTCTAAAGGAACTCCCTGTAAACGTCCACAATAACATTTTGTGGTGAGGCACTGATCAGGACAATTTATAAAGCTTTGCATGTTCCCAGCAGCACAGTGGCCTCAATAATAAGAAGTCTGGAACCAACTCTTACTAGAGCTGGCCGTCTGACTAAAGTGAGTAAATGGGCAATAAGGACCTTGGTCAGGAAGGTGACCAGGTGATCACTCTAACAGAGCTTTGAAGGTACTCTGCAAAGAACCTGTCAGAAGGACAAACATCTCAGTAACACTGCATCATTCATCACTGTAGTAAACTGGTTAGATAGAAGCCACAGCCCCGTTTAAATGACCCTGAGAGCGTGGGAACAAAGATTCTTTGCCCGGACTTCAACCCCATTAAAAATCTCTGGACACGCCTGAAGATGGCAGTTCACAGATACTTCCCATCTGATCTGACAGAGGTTGAGGGGATCTGCCAGAAATATTGACTGTAGATTGATTGTATGTAGATTGATATATAAATCAACCTACATACAAACAATTTACACTGGATTTATAAAAACATTTTTTTACACAGGGTAGGAGGTACACAGGAGCCATTTTATACTTTTCAGAGCTGCTCATATGGGCCCTACTCAGAGAGTAAGTATGAAGCAATATGTGGAAATCTCAACTCGAGAAGGGAAAGAAAGTGTTTTAATGTGTTTTTTTTTAAGCACCAGGAATACTAAGAGTAAGATTAGCATACATACTCACCTCCTTAAACCTGGTAAACAGATGATAAATACATGGATAAATTAAGAAACATGTTTTTTTACTTTATATATGTAAGAAATACAAATACAACCAAACAAAAGATACATGAATTCAGAAGAAAGTCAGAACTGGACCCTTTACACACTGACCACTTAATACACTTCAGAAGGCGTTTTGAATTTTAGTCTGTTATCTTCCTCCAGCAGACTCATGCCCACTGAGTGAAAGTCACACTTCAATAAGTGGCTTGTCAGCATTGTCTGTATTCAAACCAAATGAGTGTAAAGCTTGTTCATTGGTCTCAATAACGCTAACAAGCAATTTCTTCGGGGAGGGCATACAAAACAAAATAACAGACTGAAATTGTAAATGTCAACCGATTCCCTTAAGTGATTTATACATAAGCAGCACTACACAAGTGATTCAAAGTGTAGCTTTAGAATTTGTCTACAGTCAACTGAGTTTGTTAGACTGAGAAAGAACAGGCGATGAAAATGCACTTACAGGGTTTTACTGCAGTGAATGGTCACCATATAAAAGCCACTACTGAATACTGCTGAAGGAGTTTTACATCTTCTGTATTATTTTTTCCTTTTCTTGTTTTTTTTTCTTCAGAAATTGTTAAATAAAAACTAAACCACATTATGATTTATAATAAATGAGTCAAAATTGATCAAGAGTTGGATACTATGTCAGCTCACCTGCAGAGCGTTGCAGAATAAATCCGTGTGGAGAAGGCCTTGACCTTCATAGTGTGACTTATGGCTTCTTGTCTAAATTTTTAAGAGTGATGATGGCGATGCTGAGGGAGGTATTCTAAAATGCTCACTAAAATGTTGCTTGGATTGGGTTTCTGGCAGCGCTTCAGGCAGACCTGACTGGTTCATCCACATCAGACTGGAAAACCATGTCTTTAGAAGCATCAGTTCATGCATGGTTGATTTAAAGGTTTTCTAAACGGTTGGCAGAAAGTTCAAAACATACTGTAGCATTAAGATCGGAAAACATGAAAAAAAACATTAGACCAAAAATGTGTTTTCCTGGATAGTGTGGATGTGATAGTGTGAATAATCTGTTCTGATCTCTCTCTTTTTCACCACACACGAACTTTGACATGATGCTGATTCCAAAGTCAGTTTACCAATACAGCATAAAACTAATGCAGCACTTCCTCTCACTTGCTGGGACAAGCTCCTCCGAGATACGACCAGTCTTGACGAGGATGCGCGCTCGGGGGCGCGCACCCGGAGCCGGCTGACTCTCCTCCTCATAAAAGAAGCAGGAGAGAGTCCGGATGCTCGGCAGATCCAGGAGATTGCACGGAGGGTGGACTACGAAAGTGCTGCTGCTGCTGCTGCTGCGCTGTGGTTCGGTCCTGTCCGCTTTCAGCCTGCAGCCATATGACCGAGGTGGTCCTCCAACCTTAAACACAAACAAAGGAAAACAACAACAACAAACAAACGTAAGGTAAGGAACAGGAATTATCTTATAAGTGCCTTTGGTCATTACCGCTTTGTGCGGTTCAATCGAATCGAATTCGCAACAAACTGATTTGTGGTGTTTAGATGATGCTGAAATTAGTTTGCAGTGACTTTATGTTATTTTATGTATTTGATATTACCCACTGTGAGTTATTTTACCATACTCAGACAGTAGGTTCTTTAATTAACTCAAATCTTTATCAAAATTGTAGATTTATTACAGTTGTTCCAAACCGAGATGCGCATAAAAACGCATGGATTGCGAATCTTAATAATGTCACAAAAGTTAATAACTTAATTCATGAAAATGGTTTCACTGATACAAAAACTGTTTGACTTGCAGAAATGGTCGAGAACAAGAATGGCTGTTTGCAAATAGCAAATTCAATTTGGTTTGATCCCGGAAAACAGATGTAATCGTATAATCAATTTAACTTTTGTGTTTTCCGCTGTCATGCTTTAAAATCAGATCATCATCACAAAGGAAATCGTTGTATGAATGGTGAAGAGATTCAAAAATGATTGCAGCGATTATCTCTTCTTGGCAGCTCGTTTTTGCTCATTGCCCACCAAACAGAGTGTGTGTGTGTGTGTGTGTGTGTGAGAGCGATAGAGAGCGAGAGGAGAGAAAGAGAGATAAAGGTAAGGTGGGAGGGGAGAGATTAATGTTGGGAGTGTCAGTGTGTAAAACACTGCAAAGAAGCAGTATTTGTGGACTCGCATTCAGGAGTTAATGTTAATTAATAGCAAGTCAATCAGCAGGGAAGCATTAGATCTGAGGAACTGTGGAAGGACCCCACGCTGAGTCGACCCGGGGTCAAAACAAAGTAGATTCACTAATAAATGATTTATATGAAAATAAAAAGATAACCAAGGGACACAGTAACACCATTTGATGTTGAAGTGTAAATTTGTCTTCAAAAACTGCATCCATCCAAGTCATCTGAATCTTTTATCATCCAATTGGGGATCTAATCTAAATGTGTCAAACTACAGTTCAAACAAACTTGTTCCGAATGTGCACTTTCAAACGTCACTCGGAGTTGTTGGTTGTCAGCCAAAAGGCTGCATTGCTCAAGATTCATTCAGTCTCCTTCACCGTGGTGTGAAACTTGCCTTGAACGTCAAGCATGGCTGCATCTGTTTGATCAAGACCCTTTCAGCACTGGCAGAGAGTCAGCGCAGCTCGTTTCCACTAAATCAGGAGCCAGAGAAACTTTGGGTTCATATAAAACGTTTGCATGCTTCACTTGATCATCTCTAAACAGGAGTGTCCCCCCGGTGACCGGTCAAACTGTTCCCATGCAAAGTGTCCCAAAACAGACCCAGGTGCAGATTTCATGGATGGGTTAGGAAAGAACAAGTTTTGTCGCTTGATTCAGAAGCCAGAGCTTTGTTGGTTTCTTTTTGTGTGTTAGAGGGAATTCAGCTGGTGTCCTTATCTGCCATGAAAAGAAAGATGCCACCGACACTTTGTTCTAATTAAGACAGGATAAATCCTCCCTGTGTGTGTGTGTGTGTGTGTGCCTCTCTCTCTCGCGCTTTGATTTCAGTTTCTCTCCTCTCCCTCCTTCTCTCTCTCTCTATCTCACTCCTTTCTCTCCGTATTACATCTTATTTTCTCCTTTCCTCTTAGTCCCCCCTCCTCCTTCCTTTTGTCTCTCTCATTCTCTCTCCTCTCTGTGGGACGCCTTTTGCCGCTTCTGGTGCTGTTTGTGTCTCACAGCATTTTTGGAACATGCCTCTGTGTGGGTGTCTGGAGGAGGTTTCCCCGCTGTGAGCGTGCATTTGTGTGCACGCACTGATTGTAACTGAGAGAAAGTCTCTGAGTGTGTGAATGTGTGCAGGCCTCAGTGCACTCATACGGGAGATAAGGGCCATGTCACAGGATGTCGCTGATCTCCTCATGCATCAGTGACAATGTTCTGGTCTCGTTCCACATCTGTTGTATACTTGCAACCAGTTTACCACTAAATCATTTGGTGTCTCTCTGCTCTCTGCTCCGGCTCACTTGCTGACAGATGGACCTTCCTTATGGCTCTTGTTTTTTATCACCCTGTGTTGCTTCCAAGAGCCTTCGGCATCCAATGCACACCTAAAAGCTGCAGAAAACCTTCCAGTCAATGAGTGAATCCCACCAATATTGTTTGCTGAAGATTTTGGGAGACAAAGCACTTTTATATTGCTGAGGTTGGTGCTATTGGCCCTTGAGGAAATGAAGTTTTATGGTGTTAACTGCAGCTTGGCAGAAGCGTTTATTATGCAGTAACATTAACTGAAGCTGTAATTTGGGTGCTTGTTATTGAGCTTTTATTCATGATAATTTGGCGCTACAAACTAGACCTATTTTACACGAGAGGAGAGATATAAAAATAAGTGCTTATGTATCAAATGTTTGGCATTATTACTTTATGACAGGGAGGAAGTGCTCTGTTTGGACCATAGCTCAGTTGTATTTGTGACACAACAGATAACACTTTAGTTTTTCTTTGTGACTGATATATACAATAGTGTGTTTTTTATTTTATTTTCTGTTGTGTCTTTTTAAAGCAGATTTTTGAGCTGCTGCTTGTTCCTGTGCCACATGCTCCCAAAGAGACCTTTGATAGCATGTCATAAATTTGCTAATTTATCATGTGTTCATAAGCCTGATTAATAGGTGGTTGATGACTTTCTGCTCCAGCAGATATAATCTACTGAGTAGTTCTGACATTAATCGACGGGGGAGTATTCCTGATTTAAATCTCTAATCTCTGCTTGTGGCGCGGAAAAGAAAAGAGTCTTGATGGTGGCTTCAGGCTGACAAGACAACTCTGCTTCAGCCGCCTGTTTCTGGGGTCTTTGTTTGCTGGATCCTTATGGCCCTGCTGGTTGCCATGAGAGATAAAAACAACAGGAGCAGATGGCTCCTGGAGGTTTGGTGTCACAGCAGGTGAAGCTAAAAGATGCACACATACAACAGTTTAATACGAGGGTCGCCTCCTGCTCCGCCTCACTGCCTTTCCTGAGGCCACAGATCCGGGTCCACTCCCTGCTATGTCTATTTTTATAACGAGTGTGTCACAGGAGTGCCACCATGCTTAGGAGACTGACCGGTTGATCACAGACTGGAGTGAGGTCTCTGATCTCATCAGAGCTTAATCATCCAGCCCTCCATCAGAGCCCCCTTTGTAATTTCTTGCAAGATTGCCTATCACTTCATACTTATCTCACTCTGCTCTGATGTACATCTCCCTGGTGGCCATCTGTACACTGTGCTTATGAAATGTTTCTGGGAATACAAACTACAAACTATGAACTATAATAACATAATTTTAGCTTACCAAAAATATAGAGTAATTTTGACACGTTATCATTTTTTATATTGTGCTATATAATTTCTCCACACAGATATCCATAAAGTCATTGCAAACTCAAGTTCTGAGGTTCAGATCAAACATCAAAGGAGTCAAAGTGAGAAATGAAGTTGCCCAAGTTGTGTTTCCATTTTAAAAACCTTTATTTGTTGTTTTTCACCTGGTTGTTACTTCTGTACTGTAAATTTCCCCTGACATCATGGGCATCCCCACCACTAGAACATCTCCTGATTTTTTATTATACATGTTGTGTATCATCACCCAATATTGTTTTTTTCATTTCACTGCAAATTACTTGGTGATCAAACATTATACGACAGTGTTGAGATAATTTCCAACTGAGCTGTTTACCTGTTTAACTCCAGGTTCTTTTTCTGTCTGTGATTTTTAAAGCATTGGCTGCCTCACCTCATATTGGTGAACAGTCATTCCTCAGACTGCACCACATAGGCCAGTATCCTGGTCCAGCAGTAATAAATACCTGTCTTTGAAATGAAAGATTTACAGAGGACCTGATGAATGAGGTTAAAGTCACGGAAGCACCTAAAACTTGGTTTCAAATCTTGAGTGTCAGTAAACTGTTACGACGAATCGTCGTTATCATGACGAAATCAACAGGAAAATCAACTTGATGCGTCATTTACTAAGACGCTAACACTCTAATGTGCTTCTTCATCACCATGTGGATTGACTGACATATGGTAATAGCCCTACAGCAGGCTTCAGATGTGTAGTGTCACTAAATTATGATTCACTGGTGCTCAGAAATATGTGGCTTCATCTTTGTCCTACAAAGCCCCATCCTCTCCAAACTAGAGCGATAAAACACAACAGTAAAATTAACAAAACCTTTTAAACCTTTGCAGAAAAAGCTTTCATACGGGACTTTGTCCCTGTCATTAGGTTTTTACCATGTCGACAGTTATTCAGCGAAGAACCAGACCAACACCCTTGAAGCCTTGAAAACTTAACTCCAAACATAATTAGCTTCAGTTTTACTGCACGCTCTCAGTCGTTTTTAAAGTGTTCTAATGTTGGATTACCTCATTTGAGAATGAAATTCGTCAGTTCCAGGCTGCCTGTTTGGCCTCACGTCGCCTCAGTAGCAGATGCTCACCCTGCTGTGCCCTACCTACTACACAAAACCATGTGTAATATAGTGCCTGGCAGGAGGTATAGGGTTGTTCACGGAGGTTGTTTATCACACGCAAGAGGCTTGTGCTTACAACCCGGAATGCCACCCAGAGTGCTCCATTATCGTCCCCATCCTGTGTCTCCTCAAAGGACCACCTGTTAGCGGCACATGAAAGTCTGAGAGAGGCACTGCGCTGAGATACTCCATCTCACCTCATCGCGCTTGTGTTACCTTTCACATTGAAGGTTTCGTGTGGTTAACATACGGTGCCTTTTGTTTCTACAGAGTTGTCACATCTTTCTTTTATGTTGGGAAAATTGATTTGAAGGGTTATATTGTTTGTGCCGTTGCTTCGTTCCTGATATTATCTTCAGTTTGGGTGTTTCTGTTTCTGCTAACATTTCGAGAGATAATGCTAAACAAGAAAGCTGGAACCAACAAGAAATGAATGGATGTACTGTTTGATATGATAACACTAAAGAAACAAATAATAACTGGCTGCAATACAGACATAATGGTGACATCAGTGTTATCATATAGGTGTTGACCAGAGGGCAACCAAGCACCTTTTTTTTAAAATGTTGAACTATTCCTTTAAGGAGACTCTTCTGTGGTGCCTAACTGACAGTTAAGTTTGGATGTTATCTTTTGTTTTCTCACTAAATCACTCCTTTGGTCATATACTGGCCACTCGACACCCGGAGCAGCTCATGTGTCAAACAGACAGAGCGTAATCCTGGCCAAACGCTTTGTGTCTGACATGGATGATTTCCCTCCCCCCTGACACTCTGAAGGTCCGTTTGGAGATAAAGGTCTCACCTCAGCAGCCGGCCTCACACTGCCGTTTGCAACACTCCACAGCTGGTCGAACTCCCAGAGGCCATCCGATGCAGTCTTGCCTCTAAATCCCCCCGGGGCGCTGGCTGCACTCGCACTGCAGATTTCCCCTGACATCAGTAGCATCCTCTCCTCCTCGCACATGCACACACACACACGCACACACACACACACATGCACACACACACACAACCTCTGTCCACCAACTCTGTCCTGTTTTTAGAAACACCTATAACTCACTGTAAACCCAGGAGTGTGTGTTTTCAACTTGTGTGTCAATGTGATGAAAGAGCAGAAACCTGCAACTGCACCTCACTCCCCCTCACACACAACACATGAACACACTATTGCCAGCAGCTCAATACTTCTCCCTCATTGATTTTCTGCGTGGCCTGTTCTGTCGTTCGTCTTTTAACACAAAGGAGTTGCCCACCCCAGCACCGTAATGATGCTGTGTGTGTCTGTGGTGATGGACTGATTAAAGTAGTGGACAAAACAAACCATACAATATTTCTGATAACCTATCATCTCACAGCGACACAACAGTGTTTCATGTTGAATGTTGCATTATGGTTAAAATTGTTCAGAAAATTGGGCTGGACCATAATTAAATAATCTCAGTTAAATAATCTCTCTTTATCGCATTTTGAAAAAAGTGTTTTACAAAGGTTTAATGTTGTTTTGTGTAGAGCAGTCTATGACACTGCAGCCACCATCCTGTTGAAGGGAAGGTAACCAGAAAATTAATCATACTGGAGATGAGTTGTGCAATATATTTTAACATAGATAAATAAAAAATGATCAGATATGAGTTGTGATCATTTCACCTACCAGCATTTTAGATAAATAAAATTTAATTCAGGATGAAAAAAATCCAGCAAAAGTACTTTGCTGTGAGCACTGTCGCCTCACAGCAAGGTTTCGAATCTAAGGGTCCTACAAGTGCCTTTCTGTGTGGAGTTTGCATGTTCTCCCCATGTCTGCGAAGGTTCTCTCCGGGCTCCACCATCCAAAGACCTGCATGTTGGGGTTAACTGGTGACTCTAAATTACCCATAGGTGTGAATGTTTGCCCGTCTCTGTATGTCAGCCATGTGATAGACTGGCGACCTGTCCCAGGTGTACCCTGCCTCTCATCCAATGACAGCTGGGATATGCTCCAGCACTCCCGTGACACTTTTACTTTAATTTGATATTAGTTTTTATACTGATATGTCAAATTAGAAATATATCCAAACACCCAGGAAATATTCTCTCTTTTCCTTCCTTTATGGCAAAATACATGCACATCTAAGTGTTAGTATTAGCAAATAAAATTAACTTTTAGTTTAAGTTTAAACTGAGTCTGACTGTCATGTAGCTTGGTACTATATGATGGGAATTAAAAGTTTTTTTCACACCTTTTAGACTCAACATTATCATTTTATTCACATTCGGACAAGGTGCTGGGTTGTAGATATACAGAACCTGATATTTCAGTTCAGTCACACCCCTCAGACATGTTGACTTTTGTGATGAAAGGGACGGTTGGAAGGCCCTGGAGACCATCGAAAAGGCAGTGATGAAGGATGTGTGCAGTGTGGTGTCTCATACTGAGTAAGGCATGAAGGTACAAGAATGAAGGCTGGGAAGTCATTTCTAAAAAGAAGCACAAGTGTCTGCCCATCTCTCTTTTTTGCCTCCTCAAACAAGCCCAGATAAATGGGCCTGCTCAAAAGGCTGAGAGTGTCGTAGACTGTATTGGGGGGGTGGGGGGTGGGGGGTGGGTGGCTGATGGGAAAATAAATGCTGCAGAGTAGACGAAATGCCTTGGGTTCAAAGCTAGCTGAGAGTGTTCCCATTTCAAGGGAGGTTACACATGACTGGAATTTTTCCAGACACAAATGTCCTGTAATTTATGTATTTGTTTACGCAGGAGAATGAAAGCTAATAACCTCCTGCTTAATTGCTGTTTTAATAGGTTGTAAAATCATCTTACTGTAAATTATTCTTGTCTAACACTATAAATGAAAAAGTACTGAACTCCTGTTGTTAAAAAAAGTTCTCAATGCAGCCATTAAATCTATAGCTGTGGTGATTGTTTGGGGGATTTAAAGGTATACGGTACTTCAAATGACTTCGGATAGCAATCCTCCGAAACATTTGTAGGTTGTATCTTCACAAAATCTACAAACTTACTAACGTGAAAAGTGAGAAAATGTCACATATTCAAATATGCATTGTGTTATTTCTACTGGACAGCAACAGAACCAGATGGAAGTATGTAATTTTGCTATATTATTGAGAAACTATGAGTATATGAAATGTCTCAGTGATGAAAAAGTAGTTATTGCTGCAGGACATTTATGCTCAAATATGTTTTTCTTTTCAGAGAGCAACTGAAGAAGCCATTGGTTGCAAAGAAAACAGGTTGCATTTACATGGGTTCTTCAGGCTAAAATTAGGAATTTTGACTGTTATTTATGTCTTAAAGCTACAGTATTAGTAGTATACTTTTGTGAATCAAGGTAGCTGTTGCATTACATAAAGTCAAAATCAATGCACACAGGTTGTCAAATACTGACGCTGTGTCAAAACAATACATTCATGGTTAAAACATGTGGCTTCTTATATAATGACCCTCAAGGTACTGTGCCCTTTCACATCAGTATGTGACGCACAGGATTCTCTGACAGGTTAGAAGGGGGCGCTTCACTCAAAAACCTTTAGAAGAGAATATCTCCACACTACTGTCTGTGCTGTTCTGTGAGTCTGTGTCCCAGGAGGAGTTGACAACACCTCGCCACATTAGGATAAGTTATGGAGCATATCTCTATTAAAAAAAATAAATAAATCAAAACAAGTTACATGCCGTAGCTTTAAATAATGTACTGTCAAATTCTTAAATATGTACTTCACTTGTGTCACTCGTGTATTCCAGTATTTTCTTATTTAATCAGTGTATCATTTGTCAGGCAAACTCAGTCACTGTTTCCTAAAACCCCAGGTGATACCGTCCAACCTCTATTTTTACAGACGTTTCTGCACAAATAGTCACCACTGCTGCTAAAAACTGAATGTGTGCAGAGCTGACTTACATTTTCTTTGTTCCCAGCAGGTGGCATTGTGCTTTACAGACAATGTCTTTCTCCTGGAGTCTGCTCCTGGCGGTTCTGTTTGTCATCCCTGTGCTGGCGCACAGCGCTGAGCCCGGAGCACCTCATGGCAAGAGGAGACAGGCACAGACCTCAGCAGGTGGCAGCAATACCCTACAGTACCCTCTGCAAGGTCTGCAGGGCCAGAATTATAACAGGGACCGTGGAGGGCACGGGGGCCAGGGGGCCCGTGCTACCAAAGGTGGAGCTGGGCTGCTCTCTCACAGGTCCCTGCACCCCTTGGCCAGGCCTGAGGATGATGGGACAGGCCTGGAAGATCTGAGCCCAGTGAGACTGGAGATGGGCCCGGGCCGGGACAGAGACAGAGACAGAGTTAGAATGAGTTTGAAGAGTCCATCCCAGGCCCAGGAAAACCAGCTTCTGGGGACACGCAAGGGAAGGGGACATGGGAACGGGCACGGACACGGCCACCACTTTGAACACAGGAGACAAGGGAGTCGACGTGACAAGGGGCGACATGGAAAAGGTAAGCTCTCTGGATCTGGGCAAACAGTGGAAATCTTTTGTTGTGTATTGTGAGACAACGTGAACAAGTTAAAATCAATTCCAATTAAAGAGTCAGTTAACTTACAAAACATAGCATTGAATAATTACATAAAAACAATAACATTTCAAACATATGATGGGATATTGTTATTTTTACTTTCAGATATTACAATGTTCAGTTTATGTACTAACACTAACATCTAATTAGTTTTTGAGAAAACTGTGGCGTTCAGATACGGCAGATATGATCAACTGTAATGTCTTGTTGTATTGTTTTGGCTTTAATTATCTAGGTTTTCAGATACTGGTCTTAAATTTCTGCCTGAAACCCCAGTACAATGCAGATAAATTTCGTTTGTGTTGCTCACAGCATTGCAGGTCCTCTCAGTCTAATAGTCCCTATTAAAGCTGTTAACAGTGAGGTCTGTGCATTATGATGGCTGTGGATGGATGATTCTTTCAAAAACTTGTCGATACTGTGAGCACAACAAATGCAAATTAATTCACATCTATTGCATAGGGGCTGAGGCAGAAATTTGTAAGGACCTCTCCAGACCACACCAAATAAAATCAAAACTTTATTCACTGGAGGCCAAAAATAAAGTTTTGTCTGCAGCTGACAAAACATCACACCAAAAAGTCTGTTTAGCTTTTGATCGCGTCACACTCTTCCTTAATGACATGGTTGAAATGTCCAATTTCCTGTGCACCTTTGGTCTTTTTTCTGTGTGTGAGCACAAAAGTTGACAAAGGAAATGTGAGCATCTACAATTCTATGACAAATACCTCCAATATATGAGAATGTACATTATATAGGGAGAAAATATGTTTTTGTAATATTGGTGAATTCACAGAACAACTTACTACTTACAACTCCTACTGTACTGTATATTTTTCACTATGCCTCCGTCTTCTACGCCTTCCTCTTAATAAAGGTTTAAATGAAGAAATGAATGAAAGGATTCTCATGTTGCAAATCACACATTTTAAGGTTGTAAAACTAATTGTTTCAATTTTCCCCAGGATTTCCTCCAGAGCCTGAGGTGAGCTCTGCCCTGAAGGACAGAGATGTGTTTGAGGATGCTCCCTTCTTCTCCTCTGCTGCTTCCCTCTCCCTCAGCATTACACCACCCAGTGAACCCACCTCCCCCATCGCTGCAGTGTTTGGCTCTGGCTCCTCCATGGTTACCACGGTGATGAACGAGCATCCCCCAACGTTGCCCCCGGCCTCCACCAAACCCCAGGTAACCCCAGCGAAGCCTATGTGCTTATTAAAGGCTGTGTCTGTTGTGCCTCGGTGTGATTCCAGCGTGCTGGGGGGAAATGGGCCCCATTACTGCCATTATGCTGCCACAACCCTCATAGCTCATCTTGGAATGACACACTTTACAGTGTGAACCTGAAAGTGCTGCTGGTGAGAAATATCCTCCAGCAGACCAGACCCGCTGCCTCTCGGTCCACTGTGTATGACAGATATGACCGTGTTCTCTATAATAAAACTACGCCTCTGGGATCAGAATCACACAGTTCAGAGTGCAGGAGCACATTTTCTGTAGCTACCTTCCTGTTCCTTTATTAGAAACCATGTCAGGACAAAATGTACTGCATGTTAGCATAGAGAATCTTTTTCTGTGTGTGTGTGTGTCCGACTGTGGGCACATGTAATGAAAGATCTGCAGAAGTGCGTGGGGCACCACTCACCACCTGTCACATTCACCCAGCATGAGGCTTCAGCAGTGTGTATAAACAGCATTTATAATGAGGAGTAAAATCACATATTTTCTTGTGCCGCCCTCAGTCTTGTATCAAAATGAGACCCTTCAACACAAGACGGTGCCGGTTGTCAGTAGATAATGAATCAGCCCACGTCATGAAAGCTTTTAACAAGGTTGTGGGAAAAATCTTTATTAACATTAATTTTTAAGAACTATTTAAAGTGTACTTGAATAGGATGGCTTGGTTTTCACACAGTACAGTATTTTCAATAGTTAAGCTCAATTAAAAGCTCAATTCAGTGTATGTAATAGTAAAAGGAAATTTATTTTTAGGCATTCCTGCAATCCACCTGTCATGGTAAAATCTCACACACTCACTTTACTAGTCAGGAAACTGTAAATATATGTCTTTTTTAGGTGATCAGCTAAACAGCAGGTTCTGTAAAATACAATGTTCTTGCAATCAGGAAAAATAAAACTTTACAATAGTGAATTTAGGTTTTCAGCACTACCTCGTTTTAAGTCCTTATCAGTCTGCTCGGGTGCCTGTTTACCAGGTGTCAGAGGACCTGGGTCACCGTGTGAGCCATGAAATATGATTCAACCACAGAAAAAAAACAACTTTCTCAAAGCCATGTTTAGCGAGCCAAGCACACAGAAAGGCTTCTTAATTAATGTTCGATCTGCTGATGGCTTAATGAGCCGCAGAGCTGATGCAGGTAGCCCTCTGCAATTAATCTAATTGATATTTCCTTACAGGCTTATTTCCTGAGGGTGGAAGGAAACAAGTATGGATCTGTTTCCATAAAAAAACTTTTGATAATAGAAGTGTTCCCCAAGAGACGTCTCAAAGTCCTGCTGACTTAAATATACTGCATGACATTTCTGTTTTCTTTCTTCTGTGAGGAAAATGACATTAGTAATGTTTTATGGCTTTAGTGCTTTAAGTAATGACAGAGAAATTGACAGGGGAGTTTTGTCTTATGGCTGTGTCTCATCTGAATGATATTTTGTAGAATAAATTTTAAAACACTGCTCCCATTATCTGAGTGTTTAGATCATCAATCAATGAGTTGCTTTTATTTAGTTCATATAGTCACACATTAGCGGGATAAAAATACACAGATATTTCAGTGTAGAACAGAAAATCTCATTGATATAAATGTATAAACCCTCTTTTTTCTACTTTGAGTAAATGCAGCCCAAGTTTTTGTTTTTGTTTGAGCACAATGTTCTTTACATTTAGCATAAAACACATAACAATGTGTAAATATAAGTGTAACTGCTGCCAAATGAAAATGTGTCAGTACAGCTTAGTGCTGGTAGTGACCAGATTGGACAAAATGTTTCTTCTTGTAATTATTACAAAATAACCTCAGTGGCAACATGAGAGAAAAAAAGCACAAACATTTCAGCTTTGCCTATTTTAGTGTGCAATATTTCTTCAGTGATGATGCCTTCTACACAACTCTGCCTGAAAATCCCGCAAGCCCCAAAAATGTAATCCTACAATCACGAAAACACAAAACCATACATTTGCAGAACTATAAACAAATCAAAATAACAAAATTACAGATTATACGGTTAAATTAGTGCAGATCAAACATGATCTCAATACAAAAATCATCTGTAGCACTCTACAATGAAGCACCAGGTAAACTGTTGGTAGTAAGAGAAAACTCAATAGGCTATTAAGAGCGTTAAAGTGTTTGACAGTTTGTTACAGGAAAGGAGACACATCACATTCTTCATAATTCCTTGTGTCCCGCAGGAGGTCACTTGACAAACTTTGTCATGAGACTATTGCACACTGAAGATGACAGAAATTTCCCCTGTGCTGACATATAATTTAGAAAGAAAATTACCACAGATTTGAGGCTGCAAACTGTTTATATTATATTTTTTTGTATGAGGTCTGGTTGAAAACACCCCAGACCTCCCTGTTTTTGTCTATGGTTGAGCATGAAGCTCTTCATCTTTAAAATTAAATGGGCTTTTACTTACGTGACACACTTCTTAATGATGAGGTATCTGATGTTGGATGTTGACATTATGCTCAAAGGGTTTGAATGAATGAAAATGTCAAGGAGGGTTCAAAATGGAACATTAATTTTTAATTAAAGTAATCAAAGTTTTTGATATTTCTTCAGCACACATGAGCATTTTGAGGTAGTGGCTCTGATCGTAAGTAGAAAAGTGATATTTGAGTCTCTTCTGCCAACATTCAACACTAATTTATTTTAACATTTACACAGATTTTTCATTACCAACCTCTAATGAAATATGTGACATATTAGAGATATTATTGAGAATTATTGAACAGCTACAATATGAAATATATTACTTATAATAAGCCCGGTGTGATTGTTAGCGTCAGGACTGTTAAATGATGGCAAATAAACCCAGAGGTTGTGTGTAACTTAATGTTTCACTTTATCTATCCTCATATTGACTATGTATTTAAATGCAATATATACAATAAATACAAATACTATGATGTACACTACCAGTCAAAAGTTTGGACACACATAGAAATGACCATGTTTGTGAAAGAAAAGCAGATTTCATAAC
>JAUMHL010000025.1:21939490-21964741 GCA_032362345.1 Sandelia bainsii
ATGTGCAATGATGGTAACACAACTGAAGACATGTATCTTTTCATGAAAAACATGGTGATTCCTATGTGTGTCCAAACGTTTGACTGGTAGTGTATATATTTCTATTCCATGTTGTGAACTGTTCTCTGTTACCAATTGATTGGTTTTAAAGCTGTTGTCGTTTCATAAATCAATGAAACATTACTGCTGCTCGTCACAACAAGCATCTAATTTGTTTCATTAAGAACAAACTGAATGTGTTTACCTGCAAAACACAGTGAGCAAATCAAACAGTAGTCATCTACTGCTGCTGTGGTTTAATTGAAGTAAGAGAAGATTCATCTGAGGAGACAGAACTGATCTCCTCAGTGTTTTTTTTTTTTCTTTTTTACTGCAGCAGCTCAAATGCTGTGTAGTGTAAATTTAGCGTTAACATCTTCATATTCTGATCATAAGTGTGCATTGATATGTAAGTAAAGAAGATATTTCAAACATTACTGTGGAGGCAGAACTAGGACATCATGCTGAATAATAATTGAGAATGGGATTAGGTGTTTACACATCTGCTCGTCAGCGTGTTTGAGTTGTCCTGTGTGGATTTCTTAAACAGAAAATGAGTTAAGCCTGTACTTCTGAAAAATATAAGGTCCAACCTGTGTTTTGTTTTTCAGAGGTCTGGTCGTGGAAAAGGGCAAGGTGAGGTGATGCCAACACTGGACATGACACTCTTTGATTGGACAGACTATGAGGACATGAAGCCTGTGGACACCTGGCCATCTTCCAGGAAGAAAGGTTTGTTTTTATCATCCTTAATATCTTAGATTATTGTATCATGAGTCTGCAGGAAGATTTTGTGCTGATTTATCCAACTACAATGATACTTCACTTAAAACCACAAATGCCAAGCTCATGGTGGCACAACAGGAAGAATCAATATATTGCTAACTGGATTCATCCTGTGGGGATCCTGAATGTCTGGACAGAATTTCATGACAATAGTTTTAATATTTGTTGAGATATTTCAGTCTGGACCAAAGTGGTGGGTTGGATGACAGACAGAACAACAGTACCATTCCTAGATGCCAGTATGGATAAGAACCAGATTACAGACTTTGATTTTAACAAACACAGAAGCTGAATATTAACTACTCTGTGTAAAATGCAAATGGGAGAATATAACAGGGAGGCTGTCTACAGGATGGAACAAAGCAGACTCTGCTTCTTGAGAAATCTTAGGTCCTTTAATGTGTGCAGCAAAATGCAATGCAAATCTTTTACCAGTCTGGTAGAACTTCCCTGACATCTCTGGAACACTTGGAGTTGGTTGTATAGAGCAGGATGCTGCACAAACTGCTGGCCATCATGGAAAACAGCTCACACCCTCTCCACGAGCGAGCGCCTTCAGTATCAGACTTCTGCAGCTCTGATGTGACAGGAAACAGTGGACAGACTCTCCTCTGTGTCGGGAGAGAGATCTCCTCCCACTGGACTTTTTATTACCTATTATTGTATTTTCATTCTTCATTCACACAATAATCATGTATCATAGCTGATACAGGCTCATGAGAATTGGATGAGCTTCGTCTGTATGTTACAGTTGTCGTATGATTCTGATATGTGCACATGTACTCACACATGTGCATACAGTGTTTAGAAAACGTCTTTAAATGTCTTTAACAGTAATTGTTTGTGACTTTATATGAAGCCAAGTAGCTCATAATTCCTGGACTGCTGGAATAAAATATGTTCTCCCTACAACTGTATATTTAACACATCAAGTTGTTTTTAGTCTTTGGGGACTTGATGCAACTGACAAAAGTGTGTGACAAGTTAGTCTGTTTGCTGAGGCTGTGTAGTGATCAGAAACCTTTAGCGTTACGTTGTGGCTTTTCTTTTTCCCGCTGCAGACAAGAGGCGGAGTAAAAACCTCAGCAGTGGGAATGCGACTGTAGACGCTGATGCCATTGAGCCGTGTGACCACCACCTCGACTGTCTCTCAGGTGAGTCTGCGTCACACAAGTTGTTCTGGACCACAGTAAAACTCAACGCATGTTGACATTGTTGCAGTTGCATCAAGTAACTTTATTATTTGGTGGCCACAACTGGCGGCAGCAATTGCTTCCAGCTTCGGACCTTCTGACCTGCTGACTTTCGGACTTTCCTCTATATGTTGCTTTTTGTCTTGTGAAGTACTAGAATTTCTTATATCTTCTGCCCTCAGAAGTTACCCAAAGTTTCATATAATTTATTTCCATGTCAGCATACAGTATTTATGTTTGGTTGTTGAATGTAATGTGCTTTTGTTGCATTGAAGGTTCTTGTTGTGACCTGAGACTACACGAGTGTAAACCTCACAACCGAGGCCTCAACAACAAATGCTACGACGACTGCATGTGTGAGGAAGGTGAGTGTGGAGAACGTTGGTTCATAATAGACTGGTGAGGTGTGTGATGTACTGCAGTTTGAAAAGTAAAAGTATCAGTAGCACTTGCTCTTTTCATCTGCAGCTGTTTATAATTAAGATTTTAAAGGTCATTTACTGGTGATAGGGTCCCTGCAGTTGCCAGCAGACCTACATAGTGATCATTAGTAAATGCCCCACTGTTATTAAAAGCAGTTTTTCTTGTAATATCCTTTTGAGTTCAGACATGATGATTGGACAGATTATTCATGTGCCCAAGAACTCTGGGGTCAGTTTTTTATAAATGCTGTATATAGAAGTAGATGAATGCATCTGATGCCAGTTTTGCTGTTTCCACAGTCACGTCTGTCCGTATTCAGTTGGCTTCTTTTAATCTTTCTGTGTTTATTCAAGGTTTTCGTTGTTACGCAAAATTCCACCGGAAGCGGCGTGTGACCAGGAGGAAGGGTCGCTGTGTGGTGCCGGAGTCAGTCAGCAGTGACCAAGGAGGCTTCATCACCATCTGACGAAGAGGAGGAGGTGGAGGAAAAGATGAAGGAGTTTAAAAGAGAGAGGAACAGGAAGAATGATCCCATGACTGCTGTGACATAGTAGACAAACAGCCGAGACATCACCGTCATCATCCAGTGCTCAAAGGTGACGACTTGTTGGTTTTTCAGATCAGCTCCATAATGTAAAACATCCAAATTCTGCGAACATGTCTGTTAAAAGTCCTGTTTGAATGTTGCATTGTGGGATGAGTCTTGAATGTTCTTACCCAGCCAGTCGTCATCTTTAAGCACATAACAGATTCAGTTAAAATCCACCCGTCCGTCTTAATTTGGGTTCGTTTGATCCAGCATCACTAAAGGAGCATCATGTTTAAACAAAACTTGGAAAATGGCTTTCCAAACCTCACTCAGTGACCACACACAATGACCACAATTCTGAAAAAAACCCCCTAAAGGTTAGTTTTTAATTGGTCTAAAAGAATTCGCTGAGCTGACAAGATTGTTAGTATTAATGAGCAAATGCAGAGTTTGTGAGTTTTGGAAAACCCTTCTTCAAATGTGTTTCACCATTTCTCATGCACTTGATTGTCTCTATCGTGCTGACTAGAGTCAAACAATATTTACAAACTATTTTTAATGTAATGTCTGGAGTCCCAGAGAGTCCCACACTGCTTCAGAAACATCCAGATCAAGTCAAATAAGTAGCCACTGACAGAAATGATTGCATGCTTAAATGACTCAGTGTCAGTGCGAACTCTCTGCTATGTTTAGATTCCTGGTGCTCTGCTCGTCTGGTTCTCCAAACAAATCTTAAAAATGATTTGTAAATGCTATTTGAACCTGTCTGCTGCTGTACTGTAAATATGAATGTGTTTGAACAGCTTTTTTTTTTTAATTGACACCATCACTCTTCAAATGTATTTAACAGTAGGTTGAAAAATTAAGATGTTTGTTCGACCTTCCTTTTACATGTCTTAATATGTTTTATTTATGCTGTACTTAAAAACATGTTTGTCTATATGTTGTGTTTTTCTGCCTTTTTTGTTTTCATGATTAAACACTTACTAGGAGAAACATGCTTTGTGATGCCTACATATGTTTGACATTAGCATGCATTTACAATTTTTATACTGAGACCTTAAAACAATCATGTGACTGTGTCGTAAGAGTCAAAAATGCATATTCATAACATGACATATACCGTAGACAATACCAACTATCCTACCATTTAATGTGTATATCATTGATATACATACACTGCACATGGCTGGTAAAGGCACTGCACACTGATATCCATCAATGTACAGACTGAAGTCTCTCTTATGACAACAGATATAGTCATGCAGCATTTCAGATTGCAGAGATCTCGTGTATGATTTGGCTAAGACAAATTCATCACTGTGTCTTTTTGTTTTGTGAAGCTGTCTGACAGGACTGCGGGCTTTGTGCATGTCCATAAACACTTGAGAGCCAGGAAAGAAGCTGTACCAGTGTATTAATGCAACTTTTCCAGTGCAACACAAATAATACATTCAGTATCTTTACTTGTTTAAAATACAGACACATTATCAACTAAATGTGTTTAAAATCTCAAAAGTAAAAGTACTTGTTTTGCAGAAACAAATTATGTTGTTAATATCAATGTGAAAGCAGTGTTTCACTGTGGCAGCTGGTCTAGGTGGAGCTACTTTTATTTAACATTGTTTTTTTGGATGTTTAACCTTTATGTGATAGTTTTGAAAGTAGGAAGGCAGACAAGAAATGTGGGGAGAGAGAGGGCGTGGCATGCAACAATGGTCCCCAGCCAGACACGAACTGGGTGAGTTGCACAGTTAGACTGTTTCACCCTGTGGTTTCCAACCTAGGTGTTTGTTCCCTTAAAGGGCTGCTACATAAATGTAGGGGTTCACAAGATGATTGATGAGGTATAAAATAACTTTACCAGCACAGTTTTATATTCATTCTAAGACTTTTCTCTACTATTTGCCTTTATTATGAAAAAAATTATAACTTTCCCACTTTTGGCCTGAAATTGTTATTTACTGGGATGACTGTGGATCAGGAATTAGAGCACTAATCACAGAGTTCGTAGTTTGATCTATGTAGGCTACGTAGTGTAGTCTAAGAGATTTAGATACTTTATTGATACTCCCTTGGGGAAATTTTAATTTGGGCAGCTGCTAGACCGCTACTACGGGGTGTCTTGTCCAAGGACACCTCGACATGTAGCTTGCCGGGGCTGAGAATCGAACCGCTCACCCTTGGGTTGGAAGACGACTGCTCTACCCACTGAGCTATCATGCCGCCCATTTACTGTTTTAAATGAAAACATCTAAGGAGTTTGTAGGCAATCACTTTGGTGAAACAAATCATCTTCACATTGGAAAGTGAAATGCGGGACACAGCGTTTCATAGCTTCGTAAATGGTCAGTGCATCATATTTTATAAGTATCTAGCATACTATGTGTTTTTGTGTAAAATATTGTCATGTGAATCAAGAACATAATTCTGGATTCACTATCTACAGCTGGCAGCTATATAATGTAGGAAAAAGTACATCATTTCTTGAAATGTAGAAGAAGTAGCATAAAACACCTTATTAACATTTTTTAATCAAGCTAGTTGTAGCACGAGTCATAAAATCAATCCACCAAAGGCATCAAATACTGACACTGCGTCAAAACCACAGGGTCAAAACCTTTGGTGTCAGAACAAGATACCCTTTTGCATTAACTTGTGACGCACAGGGTTTGACCTTCTCTGATTGGTTAGAAAGTGGCACCTCACTCAAAAACCTTTAGAAGGGAATAGGAAATTTGTCTTTAGTGTGATGCAGATGAATACAAATAATGAGGCTGGTTTTATGTGGTTGATGGGACCTTTTCTCAAAACGTAAATCTTCAGTCAGTAACAAAGTGCCATCTATCTCCATGTGATAAAGTGCAGTCTTCGAAGCTCATTATCTCCCAACCACCCCGAACTATGTCAGAAGCTGTTAATGGAAAGCTTACGACACATTAGAGCAAGTGCAAGCAATAACATTCAGCACTCCGAACACACAAGGCCTCTGAAAATCTATCCCTATTAATATTTGATTAGATGGAGAAAGTAACACTCATTTTTCTTTCCTAACCACCAGCTCAGTCGGGCTATGATTGTGCCAACCTGATTTACAGCCACAGAATAAAAGCAGTAGTGATGTATTTTTAATACTTACCTCTGACAGAATGCTCTGGTGGAGTGCCCCTGGCCAGCAGCCAGAAAAATGATAGATTACACACAGCCACATCCCAGCAGAAATGCAGCCTCACATCACAAACACCACAAAGGATCTCCTACCCTTCTCAAGGTTTACTCGAAGTAATTAATTACCAAGGTTGTGATCTTAGCTCAACTTTTCAAGATCGGGGGCTCTCAAAGGGAAAGAACGAACAACAGTGAGAATAATTCACATTTGAGTAAATAAAGCTGCAGGAAGTGCGGCGCTTTCTCTGCAGCTTTAGGGACATTAAAACCGCTCATTTGATGGGAAGTTATGAAAATAGATACAAATGCATGTACATAAATGAAGTGTGGATGATTCTGTAACACAGTCTGTTTGGCATTACATTTATAGACTCTATCAATCACTTGTCAGATCTGTCTCAGTAAAAGGGATCATTTGTTTGCAGTCCCATTAGTTGCTCTAAGATTGGTTTGTCCTCTGATGGTTAAAGTGATTACACCTTAAATTTAATAACATATCTGTTATTAAATTGAAAACGCACATTTAAGTCCGAACACTTTTAACCCAGCTTTTTATACAGCTGAATTTGTCCCTCATAAGTACTGTCTGGTGCTGTTACAGGGGTCAGAGGTCAACAGGAGGTCAGGGTTCACAATGGTAATGGCAGAGCAGGGACCATCTGCCGTGCTTGAGGCATACAATAGATCATCTCCATTAAGGTATAAGAGAACAGAAACACCAAAAAAAGAGTCAGATGTGTCTCATTAGATGAAGAGTACATTAGCATTTCAAAGACGTCAGGGCTTCTCTCGTCCACAGTGACTCTCTGTGAGATCAAGGGTTAAATGCGCTTAAATCCAGAGTCTTACATCATTTCAGAAAAGTAATAGTGAGGAGGGCAAATGTCAACAAATATTTCATGATTTGGGGAAATTTAGAAAAGTAAGAGGTGAAGACACAAAAGTGAAAAAGCAGGTGTGTTGATTTTCAGTATATGTTATGCATACATCAAAAGCAGTGTGAGTGTGGACTTTGATTCATTGACCTTATAGTTCTCAAGGTTCACTCACTGGTTGTAGAGATGTGACTTAAGGATGGAACTTTAGTCTCGCTGCAACAGGTGGGAGCATGATAAAGTGGCAAGGGAATATTGAGAATTGGGGAGAGTGTGTTTTTACAGAAATATATGACTTTTTAAATGAAGTACTTTTTCCTGCGAACTGTGAGAGTGGTCTGTATAAGTATACAGAACAGTGTAAAACTAAAGATGCAGTATCCTCAAACACCGCCACAACCTGTTCTGAAAAAATATGTATAACGTGTAACAGTTGTGGGTATTATCAGCATAGTTTTAAGAATCATTATTAATAAAAAGATTAACATCATACTCTACAGGTAAATTCTGCAGTCTGTCTGATTGCTTTTCCACTGGTGTTTCTTCCCAGTCAGACGTCAGACTTTATATTGTCATGAGATTGTTGTGTTCTCCGATCGTTGCATGTTCTTCATTGAGCACAGTGTTTTTTTTTTATATAAGCTGCCTCAGCTATGAAAGTAAGATCCAACTGGTTATAAACTGGACTTAATAGAATCCATCACACACTCTTATCTATTTCTTCAGCTTATAAATGTGCTGCTGCAGTTGTACGTCTTCCACAGAGCAGAGATAAACAACGATAACAGAGTAAAAGATAAGTTCACGCACACGTTTTAAAGGTAATAAAGGAATATGCTTTTTTGGCCAGCAGAAATTTTTACCTCAATGTGACGCTAAAGAAAAAGTCAGTGGGTTCAAAAATCAAGAATCATTCTCAAATTTAAATGTAACCTGAGCAGCATTTGAGGAAAGATACAATAAAGTATCTTGAAAACAAAAATTCATTTTTATTCCCAGCTGCCAAAGGTTTCGTTGGATACAGCTATAACCTGATGGATGCACAAAGCATTAATTACTCATTACACATTTTTGTGGATCTCTATATATACTCTGTTTAGTGCATGTCTGTCAGGCTCAAAATTTTAAATTTTAAATCTTTACTTCAGACATATTGATTGCTTTCCGTCTGACTGTCAAACACTAAAGCAAAAAACTGAATATTTGGATGCCTTTCTGTGCTTAGCGATTGACATGAAAACCTCACATTGATAATTAGATAAGATTAATTTGGTTTAGTCTAAGAGTCCTGACTCTGCAGTGGCAGCACTGGTTAGTCCTTTGGTCCAGATTGAAATATATAAGCAACAACAGATTGCCTTTAAATATTCTGTTATTGTTCCTAAAGACTTCCCATGACTTTTCATCTTGTGCCACCATGAGGTTCACGTTTGTGTTACTGAGCGGAGTTTTGATGAACTGAAATTTGTATCATACATTTCACATGCCCTTCAGGCTGAACTGTAATCTGTTTTGTTTTTTAAATACTATGATCAAAACCTCCTGTAAATACTGTAACTGAAATGGTGAACAAGGTAAACATCATCCCTGCTTAACATGTGTATGTTGTGAGCGTGGCATTTAATGAGACTGTCTTCCTGAGAAAAAACAACCAGAGGAGACAAAATAAGGATGTTTACTCACGTACTGTACTTGAGAACACTTCTAAACCGCAGATCCCTGGGTCAGTGGGTGACCACTCTACCACCTGCATCACTGATGATGAAGGTCAACTAACCTTAACAAGGGGCTTTTTTTTTTTAACTCAAACCATCATATTTCCCTAAAGCTAAAGCTAACCAAACCTTTACCATAGCTTTGTCACACCATAAAAGTGATATTTATTCTTCAAGCGCTGATTTTTTATATTTAGTTTGTTTGTCTGTGGGATATCTCCTGCGGTGGCAGCACCAATTCAGAGTATAGAGAGTAGAGTAGCAATAACAACCTGCACCCAGAGGAACTTTTTACCGGTCTTCTCGTGGTCTGAGACAAAATTTAAAATCTCATTTTAGCCTAATTTAGTTTCTATTTGACTCACTTTTCCTAAATCTGTTAAAGTTAATTGATGAGATAGAGTCATCATTGAGATGTAGGGAAGATACAAGGGAGATACTGTAGCTCATTTCATCTTCTGCAAAATCATCTCAGGCGCTTCACATATTAAGGTAAGGACCTTACAGAGATATAGAGAGAGAAACCCAACAACCCGCCCTTAGGTGAGCACTGACACATGCAGCAGAACCAGGCTCAGGGTGGGAGGCCATCAGCCTCGACCGCTTGGGGTGAATGGAAAGTGGAGAGAGAAAAGGAGAGCAGACAATCTGTTGACATAAACGCCATTTTGTTCAGCTAATGATACAAAACAGCTTTAATTCTTTTATATAATTGTTTGATAACTATAAAATATAAATTGTGTCTCTCAGTACCTGAGATACTGAGCTGACAGTTTTTTAAATGTTCATAGGCATCTGCTCATTCATAGTGAACCGTTATAGTGTGACACCACACTAACTGAAACTGGAAATTAAAAAAATCAAAACAAAACAACAATAATCTGTGACTATAATTGATACTCCTGGTTTCCTTTTTTCTGAGAGGGCTGACCACAGGCCAAAGAGGGGGAGGGATAGGTGAGGAGGAACTGAGTCACATGGGAAGCAGTCAGGCTGCTGTCACATGGTTTCTGTTGCACACTGAGCTGAGGGAAGGAGGAGTCTTTACCAGAAGTTTGTGTAAGAGAAAACCTGCAGTATTTTTTCATGTGGCCCTTCAACAAGTTGAAACACTGAAGCGGATCAAAATAGAGCTGCCGTGGACGAACTGCCTGTTATGGAAATCCCTGCTATAAATCTAAAGGTGAGGTGGCTGTTTGCTTAATTTTAAGGTTGGATGTGTTTATAGTAGCCTGACTGTGTACAACTTTTCACAAAGACTGGTGATAAATTATATTTTGATGTCAACTTTGTAGCTCAGTTCTCACTGGTAATGCTTCTGTGTGGCAACTACCTGCTGCTGCTGGAGATACAGATCACAGTAAAGTAGCATATTTCACTTTTGTTGGTGGTTTTACGTTAAGCTGTAAAAGAAAGAGTGTAAGGTTTTTTAGAAAACACAGTATTCAACAATATGTTAAGTCTAAGTCTAACAGGCCTGTTGACAGAATAAACATCATTATGGGATGTGACACTTGCAAACATAGTGATGAATTTGACCATTGTACCCAGGATATTAACAGGATGCAAGATAGATGTTACAGATGTGACAAGATGAGAAATTGTTACTGTTTGTTTTTGTTCTTTATCATATGAACCAAAACGATATTTCTCTTGCATGTGTACCACTTGTGTTAGCTTGTGTGCTATTAGAGGCTGTGGCTTTCCTGTTGTGAACCTGCATTTCAAGCTGTAACCTTTGAAAAGGAGAAACATCGAATTCAATGTTGCCTTTGTGCCATTTCTAACGGCTCAAATACTTAAAAAGCAGATTGAACAATTTAAAACGCAGGAACTTAAACATGATGTGAAAATTTACTTTAAATGCATTTAAAGAAGTGGTCACACTGATTTTTTCTGGTTGTGGTTACACTTTCAGATTCATTATTTGTGTACGAATAATTCAAACCAGCCACGATATAAAGCAGCCTGATTCATAAATACTGGTTTAAATCAGATCACTCTTCAAACTTAGTTCAAGCTTTGACATTTTGTGTGCTTAAATGGAAAACTAAGGCTGGCAATCCTAAATATCTTTTGTTCTCTCTCACAGGCCATAGTCCTGGTGCACTGGCTGTTTACAGTGTGGTGAGTGTCAGCGCTAAGTTTTCTTCATAAGCCTGAGGAATTTCTCTCCTCTGCCCCACACACACATACGCTCAGGCCCAGTCTTTACCTTCCACCTCTCATACTTTGTGTAATCAAACAGAATTCTTGCGTATGACTTGTGTATTTCCTGTAGGGGATGCATGGTGTGGCTGCCCACTTCCTACGCTTGGGGGAACTTCAGTGTTTTAGCAATTGGAGTCTGGGCCATTGCACAGAGAGACTCAGTCGATGCTGTGCTCATGGTGAGTCTTTGCCTTGACTCCTTCGTGAGCGTTATAATGTTAACATCATATGACGTGTACAGTAGTTCAACTATGGGCTCATCGCTGCGTTTCCGTGCTAACCTATTTGTCTGTGCAATCTAGGACAATGAGCATCCCTCTGAGAAAGTTAGCCGTCCCTTAATTCATCATAGAAGAACAGTAGCTGTGACTTCATTAATGTGTCAGAATCATGGACCTGGTTTCACAAAGATGTTTCAGACCGACCTGTTGTGTTAGACCGGTTTTATGCAAGTTAGAGAGTTTCATAACTATTAAAAATTGGATTATTTAACCCTAAGAAGGTAGCCACCCTACAATCACGCTAAATCCTAACCAAGAGAAAAGTTCACAACAATAAGATGCATCACATGACAATAATTTGTGGTTTTCTAAAAATGATGCAGAGGGAAAAATAAAAAAGAACGTTTTTAGAGTAACTTGTTGGAAATACACAGCAATGAGTCGAGCTACATTAAAGCTGCAGTATCACTTTTTTTCAAAGTGACAAACCGAAACGTATTTTAATGTGAAGAGGTGCAGTCGAAACCTCTTACTGTCCGGTGTCTCTTTCAATGACATGTGACGGATTGTAAGTCGCTCTCTAACTTGTTCTCAATGGGAATTAACCACAAGGAGTCTTGTACCATGTGTACTTCACAATTTCCATATGTTATTTTTTAAATTAACTTCAGGTTTCATTTTCATTAAAGAAAAATGTAATTTCAGTTTTTTAACTAATCACATGTTTAAGTAACATTTCTTTTTATTTCCGTTTTTTGGCTGATGATGTGATTATTTTTTGTCCAACAAAATGCATTTGACTGTAGCGCAGTAGAGAAATTTTTAAATGGAGTATTTTCTTTTCTTATTTTCTTTTCCACTGGGTGCATTTTATGAAAAAACTCTCTTTTATAGTGTGTGTGCAGTTAGCTTTTTTTTAATCTCATTTCCCTTCAGAGAGCTCCAGCATTCAATTGACTTTATTTTGCACACCCAGTATATTGAAAGGAATCTTTCCTTGTAGCATAATTACAGAGATCTGACGAGCATGAAATCATTCAGTACTGATGTATACAGTCATTTTAAAAGCCTGACACATCATCTCTGTCCATTAAGACTCTCTCTCTTTATGTCTTTTCCCTGTAGTTTTTGATGGGGATGATTGTGACGATATTGACTGACATCATCCATTTTGGGATCTATTATCATGGCAGTGAACTGAGTGCAAAAAATCAGTCGATTGAGGACTTGTTTCGCTTCAGTGCAGGAATGGCCATCTTCAGCCTGCTGCTCAAACCTGCATCCTGCTTCTTTGTTTACCAGATGTACCGCGAACGTGGAGGAGAATACAACGTTAACTTTGGTAAGAGCTACAAGTTCAATCGTAAGATGTTTGTGATGACAATGGTTGTCATATGTCATTAAGGGTTGTTACAAGGAAGAGCTGGTCAAGTAGTTTAGTTCAGATATAGACATCTTTGAACACCACTATAAATTAGATTTTTAAAACAGAAAGCAGATGACAGGATATAACTAATTACATAACAAAACAAGATTTCACCTAGCAAGCACATTGGTTCATTCTGTTGTAACTTAAAAAGCTGTGAGGACTCCTTATCCCACCATCCAAAACATCATCCCCAACCCTGTGTGTGACTAAAGCTACAGGTAACGGGTACTTTGAGATCTTTTTTCTGTTGTTTTATGCTGTTTGTCCGGAAGGAGCTGCCAAGTACAGCACAAACTGGGAAGACTCTGTGCTAAACCACTGGCAGATGATTCCTCGGTCAAACTAATTAGTTATAGTCACAAGACTTAATGCACTGAAATATTTGAGCTGTAGTTTGGTGGAGCAAAGAAATCTTGTGTGTGTCATCCTGACCACCTATTTATACTACATGGAGGATCATATAGTCAGGTTTGTAAATAATGGAATAACGATAAGTTTGTTGGCATCTCTCCTCACCACCGCATTGAATTTGAAATAAAACACTCTTTCAGACTTTCAGCTTTAATTCAAAGCGTCTGACAAAGTCTGGCATTAACCATTCAGGAATTATAGTCATTTTTATACACACACCCCTATTTTTGGGGGCTTATAAGTAATAGAAAAAGTGTCTTACAAATAGTTGCGTGGCCAAGTATGGCCTGTTTTCTTGTTACTTCATGACTAATCATGCAGATAAAAGGCCTGGAGGTGGTTCTTAGTGTTACATTTGCATTTGGTAGCTGTTCACTGGAACTCTCAATAGGAAGTCCAAAAAGGTGTCTATGCAAGTGAAGGAGGCCGTCATTGGGCTGGAAAAACACAATAAACCCATCACAAAGATGGCAAAATCATTGGGAGTTTGGAACAATCTTAAAAAGAATGAATTAACTGGCAGCTCAGCAACAATTAAAGGCCTAGAAGACCACGCAAGACTGCAAAATAGACCACAGATTTCTGTCCATGATGAAGAAGAAGCATTTCACAACATCTAGTCAAGTCAAGAACACTCTTGAGGAGGTAAGTGTGTCACTGTCCAAGTCTACAGTCAAGAAATGCTTTATAAATGTGAACACAGACGCTTCACAACAAGTAACAAGCAAACCACTAGTAACTGAGACAGTAACTGTCAAGAACAGAAAGGACAGATTCATCTAAGAAAGCCTAACCTAGAATAAGATTCTTTAAACCGATGAAACCAAAAACTAATTTGTACCAGAATGATGGGAGGAGAAAAATATGGGGGGAGAACTGAACAGATCATGATTCGAAGCACAACACACCATCTGTCAAACGCCTGCCAATGGAAGCAGGCCACTGGTGTTTACTGACCTGACTGAAGTGTAAGGGCTTTACTCTCACCAGATTCATCCAAATGCTGCAAAACTGATGGGACGCCGCTTCATATTGCAGATGGATAATGACCTAAAACATACAGATAAAGCAACCCAAGAGTTTCTCATGGCAAAGAAATGGGATATTCTTCACTGGCCAAGTCAGTCATCTGATCTCGATCCCATAGAACCTGCTGTTAGACTTCCTGAAGACAAAACTGAAGGCAGAAAGACCCACAAACAAGCAGCAGCTGGAGGCAGCTGCAGTAAAGTCCTGGCAAAGCATCTTGAAGGAAGAAACTCAGCATTTGGTCATGTCCATGGGTTCCAGACTCCAGGCAGTCATTAACGGCAAAGTATTGAATGTAATCCCTACATTTGTAATTAGATTAGTTTGTTCCATTATTTATGAGCCACCAAAAATGGGTGTGTGTATGAAAATGACTGTAATTCCTGAAAGGTTAAAGCCAAGCTTTTGTCAAATCCTTTGAATTAAAGCTGAAAGTTTTGACTTTGCTTACATCGTGAGTGTTTCATATCAAATTCAATGTGGTGGCGTGCAGAGGAGAAATGCCAACAAACTTATCGTCATTCTATTACTGAAAAACCCGACTATATTAAACTCGTGCAGGAATGATAGAAAAAAAACACTGGATTAATTCGATGAGAAATAGAGATTTTATGACGTTATTGTTTGTTGTGTCTACATGTATACTGCAGCTCTCCCCTTGTGGGCAAACAAATGATAAATACACTTCATCCATTGATCAGTCCGGAGATACTCATGATGTGCTCTTTGATAAACTGTGTGTGGCCATTGATTTGTGGACTAGAACTCGGTCTGCAGAGAGCTTTTCCGTCTGAAATCCCACTGAGCTGTGACATCTGTTGGACTCTTCTACTGCAGAAAATGTTACTCATGGCTTATAGATTAACAAAATCTGATTGTAGTCATGATTTATAGTTTGTGATTAGATGGTAGCAGTGAGAATGACTCCGTGCAGAGAAAAGCAACTCAAATGATTGAAATAAACCAGGATGTGAGGGTAATAATGCTAAAAATGATTTATTTGTGCTGTTGAATGTAATGTTAGAATCTGAAATAGTAATTTATTACACTACACACTGAAATTGCGACAGTTCTTCTGTTGCGACTGACTAAGTACTTCTGCTGATTTGACTTTTTGGAGGATAATTGAATACAGATGAATCTGTTCCCTCTGTGGTTATACTTTAACACCACATACACACAGCAGGTACATTCATTAGACTGTGATTGGCTGCGGAGTGACTGATGAATGTAGCTAATGTTAGTTTCAGACAATGTCTGTTTTAATTGCTCTCTGATTGCATAGCTGGCATTAACATAGTTCCCTGCTGCACTGAGCACTTTGGGATGCAGGCAATCAGGTGCATGTGAGCAAATTGTTGTTTCAGGTTTCCAGGGCTCCCTGACTTTTAATTAGTAGCTTTCTTGTGGTAGTTTTGTATAAAAGTGACACATATAGTTTGAACATACAAACAGTAAAGTGTAAGTCTGTGTATGACTATGTTTTTATATTAAGCATCCAAACAATGTTCGGTTAGAGAAAAGTAACAGCCTGGTTCTCATACATTACCCTTAGATGTTCTCAGCTGTTGTGTGTAATTCAGAAGTGTAAGAATTTCCCTGATCTTTTCCTGCATGTCAAAGTTTCTAACCCCACAGTCTGTCCTGTTGTTTGTCACACCTCATTGTGATGTTGTCTTAGTCACCAGTGTATTTAGTGTTTTTCCTGTTATACTGTAATTTGATCCTCCTCTCCTCTCCTCTCCTCTCCTCTCCTCTCCTCTCCTCTCCTCTCCTCTCCTCTCCTGACCTTTGACCTCTCAGACTTAGAGACCTCTGTGGAAAGTCGATGCACTACGGATAGTGCTGACAGTGCTTTTATTGGCCGCCACTATTGATCTCTGGCCTCTTCCTCCTCACCATTTCTCTCCTCCAATCCTCTTCCATCCTCTTCCAGACAGGAAGTAAGATTGCAAATCTGACTGCAGGACAAAAAGGGAAACATCTTTTTTATCTCATCTGTTTCGTCCATCTTTCTCTTTGTATTTGTGTTCATCTGTCTTTTCATCTGTCTGCTCCTGCCTCCATCATTCTTTATTACCTTTCTCTACATAGTTTTTACATTTGTTTTTACATCTATTGTATGATGTGCATACATGTTTGCATCTATGTTTTATTCATATTTATAATCTCTGGATGCCTCATTTGTGTTCGCGTATTTTGTTTGCATATATTTAAAGTAGAGCTGCATGCTGGTAGGCATTCTCAGATCACCCTAATTAAAGTAAACATAATGTTGGCCCGTAACAGAAGATTGTGACCTGTTTGCATACACAGAGACAGGTGACGTTTTTGGACCAAATTTGTATATTTTTATGCTTTTCAATAAAATAATCCAATAATAAACAAGGAAATTGCACATTTTTAATAAGATTTTGTGCAGGCCTCTGAACTTCCAAATACACATTATTGTTATTTGGACAATGGCAGTCTGAACTGTTTGTTGTAGAGCACCACAGGAAGTCCTATAAGATGATCCAGGTGGATTATATCAGTATGCGGCCTTCATAAAATTCATTATAAAGCATGCATACATGATGCTAAATGCAGCCAGAAGCTTGCATGCATCAATCCAAAGACTCATATCAGTAAAGCTGTGGGAGATTTTTCACTCTCAGATCATCAGTGGTGTTAGTGACAAAAATCTGTGTCCTTGTCACAATGAAAATAACCACAGTACAAGCAGCTAATGAGATGGCAGTGGATCTAACATTCACAAAGAAATGGTAAGACATAGTGAAATGGGAGAGGTCGGAGCACCACAAAGGCTTTTTAGTCAGTGTAGCATTCATCAGAGACTGTTTACGCTGCACTTTATGTGGGCAAAGACAGTTTCCAATGGTATGATCTATATTTATCCACAGGGGTCCAGATACTCAAGTCAAGATAACAAAAAGTTGCCAGACTCTGTGATGATGCTGTGAATGAACATGAAGCCTGAAAGAAACTAGAAAAAAAATATTAGGAGAACTTGTGTGGAAGCTTTATAAGGATCTGTTGTCATTCATCCGTTTTAATATGTACATTAACAATAGACCCAGCTCCAAACAACAGCCTTGATTAGATGTAATGAATAATACATTTGCAAGGCAGGGGTTGTATGTGTTGAAGAGTTTTGGCTTGTCTCTGCAGGTTTCCCCTCTGTATCACGAAACAGAGATGCCTATCAGTCCATTGACCAGCAGGATGAGTCATCCAGCTCAGCACATCCCTTCAACCAGACCCAGGACAGCAAACCAGGAGTCCGCAAATACTGAGAGAACCAGGCAGTGGACAATGCAATGTTTTCCTCTGACACCTTATGCAGCAGTACAGTATTAGTCAGTACTAGCAGAAATGTTTTCAATAGAGTCCAGGTCTGCAGAGTCGGGGTGTTTTGTTGAGTTGATCTGGTGCAGAGGACAGCACAGAAAACGAAGTGGATTTTTTTATTAAATTTTTTTTTTTGCAGTAAATCATTAAATCCGTCTCGGTTCTAAATTTTGTTTTTCCAGCATATTACTGCTGAAGTAATGCAGAAGGAAAAGTGATTTACCATTCTCCTATTTTCTTTCATATTTTACTGCTATTGTTATCTACTAATTCTAGCAGAGAGGTGTTGAATGGAGCTGTTGTGTCTGCAGCAGTTTGTCAGTTTACTTTATTCCAAGTGAGTTATTTTTGCAAATGTGGCACTTACTCACATTAAAAATCTTGATTGTTTCTTTTTGTTTTTTGTAAATTATTATGCCGTCTTTGCATACAGTATGCAATTATCACTTCCCATTAGGCTACTTAGCCTTTCAAACCACTGTATGCCTTTTAACTAATAGAAACTGTGAAATCCTTCAACGGATTTGAAGACATAATAACCAAACTTGTTGAAGGCCTTTCTTCTCATAACAAAAAATAAATAGTGCATACACAAACATTCATATTCTTTGTTGATTTATGCAATGTCCTGTATTAAGATGCCTGGCATACACTGTAAAAAATGAGAAATATGAAAGAAAGTGTGTCATTCTTACAGTTGTTGTAAACAGATAATGAAGGACAAACTAGATTGCCATAGTCAAGCTTTTGTAATGTTAAACCTATCTCAGTACAGACCACATACTGTGTAACCTCTGATAACTGCTCATCTAAATATGTTCCTACTGTACTGTGTACAGTGTGCACATCACAAATGTTTATATGGACTGTTTAAACCTTGACATGTTCGAAGCATCAAACATTATTCATTAAACATTGTATGAAGTGTACAAAGTATACAAATTATATAACGTATATATAATAATATATAATATTAAAGCAGCGATTAAGTAAAGTGGACACTGTGGTTGCAGTGTGGCAATGCACTTATTGCGTTATTTGGATATTTTCTTTACTATGAAGTCCCTTTTGAAAGCATTTGTAGTTCCTGTTTTGAAGTTACAATAACTGCAGGTGACTGAACAGAGATGTGGTAACTTTGTAGGTTACATTATGGATACAGTATGTGAACTGCTGTAGCACCCTGGCTCTTCAGTCATATGGGTCATTAGATGTCCCTTATTTGCTTACATATGTCATTAGTTCAGTTTATGCACTGTGATACACAAGCCTGGACTGTCTTTTGTAACCCTGCTCGCTCCACACCCAGTGATCCAATAAGAGCACCCTACTAAATCACTCTAATGGTATCCACTTTCAGCTCTGCATGTGTCATTACATGGCAAAACAGCAGCACCACTGGCACAGGGTCAAAATTTGTAGCTGTAGTTTGTTGCACTTTTTATATCTGTGCTATGTGCTGCTTGCAGACGATCGTGAACCAAGAAACACTTCTTGTTTTGTAACTTCAGTCATAATAAAGATTATTTAAAGAGCTGCAGCAACCCTAATAAAATTGCAAATATGACAAGCAAATTTCTCATGCTGTTCCATTTGCCTCAAGGATTCTTCTTAAAAAGTGGGAAAGAATGGTTTGAAAAGGCACAAGGCTATAGATTACATCAAGATAAAAAGACTTTTACTCCTGAAACCTCATTTTCTCTTGGTTACGATTGTAAGAGAAAAGATGAAAAATGTGTGCGGCATGTTTTCAGGATAATACTGCACCTCTGCTTTAATTTCTGTAGTGATTTTTCCAAATGTTGCTTTTAAGAGTGTTGATATTTGCCACAGTTTTCACAAATTGCCAATATAATGTTGAAGTGCTACTCTATGTCACATGTTGTTTCTACAATAATGTAGTCACATAAGATTTATAAAACAGATTTAGTATGCACACAGAGGATTTACATGACATTTCCATCTGTATGCAGAGTAATTCGAAGCATTTTAAGTCTGACAAATATCTCCTATCCATGCAGAGTTTCAGATTTTTCCCTCTCCACTATTCTCTCAGGTATTTTTTTAAATTCTTTTTCTCCATCACACACCTTTGTTTACTCTCAGCCTCTCAAAGATATCTTTATCACCCTGCTTTTATTTATTCAGATAGACAAGACATTTATCTTCCTGCTTTTTCCCGTCCACTGTTGTTGTTTTTTTTGCACTGCACTGTGCATATTCCCAGAGACACAGTCTTAACCCATTTTCAGTGAGAGACAAACTTGTAAAAACTCTACTCAAGGACTAGGCACAATCCACTGAATAACATCGCTTCTGTAACTGACTTAATGTGGCACAAAAGAGTCATAATAAAAAATAACTTTCCACCTTTTGCCTCTTGCATTGCAGAGATACCAATTGTAAATAAAGTGATAATATAGTATGCACCTGTAATTACATGTAAATCACCTGGAACAACCTGAAAACAAATGTTCCTGAATAAATATAAAGGATTAAGTAAAGCAGTACAAACAGAATATGGAGGTTTGTGTCACAGCACAGCAACAACACAATAATGTTATTTCAGTCAGTTGAACAGTCCAACATACTGTACAGGGAGAATAAAGTTACCAAAGAGAAATGAACAGTCAATTAATATTAAGCTGTATTAAATGTAGCTTTTCTTTCCTTACAACTTTCACTGTTTTTTTACTGCAAAGTTTTTGGGCAGTTAAACAACTGTAAATGTGGTCCTCAGTACAGGTTTGAATAAACTGTCAACTCAAGAACTGACAAATGTGTAACTACTGTATCTCATCTTAACCCCCCAAAAAAGAAGATTTCAAGCAGAGCCAGTTTGCATTGGTGTATTCACATATAGAATATTCAGTATTTGCCGTACTGTAGTCAGCCAATAGGAAAGTCAGACAATAGCTGTCCAGAATCAAACAACACATGCTGCTAAAATCCAAATGTAAAAGGAGAAACAAGTTTATATGTTTCAATCATTTTCCCCCCAAAAATTTAATATTTGGAATAATTTGGATATTTCAGCCTTGGTGAGATATTTTACTTAATAAGACCAAACTTGGCCAAAAACAGGACATAACTACCTGTTATCTTATTTTTTTTTAATCTTTTTTTTTTTGTTATCTGCCTTGCTTACTGAATCCTCTTGTGAGACTGTCTGGGAGAGGTCTTAATTAATGGGCAACCTGTGTTAATGATTCATTTGTGCTTAGCTCCTGACCGGAATGGGAGTCTGTGGCTGTTAAAAAAAGGAAAGAGGGCAGCGAGGAGAGATGGGCGGTGGGGCCGAGGGCGGAGAGAAGAAAGAAGGAGGTGGAGGAGGAGGGTATAGCCAGCAGCCCAACAAGCTGTTGATTAATAAGAAGCTGCTGGGCTGCCTCTCCTGAGTCTCGCATGCACACGGGTTTGACACATCCTCAGGCTCACACCTGTGATTCCTCAGAGTCAAGGACATGCTCGCTCGCTGCCTTTGTTGTTCGATGCAATAAAAGGAACTCAATTTGTCAGCTCCGTTATTGCATTAGTGACAATCCCCCGAGATGCTTTGAAAGAACGATTCTGTGGGCTTCAGGACTGTAGACGTCCAACACAATAACAAATATTTACATAATTTTGAGGTGACCAATATTTCTGAAATCAAATTGGCAGCTAACAATTTTTACTCCTTCATGAATTTACAGTCAAATGAATAGTGATTTAGCTGTGGTGCTTGACATAAATAATGGTTCTAGTAGTGTTCTGCCTCTGTAAGTCAAATTTGAAATATAATAATATAATATAATATAATATATATATAATAATAATATGAATGAAACCCATATTTATTCTTAATATGTATTGAACTCTATTTTACTCAGTCTAAGTTCAGGCAGTATTATACACACGTTTATTGCGCCTTTTTTATGCACAGCTTTCTTATTACTTTTCCTCACTAACCTCTCACCACTTCTCTGTTATCTTTTTGATTTTCCGAAAACAAGAACTCGGTGTAAACTAGCCCAGACTCCCAAAATATCTTTGCATATTTAAACCTTTTCAAATAAATAAATACAAATAAAATGCAAATAGAATGTTTTCTCCTTGACACACTTCTAGATGTGTGCTGGAAGGGTGAGATGGGAATACAAACATGACCCTGAGAGCTGTGGGGGGTCAAATGGAAACCCTTGCCTATGAGTCGTGGGTCAATTACACAGCATGGGCGAAGTGGGTGATAAAGAATATTGACATGCTTTGACCGACATGTCTCTAATTTAGTTTAGGTGCACAACAGAAAGAATCCCTGTCCTGGAAGGTAAAATATTATTAGTAATACATAATAAAGTCTGTAGTTTCTTGAACACGATTACTTAACTCCCACCTGCTGCCTGGAGCTGCTCACTGCATAACAGTAAGAAAACAACCGTCTCAAACCACCACAGTTAAATCAGTGTAATATTGATTCAGGAATGACGTGTTTATGCTTCCAGCATCTCGAGTCCCCAGGGAAGGCTTTCTCAACCCTTGACCTTTTCACACTGCAGCCTCGTGCATCTGTCACAAGTGATAAAATATAAAAATTGATTCCAATTATCCTCCAGTCCACAGCAGCCAGCAGCGAAGAGGGTCGACAAATCCCTCACCATTATACAAAAAATTGCTGCTTTATTTATTGGTTTTGTTTGTTGGAAATTAAATGAAACAATGCAAACAGTGTAAAGTAACCCTGCTCGCTCTCCTGGGGATATGTCTGAACACAGGGTGAGAAAAGCTGGACTTAAGGCTGACTTAATTTAACCTTAACAGCCAAATCCATTTGCACAACTTCAGTCTAGTTACAACAATGAAGGTAGCTGCATATGCACAATTAATCCAAATATGAGTGCAGTATTACGCACAGGACATGTCTATGGTTGCCCTCATTGTTGCATGTTGGTGCTCCTGCCTATCCTGTTATTGGTTCATGACCAGTATTTAACACTTTTATTCTGATATAACATAAACTAATGATTTGTATACTTTACTGTGTAGCACCAGGCCTGCTGTTTCCAGTCTTCATGCTGTTCTAAACTCACCAGCTGCTGTCTGTAGCTTGATTTTTACCAAACAGACATGAAAGTTATGTCATCGACTCTCTTCAAGAAAGTCAATAAGCACATTTGAATGTAAAAAACTGTAAAACTGTTCTGGGATCAGGGGTTAAGGTCAAGTTAACCTGTTGTACATCAGGTAAGGTCCAAGGTATCGGTTGCCATAGTAACACATACAGATCTTCAGTAAATGTGATATATGGGTCAAGGACTTTTCTGTTCTTGGAATGGTTCTGAATTTGGTTCAGCTTGCCCAGCTTGTTAATCATTTGTGAAATAACCCAAACACTCTTATCTGTTTGTTATCTTTGCAAATTCCATAACCCATATAATAATTTATAAAAACATCTGTCTGAGTTCTTAGCTCTAAGTGCAGTTTTGACTGTAGCATAATTAAGACTCTTTTTTATTCTTATTACATACCCATTTGTGGTGTTATCCTCAATCTGTTCTATTTGCTTTAAATGTATTTTTTTAATGTCACACTCTTTTATTACTTTTTCTTCTTCAGTGACCCAATTTTTTCCGTGGAGATCATTAAACTTTCATTTTATCTTATGTGTATTTTTCTGCTGTATCTTTAATGTTGTTTCTTACTTACGTGATTATGAAGATTTTTAAAGTGGAGCCTTAAAGGCAGGGTTCTTCCTTTAGTATGTACTGTGTAAGTGTCTTCATTGGAAGCTGCTGTACAGTGAAAGCAGCAAATGACTGTAACCTGTCTGAACTGTTAGCCACCGCTCTATCGGCGTCACCTCCAAATGTTCCAGGAATGCCTCTACCTTTTACCTTTTTTCCTTGGAGTGAAATAACCTTCAGAGTTTTATTTTCCTCCTCTAGCAATAGGTAAGGGAGCTCGGCAGAGACTCGGAGAGAGAATAATGAACAATGAACGTGGAGCTGGTAGTTCGATGAGTGTAGATGATGAATGACCATGGGGAGGGAGTACAGGACCAGAGCAGAGGCACAGCCATTTGTTACTCTGCTGTCACAAATGTATTTTTAATGAATCTGCACTTCTGACTTCTCTGCAGAGCAGGATTGTTCCTTAAGGCCAGCATGACCCCAATATTTCCTGTGAAGCTGTGGCTCTGAATAAACCCACTTTAGCACCGGCTGTGTAATGTAAATAACCTTCTCCTTCTGTTTGCTGAAGCCATCAGTCTAGCTCCTCATTATTATCCTTACCTGTGCCAAGAATAGGGGCTGTCCCTGTGTCTGTGCTGGTAGCAGGTGGGGAAGTTTCACCTTGAATCGCTCCCGTATCCCAATCTCTGTTTTTTAAATATGTTGTTTTCTTGGCAGAATAAAAAGTCCTTCAAAAAGAAGCTTTTACAGTTGGCAACACTATCTCCTCCTGAAATCATTTCAAATTCTAATTTTACTGGTGAGAGATGGCAGCTCCTGGAGATCACCCTGCCTTTGCAGCAGCAGGGTAAACAGCTTTATGTTCCACTTCTTCTCAGTTTAAACATGGGATCTGATTAAAATACCGACACGATTAATTAGGAATATATAAGCAGGAGGATGAAGAAAGAGCGGAGAAAAGCCAAGGCAAAATCAAGAGGAATACATTTCTTACAGCAGCACACAGTGCCTTTGTTGGCTGTAATATTGAACATGAGCGTGGAGTCTAAAAAACTAGCAGCAGACCAAGGTCAAAGCAAGATCAATGACATTCACACACCTCTGTAATTTCAGCTTCTCACTTTTTGCATGTAGATGTAGAAACTGCAGGGGGGATAAGAAACTACTGCAAAAACTGTGCTGGAAAAAACTGCCTCATTTTGGAGGAGACTGACACATCCAATGATATACATGACACACAACAACATGCGACCTACGCTGACACCCGGAGTGACACAAACATCATTGCATTTGTTGTGCTCCATCTGTGCTGTCACGCTGGTCCAACAATCTTCAGGGCAATCGGACCGGGGCAGTCATCCATCATCAACGTCCAGTCTCCAAAAAAATGTTTTATGCAAACAATAGATGTGCAAAAAGCAATTCCACACACAGTTTTTAAAAAAAAAGAGAGAGAGAGAGTGGTAATTCATGCTCTCAGCACACTTCTCATTTGAATAGTCAAAGCACAAATAGAACAACAAAAAGCAATCCAGAGAAGCCCGATTACTCACTCCATCAACACCAAAACACAGAAGCAATTCTTTATGATATCTGTCCACGTGAGGCTCTGACAGCTGTGAGTCTTTAACCTCCATGGATGTACAGTACATCAAGTTAGTGTCTACGCGAGGGCTCACCTTGCAGCTGCTGACAACTCCCTGTTGCTGAGAAAATGTTATGTACAGTATCAGGACATCTGAAGACGTCATATTCCATCTTGGGCTTGTTATTATCAAATTGTGGGATATTGTTGCACAAGGGTAGGGAGGGAAGAGAGGGACTGAAATCAAATGACATTATGAAGGCATCTCATTGTGGCTGGACGTCTCTGTGGGGCCCCTCTGCCAGTTTGGACGATTGGTCTTGACAGAGCTGTCCCCCAACTCGAGGATCAGCGGGCGGTTGTTCTTGTCTCGGTCTTGGTCTATGATGCTGGTCTGGTTGTTACTGTCAACAAAAATAAATGAGAGCTTCACTCCAAAATCCAACACATAGACACACGTTTAATAAATGCTACTGTTCTGATGACAGGGACTTTGGTTACACACTATTACTGCTACTAAACCGAGGGCAACTGTTCCATGTAATATCTGTGAAGATTCTCAGTCATCCAGGTCATGGTTATCTCAAAAAAACGGTTTTTAATGGCAACTGGACTTG
>JAUMHL010000025.1:21964841-21975245 GCA_032362345.1 Sandelia bainsii
TTAGTTCCTTGACTACGTTTCACATTTATAACCCTGCAACTCCTACCAGTCAAGGAAACGTAGTCAAGGAACTAAAACAAGTCCAGTTGCCATTAAAAACCGTTTTTTGAGGTGTTCCATGTAATATGAGCGTCACAAATTCGGATGACTTTTTTTAAACTTTTACAAATCTTCCTTTTTGTCATTACGTGATACCGAATACATCATCAAATATAAAATAACAGCACAAACTAGTGAAGATTTGTCACTAAAGAAAAAAATACTTTAAAATGAAAAGCTCAGGTACAAAGAATATTTCTTTATCTGCCTCAGGTCAACAGAAAATGTGTCACTAAAAGTTCCCTCCTTAAAACACAACTAAAGTGTTTTCCTATCCCCCAGCCAGAAGAATTCTTTTTTAAATTGGAGGCATTTTACCAAAGATTGCACGTCTTACATCATTCGGTCTGCTTCTATTGCTGAATGTACTGGAGCTGCATGTGTGTGAAATCTTTTTAAAACTACAGTCACACCCAGCTCATGTCAATACCTGTCTTGACTTTCCTTTGAGATTGTGCTGTCTTCGTAGATTTTCAGCATCGTTTCTGTGCGGTCGTCGTGGTGCTCTTTAGGCTCCTGAAACCTACAAAATATATTTTTGAATATGATAATTTTTTTAGTGGTTAGTGCTGTTAAAGGACAATGTTGATATGTTTCTGTATTTGTGTTATCGTCAACATTAATCCCACTGCCTCTGCCTCTCCTAGTGTGTCTGTAGCACTCAAGTCCATGATGTAAATCATTATTAACAAGTCACTTATATTCTTTCTTTTTAAAAGGTGATTTGCTAAAACAACTGGGCACTTTAGCAAATAAACAGTTCATTTATTCAACCCTATTTGTTTGCACACATTTGTATTTGCAGAATTTTCAGACACAGATTAATGCAAATTTGCTGTTTTAGCGAGTAGTTAATACAGTAGACTTGAGTTAGGTCAAATCGCTGTGTACATGTTCATGGTAATGAAGGAGCATGTCATCAAGTGCAGCCATGGGTCACACTGATTTTATTAGTTTATGGACAAGAATTCAGCTCTGTGGCTAAAAGGAATATGCAACACAGAGAATACTTGAATAAATAATTCACCATTTGTTGAATTTAACCAGCCTTTTACTTAAATGTCATCTTTAAAAGGAAAACAAGAGAGCCTTAAAAATATGGAAAAGATGTAAAAAAAATGTGGAAAAGCAACATTAACTTATTTTGGTCAAACAAAAAAAAAAAGAGAGAAATTTAAGCTAGAAATGTTTGAGGCGATACTTCAAATCAAAGCTACATAGGAGGCAAGAAGAGCTTCTCTTTCATCCAGTTATCAGTGTCATAAGTTAATCAGTGTGACAGCAGATGGCCTACGTGCAGGAAATACATCTGAATGCAGCACCTGGGCTCAAGTCTCTCTTTGACTTTGGCGATGGACAGTATGTAGGGGCTGATCTGTCTGGCAATAGTGGTTAGGTAGCAGTTCTCCTGCTTCAGCTGCATCAGGTCATGAAGCTGGGCTAGAATGAAAACGAGAAAAACATTAGAGGTGACTGGGAAACATACAAAGTACTTCATTTATTTTTTTATTTTAGGAGACAAACCTTCGTAGATCTCCTGCTCATTAGTGACCCTCTGAAAAGTCTCGTCCCAGATCTGTAAAGAAAATGAGGTACGTAAGCTGATTCCTATGAAATAAAACACTATGTGAGCGACAGTCAACTTATGGGTCGCCTTGACATTTGCTGTTTTACTTCTCCCTCTGTTTGCATTCCTTAGCACTCAAAACTTATAGGAATGGTTAAAAAAAGAAAGTTTGTATGTAGCTGTGTACAGACGGTGGACAAATACAGAAATCTTTTAGTCAGAAGTCCCTGGCAAAGGCAGGTACATACTGGTTTAATGGCCCAATCATCAAAGTACCACCTGACACACCTCCTCAAACATGACTCTCATAGTTTCCACGGTGGAGCACTGGGCAGCTATCTGGCTGTCGATGTGCAGCGATCTGTCCAGGATCTCTCCCATTTTATCTGTGTTGATGATGGAGTGGTGCTTGGTCAGATCTCTGTGCAGCTCCTGGACCTGGTCCTTCAGATTCTGAATATCTGTCTGGAGAGTCTATGGACACATATACATTTACAGTACATAAGAAATGACACTCTAGAGGTGTTTGAGTGTGGTTAAAACAGAAGAGATTTGATGATATGCAGATGCCAGGTGAAGCACAGCTAAGTGTGAAAACCTTGTTGTGCACTAGACAGGTTGAGGATGAGTTCACAGAAGAATCTATTTTGCTGCCTTTTCTCAGGATCTGAGATGGCTCCTAGATCCAAGTATTTAAAGCTGCTATAGAGTCTAAATGGCTTTTAAAAACAACACAGAATCTCCTAAAGGTGCAATGTGTAAGATTTAATGACATCTAGCAGTAAAGATGCAGATTGCAACCATCTTAATATCCACTACCACCACCACCCTCTAACTTCTCCACACTGCAACTTTTCCTTGTGAGTGTCAAGTCATACTTACATTTTTAAAATATTGCTCTGTAAACAAGCATAAGGCAACTGTCAGAAATGAAAAACTACCGCACACAGTGCTCACCCTGTAGGTGTTCTCATAGTTGCGGCAGTGCTCTGTGAATGGTGTTTCCCTTCCCTCAGCCAGGAGGACCTTGGTGCAAATGTTGCGGTGAGAAGGGGGCCTTCTCCCCAACACAGAGCCCAGTGGCATCTCACTGAGCGATGGGGAGCGACAGGACATGGAGAGAGGGGACTGCAGCCTGAGGTGAGGGAACAAAATCATGACTCTTACTAATAACTGTGTCTAATATGGCATGACATTATTTGCCATATTAATTTAATTTATTTAATTTATTAACCAGTGTCTGTTAAACCACAGCAGGGATGAAACTTCATAGTAAATAAACTGAACCCCATTATTGAATATACTGGTCAATAAAACTGTTGCTTGCATCACTCAGTCTGTATGAATGTTATATAAACCTGCTGAAAATGTGCATATTTTCTCCATGCACTATTCAAAACACTAAGAACCAAGTACATTATTCATACACTCCAGGCCCCCCGAACTTTCTATCATTGCTATCTGTAGGGAATTGTGTGCAAAAAACAGATACTGAATTTATATTATTGAATATCACTTTCAGATTCACACATAGGATTTTTACTGTGTACATCTCCTCTATATACAATCTAACCATTTTATTTATAAACGTTTTATTCAGTTTTTGTATTAACTTCACATGAATTGCAAACACAATGGTTGCTGATATTGTACACTTTAGGTGCTTATCTGTGCAGCTACTTCTCCTCCTTGACCTTGAACTGCTACATTACATCTAAGTGCTTCCTTCAAGCATGTTTCAATAGTAGTTTCCACTCTGGTAAGGACACTGCAAAATTTAAAACCTTTCTTCTAAATTAAAAGAAAAATCACTTACTGGGTCTGAGTTGCACAGTAATCACTTCCAAATTCTCCAGTCTCACTAAATATTCACATACCCGCTGCAAAATTTAGAAGTGGGGGCTCTGCTGATTTCCATGTTTAAAACTAACCACACAAAACAAACTGAATTAGTTCCGGGTAAATAAAGAAGAAAGTGTTCAATCCTCACTCTTTGAGCGATGTGTCTGAAATGAATGAACACATTTGACAGTATGTGTGCTGTCAGTCAGAGCACTCACACCTCTTCACCACCACTTTCACCAAGTATGCACAGCAATGTCATGTTATCTTGGTTCTAGTAGAACTATTGGCCTGGATTCATGCCCAACATGCTCTGAAGCCACTTTACAATAGCACAAGTTTAGATACATCTCTCTCAAGTTGCCATGTGAAGGTGTGAGCATCCAGGTTGTGTCCCAACACAGTCAATTAAATTAAAGACCCCGATAACACTACAACAGGAGCATTAGTTGCATGAAAGAAACACGGCTGTATCCTTGCTCAGTTTGCATTCTGCATTAGCGGCTGACAACTGGGGGACAACTGGGGGAAGAAGCGTTCAGACACACATTGAGGATGCATAAGACACAACAGCACATTCAGTCATGCTGTATAACGGGCTACACCATGTGGGCGGCGTTCTAAACTACCATTCAGAGAGGTAAAGTCAATTTTCTCATCCATCTGTAAACTCTAGTATGGAGTGTACTTGAACAATTGTCAAGCACCTTGTACAACCACTGTCATCTCAAACTATCAACGGCAACAATAGTAATTCACCAGAAAGGGGTCTAATTCAACACTGTCAATCAATCTGTAAAACTGAACCTCCACTACAATTGTCTTCAACTATTAAGAGATAAACGTACTGGGTGTTCATGCTGCACAGTCACGACCCTCCACTTCACACAAGAGAGAAAAAGTGCAATCATTTAAAAATTATAAAATATATATAAATTTACCTGGGATCTGGTGGGCTCTTACCCCTGCCTTGTTGCCCAGTGTTGATGCAACAGAAGACTTGTCTAAAACATGTTGCCCTTTCTCTATGCCATACACATGCCATCCTCTGCACATCCAGCCTCTGTCCTCCCACCAGTGACGCCAATTAAAGACTTTGCCAGTACTAAAGCAGTGACATCAGTGGCCTGGAACAAAGCAGCCCGACCGCTCCTGCGTGCCAACTTCCAGATGAATCCTGGAGAGTTCTGTGAAATTACGATAAAAATAGTGCCAGCCGGCAAGCCACCAATCCCTGCCCACTTTGCATCTTGCACTGGCGGGGCGTTAAACAAGTTGGAAAGGAGAGTTGTTGGTATGTTGGCATTAGTGTGTGGGCTTAAGGACCTGTGAAAAATTTGGAGACGCAAATTTTGAAAAAAAAAAAAAAGTCAGGGGAGTGTGTACGGGGGAGGAATGTGAAGTACAGAAAAAAAAGGATGAAAACTTAAATGTTACAAAATATATACTGGCGAGTTAACACAGGAACCTATGGAGAAAAAGTTTCTTTGTAAAACAAGCTATATCTCTGTCCAAGAACTGTGACCACATACAACCACACTCATCTATCCGTCTCCTGAATGTCATCTGCTGTGTTCCTGTCCAGGCCACAGCAGAACTGGAGTTTCCCAAAACAGGATCAACTGCCTCCTTCCCAGCCCCCATTCAACAAGGTGACTTACATAAACATATCAGTGTACAGAGCTTGTAGACAGACAGAATATCTGACATAGTGGAACTCCGTGTGGCGCCTCCTTTCCCCTCACTGCAGTCATCACTGTCAACCATCTGTACTTGCAAACCATTTGGGGATTTTGAGTTTGGATGCTTCACAAGTGTGAAATTTTCTGCCCAGACTTTTTCCTTTCTTGGAAGAATCCAAAAGACGCTGTGGTAATAGTCAGGCACCGAAAGCCCATTGTACAATAAAACCTTAGAGGAAGGAATCATTTAGTGATTACATTCAAATGTAATCTGGCACCAGCATCACTTATGTTGAGTTAACTGATCTTACCTTGTTGCAACACTTGTAGATCCAGCGATAGAGGGAGGGCAGCGCTGTCCCAGCAGCAGTAAGGGCTCTAGACAGTGGGCAAACTCACTTCTGTAGTCTGTGTTTATCTGATGGAAAACAGAGATGAAAGCATTTTGTCTTGTATTCATTCAAAAAGAGTTTATTATGCAATTATACCTGCCATATGTCTTCCATGAAAAACTATTGAAAGAAATATTGCAAAGTTCCAACACCACCCTGACACTTTTTCTTGATTTTTCATATTATTCGTCACCCATCTGTGTTTCTTTTTTGTTACTAGAGTGAATCATTTATGATGTGATAAATATTTTATTTAATCTACTTTGTAAGTTCTCTGTTCATGAGACCTATTACATTTTCTAAATTTGGTCTTGTCAGCAGCTGTGATTTGTGTGGAAATACAATGTGGCTACAACCGCTGAGGCCTAAAGCAGCGGTAAAACTATTTTTCCATGGTTAGTTTTTTTACCTGGTGCTAGTTAAACAGTTAAACAGACCCTTGAATTTTTTAAGAATATTTTTTCTAACTACTGTTCCCATTACGTTTCATAATATTTGTTTTGTTTCTCTTAATGCACAAAGTTAACCCGTCTTTTGGCTCTGTATGAAGACAGTTCCCACTCACTTTGCTGCTTTGCACCGGTCTCAGTCGATGAGGGAGCTTTACAATCCTCTTCAGCCTCTCCATGAGTTGCTGTGTAAGCAAGAGCATCTGGTTGTGATTCAGTGACATATTTCACCCTCTCAGACATTACAGACATTCTATTCAATAATAATAAACATACTGTATGTTCATCCAATTGTTGATGTACTCACGTAGCCCATGTCCAAAAACTCAAACTTGTTGGCTGAGCTGAGGAAGGCTGAACAGGTGACAAGGTGAACCTAAAAGGAATAGATTTAAGGTTAGATTTTGAACAAGCTGGATGCAATATGAGACAGTGACAGATTGAAACTTAGATTAAATGGTGTTAAATTCATCCCACAACTAATTGCACCAATCACACCTTCAATAGCTATTAGCTAAGTATGAGCAGTGATGGAAAATATTTACCTAAGTGGAGTTTTGAGGTACTTGTGCTTGAGCATCTAACATAGTACACCACTACATTTCAGAGACAAATATTGTTTTTTTTTTTTGCTTCACTACACTTATCTGACAGCTGGAGCTAATGATTACTTACACACCAACGTTTCACAGAAACTGAAGATTAAAAAACAATTTTTAAAACAACATTTTAACACATAACTGATCTTACGTTGGGAACCACAGGATTAAACTTTATATGAAGTAGTTAAATCTACTGTAGCTTTACCTCAACAAGCTAAAGCTAACAGTAAAATTCTGCATGAACATTGCTGCATCAGTATGAACAATCACACAATAAAAGTCCCACTGACAGCGACTATTTTTCTGCAGAAGAAGTACTACTTCTGATACTTGAAGTGCATTTTATTCTAAGCACTCGTGAACTCCAAGTAGGAGTATATATTTCTTATATTGTTGGATTGGGATTTTTACTTAAGTACCTGAATACTTCTTTCACCAAAAATGTCAGCAACAGTGGTTTTGTTGCTGATTATAACTATTGATTTGCATCAGGTCATCGTTATTGTACTCCACCTGGAGGGTTGGTAGCAGGGCAGTGAGGTGCGAGAGCTGTTCCTTCAGTGCTTTCTCCTTCTCCTCATGTTGACTGCAAACACACACACACAGGCATGTAACACTAAACCCTCCCATCAATGCCATGCAATACTCAGAGGATACAACTCCAGAGGAGCAACCACAAACAACATACTCCATATTTCCAGAAGCTAATCTATCTGTCTTTTCCTGCAACAAACACACAGGCACAGACTCAGGGTCAGACACACAAAGCCTGACATAAATAGCCTTTAACATCCTTCTGGGAACCCAGCCACTAGGCAGCTTCCAGGCAGAGAGAGAGATGGAGGACACTGGGCACAAAAAATCTCATTAAAGATCCCCACAGAGCGCAACCCGACACACTCGCTCACTCACATGCACAAAATTGCTCTCGTTCGACCGCAGACACGTATATAGGGAGCACACACTGAAAAAGGAAAATGCTCACAAATGGCTCTTATTAACTTTTGCATCTGAGATTCTTGCTGTCCGGAAATGGGAGTTTGCAGATGCACAAAAACTGAGATAAAATGCAAGGCGTCTGTTGGTATTCACCGATCACATCACTTTGGCTGACGTTGAATAATTTGAGCTTAGAGACTAATTAGTTGCAAACTTTAAGTGAAATTAAATGAAAACTCTAATGATTCCTGTAGAGCTTTGGCAGGAGTCTTAATTATTATAGTGGCTGGATAATGGTGGGCTTAAGCCAAGTCAGTGTTTTGGGAGGCACTGGCCTGTTTGGCAACATAATTTCTTAGTTTTTTTGTCACTTTACAATTCTGATCATATTCTCAGGATAGTGCACTGTGTTGAAAAGGACTTGACATCACATTAATGAGTGCTGCTAGGGATACAAATTGCTTCTTTTTCAGTAGGCCTTATCGTTGGTGTGAAATGTACTGTTTTGACGTAAAGCTGGAAGAAATCCACAGACTGCATCCAGGCAACAGCGGCTGCTGCTGTTGATTCTAGGGATTTGAGAAAGTCTATAATTTACATTCTGTTTAGTTGTATACCAGTACTTTTCAGTTGGCTTCATTTTCAGTGATTGGGCCCAGGCACAAGCTGTAATCATTGGCTTCAAAACTGTAATCCTACTCAAGTGGTTTAATTCTGTACCAGGGTTTGTTGAAATGAAAATCACCCAAGAAAATGTGTTTGGTGAGAAGAGAGATCATTACAGAGCAGACATGGTGCTGCTAGTCATCACCCTGAGGACAATGCAGCCTGATACAAAGGAAAAACTTATCAAGTGACCCAGTGACAGAAGGATAATAGCATTCAATTCAGTAAATATTGTGACTTCTTCTATTGTGACAATAAAAGAGCATTTCCTTACAAGAACTATATATCTTTATATATTTCATTTTACCTCTGAGCGGCTTTCAGCAGGATCTTCTTCCTCTCTGCTAGTTTTTCCTGTCAGAAGAGAACAGAAAAAAACAGCCTCTGTTATTCTTTACACTGCTGTGAAAATGGCCTTGAGCTCTCTAATACCCACTGAATTTTCGAGATTGTGGGAAGAATTACATGTAAATTCCAAAGTGTGGTGTCGTCTTTCTTGCACTTTCATTATCCAAAGAAAATAACACTCTACTCTCACAATTAGGTTAACAGAGACATCAAGTGGCCAAGCAGTGTTAATGGTGTCAGATGGAGCAACTTGCTGTATGTGGGATTTGCTACGTATTCAATGAACATTTGAATTTTCAGGCAACCAAACATGTGCCAGTGATAGCATAAATGTACTGTATATTAATATAAAATACGATGTATATGAGTGGAGATTTTCTAGTGTAAACATATTTTGTCATATTTAAACAAATGTGTGGTTTGAAGTCAATATGCAGGTGTCACTCAAACAATATTTGACGTAAATATATCACATCGGGATCATTATGTAACCTGCAAACTGTTGAATAGACTGCAGATTGCACTCTCTTCTTCCTCCACATTCAGACACACTTCTCCTATCATTGCTCTCAGCAGAACGATTGCCTCTCGAGTTGAAGTTTGCAGCTCCTTCACCACCTACAGAAGGAGGAGGAGGAGGAGGCTCTCTGTCAACAAAAAGGCACTGTGGGCTACTAAACTGACATTAATTTGACATTAAAAGCTTTGTCACAGCTCCGTGCTCAGAGAATAGTGAAATATAAGAGCCAACTTGAAGCTCATTCAAGTTGAGATCATTGTCCTCTCTTGCCAGGCTTGTTAACATTCATGGCGCCATTTATAAAAATCATCTTCCACACACATTTTGCAATAATGCAGCCCCATATAAGCACACCTCTATGTTTCATGGTCAGTCTCTGTGGTAGACCTCCCCAGGGCCATGCCAAACAAGTTGGACCCCATCTGAACCACACAGTTAATGTATATTTTGGTTTCATCTGATGTGCTGCTGATAGTCACCAGGCTTCTCATCGTGTTCTTTGGCAAAGTTTTATATTTAGTTTTGTCATCTTTTGTGAGTAATGATTTTCTTCATTGGTACTATCTGTGGGAGCTTACTGCATTCACTCCCTGAAACACCAATTTCCATTCAGAAGCCCTTAGTCACCTGTTGTTCAGTGTAAGGTTATGTAAATAGCGAATAGTGGCCATCTTTATTGTTTGAGGATGACTACTGCACTTTGTGCTATTGGTAGTATTGACCTCCTAACCACCGCTGTAACTGTGTTTCTACTTATGCTCAATAGTTACCAATGGCCTTGTACCATATCCCATTTATATGAAGTCACACAACCTTGTTTTGTACTTGTAACAATTATTGTAAGATGATATAATAATTTAACATTTTTGAGATAATGTTCATATCTTTCAAGATTTTCTTTGTGAGCATCATTTGAGCTTCAATTATTTGTATTTGGCTTTAGTTAATTCAAAATGCTCAGAAAAAGAAAAAACAACAAATTTTGAGTATATCAACTGTACACTACAACACACAATATTATCACCACTCCAGAATGCTTCAACTATTTATACGGCATTCTTTTGTCTTGAATGTCATAAATAAGTAGATTAACAGTCAGGACTCTCTTACCAGCACTGCCTGGTCCAACATCTCACACCCCTGCACATAAGCTGTTTCAATATCAATGCAGTGACTCCGACTCTCCCTGTGGTAAACAAACAACAACTAATTTTTAATCTAATTAATGTGGAGAAGAGAAGAGAAGAGAAGAGAAGAGAAGAGAAGAGAAGAGAAGAGAAGAGAAGAGAAGAGAAGAG
>JAUMHL010000025.1:21975345-22059443 GCA_032362345.1 Sandelia bainsii
GAGAAGAGAAGAGAAGAGAAGAGAAGAGAAGAGAAGAGAAGAGAAGAGAAGAGAAGAGAAGAGAAGAGAAGAGAAGCAGTGGATTCACTCACACTTGCATGTCTCTGAAGCACTTGATGCAAAGCATAGACTTATTCTCTGTTGAGAACAGGATGTAGGGCTCCTCGTGGAGAGCTGTGGAGATATATAGACATCTTTTAACTGCAGCACACAGGAGCGCCAGGATTCATCTAATATTCAGTTTTTCCAGTGAGCAGGTTTGTGGTAAACAGGCTTCAGAATAAAATCACAAGTTGGCTGATAAACTCAAGGACTTGAGCCATGAGTGTGATTACACTTAAGTGCTAACATGTTTTGTGGACAAGGTTCTTGTCCTGGTGTAATAAAGACTTCTGAGACTCTAAGGATTTGGGAGTAAATTGCAGGTGGCACTCACAGCACTTTCTATGTTTGGCTTTGGTGCGTTTGGCCAGAGAAACAATGTCATGGTGCGAAAACATTCTGGCCTTGTGAGTCAGTTCCCTGCAGGCGCCACACAGCGGCTGGTTGCAAGTGTTACAGTAGTACATCATCCCTGTGTCCTGTACAGAAAAAAGAATATGAAATGCAAAGACAACGAGGAGCGACACATCATTTTTTAGAGAGAAAAAAAAAAAAAGAAGAATGAAGAAAATGAAACATTCTTCATGAACCCTCGATCAGAGCAAGGAGTAAGTATATTTTCAAAGCCTTCATTTAGTCATTTAGACATTTTAGTTGAAACACTTACTGGTTTAGATCTCAGTGGTCTCATTGTGATTTCACTGTTTTTGCTTTTTATTTTCTGTTTGTTGAGATTAAAACATTTTTACTACTTGAAGAAAGTTTCCTTTTCTTCATTATCAGTTATATATCTTTAAGAGGGTCACTATAAACTTTAACAATCCTCGCTTTGGGGTTTGATAAATTAGAATGAATAAAGTGATAAAGTGCACCACTTTTAAGCAGGATAGCCCCATTTTAATCATATAAAACGTGAATAGTGGCTGTAGTAAAGTGTATAAAATAGTTGAATTACAGAAACCTGTGAGTGTCTTTTGGTGTCAGCTACATGCACAGAAGTGACAAAAATGGAGAGTCAAATGCAAATCACAAAAATCTGGGTTTATCCCTGTGTTTTTTGTTTCTCTAATATACATTATCTTCAGACATGAAGCAGTGCAACATTGATGTGCTCTCATCTTTCTATGGTGACATCGTGTCACTAAAACTTATGGACAGAGCAAAGTGTTTTAGTACCGTTTTGTTACTTTCCTGGTCACAGTTGGCACAGTGAACTATCTCCTCAGAATCTGCATTGTTGTCAACAAGGAACTTCAGCAGACGGTCCTCTGGTGGGAGGGCATTATTCCCTTTTACTATTGATGGATATCTGAAGAATAAAGGACACAACATCAGACACCTTGAATGATATTTAGAGAAGGCCGTGACATTTATCATCAAATTAGTAACATTAGTTACAGTATGTAATTGTTGTTAGACTTGATGAAAATAAGAAACAAAAGTAAAGTGAAAGGTGTTCCTGTACTGCTGATATAGTTTATTTTTTTATTTGTGGATAGGATTTATGCGATGGAAGATAAGACATACACAGTCAAAACTGAACAGATTACCACAAATGCAGATATACAACCCACCTTCCAGTCCATAACACCCTCTCATGCCATGAAAATACGACAACAAAAAACATTTAGGCGTCATTTTAAGGGCAGTTTTGGCCTAATGGTTAGAGTAATGAGCTTGGGATCGGAGCGCAGCCAGTTCAATAACCCTATTCAGACACCTCAACAACACTGAGCAAAGCAAAGTAAGCTAAGCAAAGTTTAGACAAGAAACAGAAAAAATGGAAGAAAAATATATGTGATATAGTAGTTTAGTAGTTATACATAAATAATTTACACAGGCAAAGTCCTTTGTATCAAAATAACAATTAGATGGTCCTCAAAACCAACATGTTTCCAAATATATATACTGTATATAATATTATATGAATTACTAATTTCTAAAATATTTGTAAATACGCGCTTAGAAGCCTCTATTAACTGCCTCTATTAATTATCTGTTAACATCAGAAACTCCAGAATATTTTATGCAGTGCTGCAGCAAAACTGTGGGGGGCAGCAAAGACGTGCAGGACGCCGCAGCCACCGCCGAAGAAGACGATGCGGAAGCGAATGTAAAACACGGTGAACTGAAGCGTGTGCGGTGGAAGAAGCTCGACAGTCAATTATCTAGAAAGTTCCAGCTGAAGGCAGCACTGAAAGTGAAGCGACAGCGCATGTAATCAGTTTGTCCACACAGGGGAAACGCGGTATAAGTTGGAAATGTCTGTTATTTCCGAGGAAAATGTGCGAGGTGGGAGCGTTTTCAAGGATATCAACGCCGACGATGAAGACGGGCAGCCCGCTGAGATCGAGAGCCTGTGTATGAACTGCTACCAAAACGGTACGACACGTTTGCTCATCACCAGAATACCATTCTTTAAAGAAATCATCGTCAGCTCTTTCAGCTGCGACAACTGCGGCTGGTCCAACACTGAAATCCAGTCTGCAGGCCGGATTCAGGATCAAGGCGTTTGTTACACACTCAGAGTCAAAACAAAACAGGACTTGAACCGGGAGGTGGTGAAAGCAGACAGTGCGACCACCAGGATCCCAGAACTGGATTTTGAAATCGCTCCTTTCACCCAGAAAGGCTCTCTTTCTACCATAGAGGGTCTTCTAGACCGAGCAGTAGCGGGGCTGGAGCAAGACCAACCTGTCAGACGAGCAGCTCACCCTGAGGTGGCTGAGAAAATAGATGAATTCATCCAGAAGCTGAAGAAGTTAAAAGAAGTTGAAGATGAATTCACTTTGGTGATTGAGGATCCATCGGGGAACAGTTTTGTAGAGAATCCAGTCGCTCCTCAAAGAGATGAGGGACTCACTGTGTTCCACTTCAAGCGGACAGTGCAGCAGGACAAGCAGCTGGGAATCAGGGCTGATGATGATCTGGATGAGGAACCAGCAGGCAACGACCTGGACACCATGAGAAACGAGGTTCTGGTCTTCAACACCAACTGCCCAGAGTGCACTGCTCCAGCCTCGACCAACATGAAGCTTGTCCAGATCCCTCACTTCAAAGAGGCCATCATCATGGCCACTAACTGCGACAGCTGCGGCCACCGGACCAATGAGGTGAAGTCAGGTGGAGCCACGGAGGAGCTCGGCACCAAGATCACCCTGCACGTCACCGACCTTTCAGATATGACCCGAGACGTGCTCAAGTCAGAGACTTGCTCTGTCATCATTCCAGAACTGGAGTTTGAGCTGGGTATGGCAGCTCTGGGCGGCAAGTTCACCACTCTGGAGGGACTGTTGAAAGACATCAAAGACCTGATCGTGTCCAAAAACCCCTTCGTCTGCGGCGACAGCACCACCCCAGACCGGCTGCAGAAACTGCGTGAGTTTGGAGAGAAGATAGAGAAGATTATCACAGGAGAGATGGATGTCCACGTCGTCCTGGACGACCCAACAGGAAACAGCTATCTGCAGAATGTGTACGCCCCGGAGCCAGATCCTGAGATGACTGTTGAGAAGTACACCCGCTCATTTGAGCAGAATGAAGACCTCGGTTTGAATGACATGAAGACTGAGGGATATCAAGAGGAAAACTGAACAAGTAGCATCAGCCGAAAGGACTAAATGAGATGATAATTTACAGTGTCGTGTCACCAACCCAGTGTAGTATTGCCTCATATTTTCAGCATTTTTGATACATTTTAAGTTATTCACTGGGCACATGGCTGTTTCCATCAGTGTATTGATTGGCGAGAGAAATTCTAAGTTGTTTAAATGTACATAAATGAAACGATATAAGACATAAGTAACTTGATTTGTATAACAAGAAAGGGGTTCTGCTTTTATTTAAGTCAAGTGTATTCTTGTGACATCCCAGACGATGGCGCTCTGTAACCTCTTATTAAAAATAAATTTTTTCAAGTGGATCACACACTGTGTGACAAATTAATCTTTTGATATACCTGAAAGCATGCCCTCTAAATAAAGTGATATCTAAATTGATAGGTTAGCTCTGCTCTTTGATTTGGCACGTCTTAAAAGACAACAGAAAAGGTTTGCTGTTGTATTTTAAATTTAAATACTAATTTCCTAGACTAATGTGCATAAGTAATTTCAGCCAGATTTTTTTTTACTGTTCTGTGAACATAACTAACGTAATTAAATTCTTCTAAAATGGTTATTTTTACAGGATCATCTTGGAATAAGAAAATACTGCTACTCACAATTATTTCCATTTTTAATATTTAAAATGACATGGTGAAAAATTCCAATTATGATTTTAAGAGTCCAAAGTAGCATCTTAATATTTGCATTTTTATCCATCAGTCCAAAATCTAAAGATACTAGAATTATTGGATTAACATAGACTTAAGGAGTCTGGATTTGGAGGTGCCAAGAGTCTAAAAATCATGCACAACCATTTACTGGTTTTAACCACATTAATGCAAGACTGTTAGAATTTAACAGGCTGTTTACTCAGTTTTGAGTCAGCCACAAATGATGATGCAGAAGATTCCTCCCCTTCTCTGCTGTGCATGTTTTATCTAGTTTTCATAGCAACGGGGATCTATTGTGTTCTACTAATGGCAGAGTAGTGAATTCCTAGATTACATGGTTCTTGAGGGAGCAGCTTTTAGCAGGCTGCTGCTGCTGCTGGAAATAGTAGCTGCCAGGCTTTGGGTCCCTGTAGCCTAAGCCCAGACAGCAAAGATCACCAGTTCTGTGCCCATGTGGTTATTTCAGTATAAACCCAATGACTGGGCTTTTCTGCTTTCATTTGTCAGTATTTTGTACTATTGTTACTTTTGCGTATATTGCTGACTGGCATATCTTTTGTAATTTAGCACTGTGCATCCCTGTGTGCGTTGATGAGCCACATTAGAACTGTAAACCTGAAGGTGATTGTTCCTTAATGGGGGATGAAAGGGATTGGTATCATGTGACTGCTTTTGATTGTGCTGAGTTGCTGGCACTAGTGCCACATGCCAGTGTGCTTTGTTTGCTGTATGACTGGTCTTAGCGGAACTCGCTGGCCCTGCTCAGTGTTGGGGCTAGGGGCTAAATCAGAGACAGGGATGACCTGGGATGCAGCTGCTCCAGCCACTCAATGCTGCCCTACCCACATCGGTGACCTAGTACTGGGTCACTGAACAGTCCCCTAAAACCAAAACAGAGGGACTTGATGCTCTCTGAAACCAATGGGATTCTCCTCAAATCTCTTGCATGAACCAAACCAATCTACTTATCAACTTATGCAGAACGAATCTCTTGGAGCAGCCTTGCCCTAAACCGGTGCTTGTGGGAAAGATTTGGCTTTTCAGACAAAATGCTTGACCCCCCTGTGGGGCTTAAATGGGCAAAGATATATTTTATTATAGGAATCGACACAGTTGTATCATATTTGAGCAGTTTGAGATCACCTGCTTACAACATGGCTGAGGTGTCATAGCCAGGCTCAGACATCCTACACAAACTCCAAAACACTGTGTTCAGCATCCATTTGTGGTTGAGACTTGATTTAAATCTTTATGTTTTAAAGGATTATTTTCCATATTATGTGATGTAATCTTAGTGTGCAGATAAGGAACATATATAGTTGCTCTTGCTGAGGTTGTTTCACATTCACGCTTCACTTCAAGACTGATGATCTATATGTTGCATACATCGTTCCTCATCAGCCTTACAGTTATATGTCTTACCCACAGAGGGGGCAGCTGAGACGGCTGTCATTGGTCCGGCCTCGTAGGCAGCGGGCACAGAAGATGTGGTAGCAGTCCAACAGGCATGGAGACCGGTACTGCTCATGACACAGGTGACACACCAGGGGATGGACATTTGCACAATCTACATTACACAGATTATCCAAGTTGGTGAAAATTTCTCCTGCCATCTGCAAATAGTGTGAATAAGAAGGAACTGTGAGATTATCGCTTGACTGACAGCTCTGAAAAGGCCACATCATCACATCACTAATAAAAAAAGAAAGAAGAAGCATTGGTGTGGTATTGAGTTACAGACCAAATTCCAATTATGTAAATAGAGGCAAAGCTGAATGTTATATGAAAGACTGGAAGAATCAGATATTCACTGAAATAAACAAGAAGAAAATGTTCTCTTACCTTGTCAGATGTGGAATGAGTACCGAGAGATTTAGTGCCAACACACACACTAGAGATGGCAAATAAATAACATCAAAGACATTGTCAACAATACACTCAGCTAACAAAACCTACTGTAAATGCAGTAAGCTGGTCGGCAGAAAGCACGGAGCGCCACTGTCTTACCTTTCAGTGGTGCTATCAGCTACCAACAGACGGAATGACAGCAATGCAGAAACTCTTCAATAGTAGGCCAATGGGGTCACTCTGCAAGGCAGCTGACAGCACACACCTAATGCCAGCCCCCAAGTGTTGCCAAAGTGCAAAAGGGACATTTAATATTGTTGTCTCATACAGATTAAAAATACATTTGTCCTATTTCTAATGTCATATTGTATTACGCCTTGGACACAAAGGCTGGGTGAATGGTGTGAAAGGGAAGGAAATCACACTGTTTTTATTCAATGTATGTCAAGAAAAAAAACATCAGGTTTTTGAAACTGCTTTTGATAAAATAATTGGAAACACGTTCCTTCATAATTCTAGTAATTTATAACAAATTACATTGGAAGCAAATAGGTCTTAGAAAGAACTAGTCACTTTAAACCCCAACATATTCTTTCATCACATGGGTCTATAGACCTTTTTCACAGCAGACATTTTGACCTGTTACAGATGGAAATGCACAATAACACTGATGATAGTACTGTTCCTCTGAGTGTCCCAGGAAGCGTCGCCTGTGAGCCAACATGTACAATAACAAAACCTGGCTCACCTAGCTAAAGTTTTTATTTACACCTGTGCCTTTCCTGCTTTGACGTATTGCTGCTGTTCCAACTGCCGTGAAAAAAGTGTTTGTGTTTACTTGTAGACAAATATCAGATGAGTAATCATGTTAAGTGTTAATGAACAATTAATTGAAGATTATTTTTTAATTAATTTGTTGGAATTTTACCAGTTAAACACAGATTTTTCTTATAATTAGTCCCAATTTACATAGTTCTTACAAAAAATGATTACATTTATGATGTAAAATAAAGCTTTAAGAAATAATCTTGACTTACCTCTTACTTCTTCTGGGACATCCAACCACAGAAGGCATTTACTGTCTTTATAGTTGCAGTAGCTTTAAATGAAGAAGCTATAAGTATCTCACAATAAACAATAATCAATTAAAGAGGGGCTTATGTTTGGTAAAGATTAGCTTAGACTTGAGTAGGTCGCAGTAGCAGGTAACAGTTATGTAAAGTACAAACGAATTGTTAAGAGACTCGCTTTTGGCTTAATCAATTGCAGATAAGTCGATGCGGATCCGATCGATTTTTCACCCGGGTATTATACTTCCTGCGCAACCTTTCCCCTTCCTTTTTGCTGAATGTGTCAGCCATGGCCCCGATTGTGAGTAGCAAAACGCTCAAATAATACGCATACACACGCTATATTTAAGCTTGTCGTTGGCACTCGTGCAATTGTATTTAGTCTGTGATTATAAATATATGTTTGGTCGACGGTTTAAGCCTTTTATTTAGCTTTGTTTAGTGTGTTGGTGAACACCACGTTGGGCTAACTGTTAGTGCTAACGCAAGCTAGCAGCAGTTAACCTGAAAAGTCTGTTCAAAGTGTTAATGATAATAGTAAATGTAAAGGTGGCTCACCACGTGTGATGCTTGACATAAGTGACAGAGGGTTTTAGTTCGTCTTTTAGCTGTTGTAAAGTTACATATGCTGTGATGCCTGGTTGGTTGTACGATTCCGAGTAACCCTGTTTTGTTTTTTTTGTTCCAGAAAAGGCAGGTGGTCAAGAAGCAGGGAGGGAAGAGGAAGAAGCAGATCCTGAAGTTCACCCTGGACTGCACTCACCCTGTTGAAGATGGCATCATGGATGCTGCCAACTTTGTGAGTAGACCAGTTCAGACATAAGTAAAAGCTGCTAAATAGTGTGCAGCAGCTGTCAGACACAACCCCTGTTTGTCAAACACTGCTGTCAGATCTCTGGGGATCAGACCCACATCCTTAGATATGATGTTCACAGTCGGTGTTTGTCAGAAACCCACACATCTACACATTACATCATTTGTTCTGAAATTCCTTAGTGCACAAGTTGTCATTAAAATCAAAGGGTTTTTGTGGACCAGCCATTGCTGTGTGTGATTCCTTGTACTTTGCACACTTTCAGGAGCAGTTCTTGCAGGAGCGCATCAAGGTGAATGGCAAAGCTGGAAACCTTGGTGGCGGCGTGGTGTCCATAGAGAGGAGCAAGAGCAAGATCGCTGTGAACTCCGAAGTTCCCTTCTCAAAAAGGTACAAAGTATAGTGCAACATTTCTCTCTAGTCGTGGTTCATCAGTCGACTCAGAAGAATTTTCAGTGTTTTTGCATATCACAGTCGTGTGAAATACATGACATTTATTATCAATAATAAAATATAGCTTGTGTGTATAAAGCACATTTCATAAACGTATACAGAACCGTTCTGCATAATAAAAATCTAATCGTGTCCCTTAAAGTATAGAGAACAAATAAAAACTGTGCTATAATTTAATGACTTGCTGAAAAAGTGGTCACATCTGTTAGAATGGGCAAAACATTGGAAACCAAAGCAATAGTGATATTAGTAAAAGACCTTCTTTTAAAAAAAAGTCAATGCAATGCAAAATTGTGCTGTAAAATGTAGGTGAAGTAGGAATGTGAACTTAACAGACGATTTGAAAATTGTAATTAACTAAAGATCAGCAGACAACGAATAAATAGTTTTATTTGGTTCTTAGTTTGTTTGTGGTTACAAATTATAGCGATTCTACACCTAGGATGTGTCTTCTGAGCACTCGCCCTTGATGTGCCAGTATAAGGTTTGTGGTTCACCACTTAATCAAGGAGCTGTGGTCAGCTATTGTCTGTCCACACCTGGATGTAACCAAATGTATAAATGATGTGGACACACAAAAAAAAACAATACAAGTACATTTAAAGGCTTTATTTTAAACAGCTGTAATTATATATAAACTTTAATATAACCTCATGAAAGTAAAATTCATGACAGAGCTGCTGTGTTTCTATACAGATGCATATAAACTTCATTGAGATCTCAAGCTGTCTGCTTGAGTTAGAAACATCACCACCAGAGGGTGACTTTACCACTTTTCACCTTTAAATGGAGCAGTTGATATTACAAAAAATAAAAAATCACTGAGAGACGTTATTAACCTCAGTATAAGATTTTTCAGCATTTTACTACACATTATTCAACCATTAAAAGAAATAGTGACATGCAATTGATGGAAGTGGAAAATTAATTTTATTTTGACTGAAATACTAAAAGGTTTGTGCTGTGTTCCCCTTTTCCCTTTATCTCTCTCAGATACTTGAAGTATCTCACCAAGAAGTATCTGAAAAAGAACAACCTCAGGGACTGGTTGCGGGTTGTAGCCAACACCAAGGAGAGCTATGAGCTGCGCTACTTCCAGATCAACCAGGACGAGGAGGAGGAGGACGAAGATTAAACCTGACACCACGTTTAATAAAGATGTTAAAGGAGAGAAGAAAATCTGTGTTGTGTTTTTTAAAATAATTCTGAGCACTGGTGTCACACGCAGCACAGTTTAAGTACGCAGCAAAACTATGAACATGTACTGCATCACTGCATCTCATTCAACTGTGGCTCAGGCTGTAGAGCCACTAATTGCAAGGTTTGAGGTATAATCCACAGTCCTCTCTGTTGAGTGTTCTCAACGCAATCACTTCCAGTGGCCAGGAAAACACCTTACATGGTAACTTACTATGTGAATGGGTGAATAACACAGTAGCAGCTACTTATCCTGCCATGGATGCTTAACTTTGCTCAGTTGTATTAGGCTCCTTATGAAATCCATGTGGAGATGTGTAGCTAAAACAGTTCAAATTACGAGTTCATTTACTTTTACACGAAACTGGCCTTTTCATAATTTTCTTAGTTATTTTTATGTAGTAATTTATGGTTCCTTTATTAAAATTGCGATGTCCAGGTAAAAATACTTGAGGTACAGGACTGCAATCATTAGTTACCTATCTGAACATAAAATATATTAATAGACTGAATATACTCTTAGTTTATTAGGTAGACAAAGCTAAAATGAATGCAGTCCTGCTGGAAACCTCCCTTCATGTAGGTGATAATTGTGTTTTTAGAGAGATGCTCATTTTGCCAACTGGTGCAATGGAACTGAACTGCATTACGCTGACAGGTGCTTCTAGGTGAGACTGGGCTAAATAAGGGAAACACCTCTTCATATGATGCAGTACAGTTCAACAGCAGCACAGACTGCAGCCTGCAAAGTGCTCATGCAGTGAAATCAACACCTCTTTAAAACTGTTCCAACAAAAAGTGAACAATAAGCAGAATTTATTGCAGGACTTCTGTGGTTGGCTGCATTACTTTTAGATTTGTGTACCTAATAAACTGACAAATGAGCATAATTATTAAATGGGCTGCAAGTAGGTGCACTTTGAAATAATCTCAGTGAAACCTCCAGTGCAGTGTGAGCAGTCGGGACACTTCCACCTCTTGATTTGAGTATTTTGATACATTAAGTGAAGCTGAAGCTGCTGCTCTCTGTGGTGAGCTCTCTGTGGGGCATCCTGTGTTACAGCTGTGGTAACCTTGACAACAGTTAGACCACTGGCAGCCAGGACTCCTCTCACAGCATGCAGTCATCAGTCTGCACTTGTGTGTTTTTGTAGGAGGGAACTTTGCAGAATGAAGTCGTTATTTCTACCTTAGGTTCTGGGCATTAATTAAAAATAAATTAATTAGCCCAAGAGATGTTAAATAATAAACATCTCTCCCTCCAAAAGACATAAATGTGTAATTTTTTAACCAGCACACATACATAATATGTAGACTAAATGCTGAGTGAACAGGGAAGCAGCTGTGCGAGAAAGCAGCAGCAGAAGTTTCTGTCCCAATTCTCCGGACTTCCAAAAGGAGACGGGCAGGCGACAGGAGCGGGACCATGTCCGCCTCTGAGCCGCGCGCGGTGCCGGCTCACGGTGTGCTTTCTCGCACACTACTAGTTGAAGTGGTAACTAGGAGAGCATGACTAACTAGTTGTGGGTGAAATTATGGGATGTATCGTCATGGCAACAGACCAGACGTCACAATCTGGGCATGTGTGTTCCATTTTTGTCTTTCTTATTTTTCAGACTGGAAGACCTGGATAGAGATCAGTGGAAAAAGTGTAAATGTTTTTTTTGTGTGGTTTTTTTTAATATTATTACTTTTAACTCCTGGAGAGAAAATTCAAGATCCACTGCAAACAAACAAAAAAAAAAAAAAATAAATTTAAAAATTCTTACACAGCGACGAATACGTTTGTTTTTGGGTGAAGAAAGAGCCTGGGCTGCGGCGCCTGGAGGGTTAACTTTCAGTATTCTCAGCCTAAAAGGGGTTTGGGGGCTATGAGATAAAGATGCCGGGGTCGCTGAGTAATGAAGACGAGGGACAGGACGACATGGATTTTGAAGACGATATGCCAGGTGAGGTAAAGGGGGGGAGGCGGGGTGTCCTTCAAATTATTTTGCGCCGCTACGCCTTGAATGCGGGGAAAAGGGCTTGTCCTGCGTTCCTGAGACCAGAGAGGAGGAGGGGTGGGGTGCAATAAGCAGAGTCATGCTATTATTTTTTTTTCTTTCTTGCACGACCTAGTGTCTTTAAGGTGGGGACGGGTTTTTAGATTTGGATTCGGCTGTCATCACATCACATCCAGCCTGATTTAGTGGGCATGGTGAAAACCTTGCTGCTTGCTTTCTGTGGGCTGTGTGTGTTTTTTTCTTTTTCTTTCACGGGCTGCATGCATGTACGAGTGAAAGGCTTTACCTGAAGTCCAAAAACAACAAGTTTGGTTCGGCGATGCCTCGGTGTTGTGCTGTGGCGATGTTTGCCCGTCTCCATTAACGTATACGTATGCATTAAGGTAGAAATGGCTACAGCCACAGCGTCCGTGTTCATTTTGTACAAGATGCGCTGCTCTTTCGCACTTGTGATCAGGAGGCTGCTCCAACTTCATTTTTTTTTCCAGCACTGCATGGTCACAGAGGTGTGAAAGCCACGTGTAGATGGCTACAGTAAACACTGCTTGTCAATTGTCTTCTTTTTGCCTTGGTGCTCGGCACCGTTGATGACCATAATTAGGTCGTTTCTAGGTCGTGCATCAATTGAATTTACCTGTAACCCACATTTCGACATGGAGCTCAGTCAGTTCGCATGGAGGCTTTAAGCAATCCAAGTCATTTCAGTCCTTCTAGTGGCTAGAAAATTGATCTGACAGCTGTAGTCTGCATATCTTTGAAAATAAGGTCACATAGGATCTTAAGATTCCTTTATTAATGACCTGGACACGAGAAGCCACTTGCCACATTATGGCCATATTGTTTCTAAGTTTGTCAGTCTTTCTGGCAAGTTTCCATGCACTTATTGATTATCTTTCTTAAATCTACACAAAGAAACACATAAAGCAGGCAGTTAGTTGGGGGGGGGGGGGGATCCCAATGACAGAGCTTAAAGTGACATGTTCTTAATAGAACAAAATTTAAATTTTCTCTAGTGCTGCATGATGAGTTTAGCTCCTCTGTTGATTAATCAGTTTAGGGATATATTTTTTAACTGCCATGTCCATATGATATGTACTCAAAGTGCTAACTGCAGTGCCTGTCTTGTGTTAGTGGCCGAGGTGCCCCCACTGTTGCATCCTGCTGGGCAGAAAAGGCAGACATCTTTATAACATTTTTTTTTATTCCTGCAGCTCGCTCTGAGCATCAGATGAATTTATGATTTGATGTCAAGGGCAAGACTTAAACAATGCTGCTTTGCCCTCTACTTCTCTTTCGCATCACATTGTGGAAAAGTTTCCTGGTTATAACAAAATATTGAGGAAGCTTCTGGTGCTCTAACAGTCTAATACAGCGTTACACCAAATGTTTAAAATATTCAGTCCTCTTTGTGCACACTTAATTGTGTTGTAAATTCTATCTTAAATAGGTTATTTTACCCAACACTCTACGCCAAGTAACCCATAGTAAAAAGGTGGAAACAAGATTTTTTACAAAATTACTGAAAATCAAAGAAACGGAACCCACTCATGTACAATGGTATTCAGTCTCTTAAATGTATTACTTTTAACGAAGCCCCTTCGGCAGCAGTTAAAGCTACAAATCTTCTTGGGCAAGTCTCTACATGAGGGGTGGCCAGTCCTGGCCCTCGAGGGCCACTGTCCTGCTTGTTTTCCAGCCATCCTCACACTTCCAGCTTCTGATTGGCTGAACACACCTGATCCAGGTAATAAGCAGTGGGTAGGGCAGGGATTGTTGGAGAACAAGCAGGACCGTGACTGACCCCTCGAGGACCGGGATTGGCCACCCCTGCTGAGTCTACATGCTTTGCACACCTGGATTTGGGAAGTTTATCCCATCCCTCCTGACACGTCCTCTCATGCTCCATCAGACTGGACGGGAACTGTCTGTAAACTGCCATCTTCAGGTCTCACTACATGTTCTAAGGAGTCTGTGCTGCTTACCTGCTCCTTACATCACTTTTTTTACATATATGTAATGGCCAGATGATATCCTAAGGTGTAGTGCTCCTTTAAGCCATTCCAGCGTCCAGTTGTCTTGGCTGTATGCCTTGGATCATTGGACCTCATGCAAGAACCACTCGTACAAACAGTGTCTGAAGTCACAGTGTTACTGCCTGTCACACATGAACTAAGCTTTGTGGAATCAGCATTATTCATGATGATGCTTTGCACATAAAACCAATATGTTTTTTTCTAGTTATAAACAATGTTCTTTATATGCCAGATTAATATCTGCAAACTACTCTGTGAAGGTGTGCAGCAGGAAGAGAAGAAAAAAATAGACAGAGAGGGAGAAACAGAGAGAAGTGTTGAGCAGTTGAGGCATCATATGACTGCCAGCCATAGCCTGAGGGAGAACACAAGCACTGATGTGTGTCCCCAATAACGCAGTAGTTGGTTAAACATGGTTGAGGAAGGAAAGGGGCAATTGATTATGGCAGATGAGTGAAGATACGTGAGTCGTAATGTGGTTTGAAAAATCAAAACCTTTTCACATGTCAGTCAAAACTGCTTTATGTGTGCCTTAATCTGAGTTTAGTATTTTTATGTTGTTTGCTAACAACATATCAAAGGAACTCTCACAATGTAGTGAACTAAATGAACTGATATCCAGACACAAAGAATTGTATTTATTATGTTTTAATTAAGCTTTTTGTTGATATATTAAGATATTCACATTTTTCTGATAGTACGACATGTTATCACGTCATTAACCATAGTGATGCAAATCCATTGTTATGCTGCTGATACAGGAAGCAGATTTCAGACAGTTTACGACCCCCATCAACAGGCATCAAAGTGACAGACAAGGTCAGGAGGCCGGGTCAGATCTTTCCCAGCAAGAAGATGCTTCCATGCAATTAAAACATCACATTCTAGTGAGGCTAAATGCTATTCTATCACAGCCTTTATTTATTATGGCACATAAAGTTTCCTAATTCCCTTTGTTTCACTCTGGGTGCTTATACTGTCACAGATTGTTCCTTTGTGTTTTCTGTTTTAATTGTTTTGTTCTTCCCTAAAATTGAAAGATTATCATCGGCTTTTGTGTGCCCACAAATGTTATCCCCAGTTGGAAAGGGGTCTATTTTTGGATCCCTCACTGTGGAAGTTGACACCATTTTTTCCTCCTGCGCGTGCACGTAGCCTAGGCATGAAAGATGCTTTTTAAAAATGTGTATGCGCAGATGAGCGCTGCTGCATTCTGGTCTGTTTTCTATCCGCGTTATGTTGCACTCATTATGCTCTTGTGCATATATCATCTATAACAGATATGATTTTAATGATGCTGTTTGGGCTTTTATCCTTCCATCACTTTGATGAGCACATTTTCTAATAATAGTCTATGGATGTCTTTGTCTGAAGGCGCTTGAGGCCTGAGCTATAAGCACTTAATCAATGAAGAAAGAAAACCCTTTCTCATTCCTCCTTTGTGGCAAGCAATGCTGGGCAACATTAAGTGGGTATTTCCATGCAGGGGCCAACAGAGAAAGGGCTAATGTGCTTTCCAGTAAACTCTAACTTCCTTATTTGGGATTCGCTCATGAATCTCCCTTCTAATGGTTCAGTCTCATGGCCAAGCCCTTATAGGAAGGTCATAACTGTGTCTGTGCCACACTTTACAGGAGTCTTCTTTGTCAAGTAGACCTCTTGCTAACTCTTGCTAACAGAATCTGGTGCCAGACCTCTCTACGCCACATGACTGAGTGACCTTCCCCTCTTGAAACACCTGGCACAGCCTGGTCCACTCACCAAGCAGAAAGATTATTTTTCCCCTTATGGCTTTTCCCTTAGGGACTTTATAGACCATTTACTGTGGGCAGGGTTAGGATTATAAGGCAATGCAGCTATTAAACACAGACATTTTTCAGTATTTCACTCACAACTACAAACGCTGAGCTCATGGTGGTCCTCCATCATAAGTCAGACAATCACCAAAGTCAGTAGGATACGAGATCTGACAGCCATGAATGTCTCCACTGAATTTTCAGCCCATCCATTTGGTAGATGTTGAGATGTTTCAGTCAGGATGAGAGTGGTGCGACACACCAACGCTGCGATCCCCAGAGCCGCACAGCGATCACGGCTTAAAAAAAAAGAAGCTTTTGTCTCGTTTCCTCCTCTCCATATAATTGAACTTTTAAACCCTGCGTCAGTAACGTCACATCACCACTGTCAAGTTTGAGTGATTTATTGTGTAAGTGGTAGAGCGTGGGAGACACAGTCTGATATGATTTTGAGGATCTCATCAGTGATGTGTGGCCAACCTGTCAGTCATAGTTCGACCACAGAGAGAAAGGGGTACAGAATGATAGACTGTGTGCTTTCTGTAATCTGGGGCCTCTGTGTACATCTGATCCACGTCGTTATCTGTGTGTCTAATGTGTCTAATAGAGATGTAAAGCTTGCTGTGTTGCCATTATGGCTCGCCTAGCAGGCTGCTAACATACATTAGAGACATAAAAGAGCTCCCTGTTCGAGATGCTGAATGCATGAACCCAAGGCTTGATTTAGAAAGACGTGAGTCTGTGCTTGGGGTAGAAAGAACAAAGCAACGAAAGTACCAAATAGGTAGAAGAATACTGATGAAAAATGTTGTCAGTAAGCAGCTGTACCATAAAATATTGGCCATGTAAAGCACATGTTACCCCCACTTAGCACTAAATACAGAATAGTTCATCTGGTGGACAGAGTTAGTACAATGAGCCTGACATTGCCTCTCATTAAAGCTTGGAAGTCACTGATCTGTATATACTGTATTGTGTGTGTGTGTGTGTGTGTGTGTGTGTGTACCTCCGGGTGTACCTCCTGCTAGCTTCGCTAAATAGAGGATAAGTGGTTGGTGAGGTTTGTGTGTCTACTACATAGGAATCCCTCCTCCCCAATCTCTCACTCCAGCTACCCAGGGGAGTGGTAGACTGCGGGGCTAGTGTTGGCTGATTGACTCTGATACATGTGCTGCATATTTCATGCCCTCCAGTCTGTCCGCGTGAGATGCGGAGAGCGAGGGAGACACACTGATACACAGACTGAAAGAGACAGAGAGACAGTTGGAGACACAAAGGGAGACTGAGATCACATCGACCTTAACAGGGCAGTTGCATCCTGTGTGTATTTCTGCGTGTGTCTCTTTATAGTGATGTATTGTCTCCATTACTTACTCCTCTGTGACCCAATATGACATCAGTGAAGTCTGCTGCGCTCAGCAGTCAGCACGTTTTTACACAGCAACTTTGAGACCATGGAGCTGACAACCAGCAGCAGGTCGCTTTAGTCCCAGCAAGCATTAAAGGCAGGAGCTATGCTCAGTATACCTCAGTAGTCCTCCATGGAGTTCCCGTTTAGCGGTAGGGCAGGCACTCCATCTAGTTGTGCTTTGACAGCTAAAGTTGATCCACACTCAGTGATGTGTGATTATGAGGTTTATTTTACCAAGTGCTCCTGTTGGTCTGACACCAATTCATCATTTTTATTTTCGGGCTCACAGAATTTTCATGTGCCGTATTTTCACTTAATTCTAGACCTGCAATTAATGAGTGTTTTCATAATCAGTTAATCCTTTTGATTAATTTAATTTCTGTTTAGAAAAGTGCAAGAAATTTCCATTCCCTCGCAATTTCTCAGAGCTACAGGTAATGTCTTCACATTCCCTGTATTGTCTAAAGTGACTCCAAAATAGTCAATTTAAAACAATATAAAACTGAGAAAAATCCTCATATTTTAGATGCTAGAATTAGTTGTGCAGAGATTGCTAAAATATGTCACTAAGCAGAAAATGTTTTTGTGTCTGTGTCCAGATGAGGATGACGAAGGTGAGCGCCACACCGTGCCCCTCACACCGCTCGACAGCTTTTTCTCTGATGATGACTCCCTCAGACAACAAAAGAAGAAGAAGCCCAAAAAGATGAAAGAGGGGAAAATGCCCAAAGTTAAGAAGAGGAAAAAGGAGGTAAGGTGTAATTCTCACTCAACACCATCTGTCACGACCTCGGACACAAAAGACTGGCAGGCATTTTGGCTCAGGCTGTTCTCCACATTCTCTATTTCTCAACCCATTACTCTTTTGATGTCTCTGCAATTGGATCAGAGGTGTATTTTGGCTGCTGGGTTGCCTCTGTAATCTAAATGAGAGGCAGTGGACTGTCTCAGGCCTAGAGGAGGTTGGCAGCAGTGTCACTGTCACTGCCAGTGTAAGCTGTGGGCACCAAGTGCCAGTTTAGAGTGTAGATTTGTGCCTGTGGTGCTGGTGCTGAACGCAGGGACTGTAGGTCAGAAGCACAGCGTTTGTGCCAGCATAGCCATGGGTGTCGGAGATGTGACAGAGCAGTTTTGGTGGTTTCTCCAATAGTTTCTCCAACTCCAACGTTTAAACAAAAGGCTGTGGCAGGAAATACAGTTGATTAGAGCAAAGTTTCCAGAGTGTGTTAGAGAACGTTTCCTCTTAACTTTCCTTTTACCTGAAGGCAAGTGGAGGCGCACTCGAACAAAATAACTTCTCAAGACTGAAACTCATCAGGTCAGAATCTGATGAGTTAATGTGGCGTAACACTGGAAAAACAAAACAATAACCTAAGGTGCTTTAATTATTTACTTATGTGAGTATGAAACTTGTCACATCTTGTCATTTGATAATCCAACATTAATAAAGAATCATTAGTGCAGCTTAAATCTTGTCATGAAGTCAGCTCTCATGTTGCTAGAAAAACCTCATCTATCTTTGTTGTTTCCTCAAAATTTAGCCAAACCCAGAAGCTATCATCACTTTCTCTTGAGTGATTACAGGAATTGCTACTGCATTCCCAGTGTGTTTCCCGCTTGTATTGGCGATGGCTTTAACAGCGTCAGTGACATAGCCAGGATGTTCCCCTCTGCTGACTGGAGATGCCAGCAGTGCTGTGAGGAGCTTGGCTGGCCAGGCTGCCGCCCGGCCCTTTGGCTGCTTGTGGTAAACACAGAGCTCTGGGTCTCACTGAGCTAATGAGGGGGGGACTCCCTCTAACACTCTCTTCTCTTACACACACACACACACACAGACTCTGCTCTGTATTCTCCTCTTTCTTTCCTTCTCCTCTTGTCTCTCACATGTACCACCTCGCTTTGCCTTGTTCATGATTGAATTGGTTTTGTTACTGCCTTTGTTTGTCCTTTTTCTATCATTAATTCTTTCTTCCTTTCTTGCTTTTTTTCTTGTCTTTCTATTTCCTTCCCACTGAGGAGCCACTGCTGCTGTAATTCAGTTCCAATCACTCCCCAAAGGTTGGTGTCAGACAGGGGCCAAAAGTCAATTGGGGTCAGACAGTGTCAGTGGCACATCCTCTGCTTGGGTCAGAGCTACTGTAGGGAGGAAAGGTTATCCAGGGAGAGCCGTACTTGCCTTCTTTCTCTCATCTGCTGTGAAACAAAGGCACTGTATAGACATGAAGGAGTATTCTGTCTCCAGTTTGACAAACAGTCTATTAAATGAAGAGAATCTGAGTTTACAGAAAACAGTTGCATTTATTGGGAGAAGAAGAGGCTCCAGTTTAGCCACAATAAAACCTCCAAAACTGTGCGGAAGCTGTTTGCAGCTTCAGTATTTTGCTGGTTTGAGATGGGTCTCTGTGTTGTCCTCTCCGGGATTGTGAGTCATTGTATTGGAGTCTTCTTAAAGCAGCATTTGTACTCATAGATTCTGTTGAATATCCACTTCTTTGCTCATTTGACATTTTCTGTGGCATCCTCTGCAATCTCCCTAAGGCAGAGCCATTATAGAGAGACATCTAATTTGATTACGTTATCAGTACTTATCTGATTTTCTTCCCTCTGAGAGTAGAGACACCCTGACACACTGTTTACCACAGTGTCCTCTTTAGTCCTGTCATTTGTATGTAACATTGAACTGTGGGCCATGATGAGGTTGTTGCACAGTACTACCTTCTTTTTACAATTTACAATTTTTGCAACAGTGGTTCTGCTTTTTTGCTTTTTCCTCCTCCATCTCCACCTCCACTCCCATCCCCCATCCACAATCTTCAATTTACTCTCTCTCTCCTTCTTCTTATGCATAAATGAGATTTGTCTAGACTGGTGCTGGAGCACCAGCTCTGCAACCACAGGCCTCTGCATAACAAGCTCGTTATGCAAACGTGTCTGATTGGATGGCGCTGTTCCATTGGCTGCCACTGTGATAGAGTGTGTGTGTGTGTGTGTGTTGGAGTGGGGGTGGGGGGGTGTACGGATAGAAAGAAAGAGCGAGAGAGAGAAACAGAAAGGGGGAAAGCAGTTGAGAGAGAGAGTGACAGTGAGAAAGTAATGGGGTGGTGGGGGGGCTATGAGATGTGAGGGAGAGAAAGTGAGAGAAAAGGAAGGCGTGCGGGTGTCTGTGTGTGTGTGTGGGGGGGGTGAGCTTTGATAAAGAGAGAGAAAACTAGCAGGAGAGAGACAGAGAAAGAGAGCTAGAGCCAGACAGTGCTCAAATTCGGTCACCATGGCAACACAACCAGGCTGCTAGTAGGGTTGGCGGGCGCTGCGGCAACGTGAGCCTTTCCACTGCGCTACAGAGCAAAACGCCTGCAAGTCTCTCCATGGATCCACACAGGCCTGCTGAGCAACAGGCAGCGAGCAGACCACAAAGCTGCTGTGCACTTATTCACTCCTTAGTGTGTGGACACACGTGCACGCACAGACACATACGTTCTGTATATAGACATTTACAAACACACACACAGAAACACACAAGGAAAGAAGCACACCTAAAGAAAAGGAGATTAAAGTAATATCACCACACTCACACAAAAAAAAATGTACCAACGTATGCATATGCAGGCACGTGAACAGACACACATTCAAACACATGAACAGCATCAAAAATATGACTTTAGATCAAAGGGAGTAAGAAACACACCCACTCATAACATATATAGATACAAGCACAAAAAAGATGAACATGCACTACACACAGGATCAATTAAGTGAGGAGTGTATAATGAGAGAAACACCAGCTACTAACTCTCTCTTACTCACACTGTCACGAGCACGCACCAGTGAATTTGTTCATATGCAACACTCTTGATCACACAAACAACACCTGTTAACTGTTAAATCCATACAGCCGTCCAGATGTCTCACATTAAACAGGCAGAATGAAGCTCGGTCTACAGATCAGCTCTGAGCTGTGATTGGCTGCACTGCCTGAGGTGTTCTGTTTCTTGGTTTAGTTTGTTGTCGAAGCACATGTAAAAGGTGAATGTGCTCCTGACTTGACTCTTCAAGTTACCACTGTTAATATAATCCAATAGTTTATATACTGTATTTCATCAGAGGAAGAATAATAATCATAATATTAGTAAAGCAGTGACACTTTGGAATGATGTAATTTAATTTATGCAGATGCAATCAAGTAGTCGCATGTATCCAAAGTGCTTTATAGTATACTGACAGCATATGTTGTTAGTGTGGGTGGCCTCTGTGGGAGCACTAATACCCAGCGGTGGCAAAATTAATGCCATGCTTATTTGCCCTGTCATTGAGTTTCTTATTTTAATTAGCCTCGCGTTTTATCACTAGACGTTAAAGTCTCACTCAGAAGATAGCTCTCGACTTCTATCGTCACACCAGTGGTAAAATCAGAACTTAAACTTAGCTGTGACCCAGGAATCTGGCTTTGATGCTAACTTCAGTCAGTCACAGTCATGTCCTGAGCTGAAGTGAGATTCAAAGCCAGATTTTACTGGTTTACATTCATAAAAAATAATCAAAGTCTAACAAAAGCTCTTTGGGTGAAGTTTTCATTCAGTGAAAATAGAGGTTGAGGTTAAACACATCTTCATCTGCTCTAAAAGGAGCAAGGTCAGTGGATTCCATGTAACCCTATCAGTATGCTCATGTGCAGCTACAGATGATCACATAAACAATGCACCTGCTTACATACACAGTGTTTGTGTGTCCTTGTGCAAATGCTGCAGGGAGGAATCCAGGCAAGAGTTGACAGCGACCTGGATGAGACCTCAGAGGTGGAGGAGGAACGGGAACGTCCAGAAATAGGCTCTGAGAGTGAGAGCAGCATGTACAGCCCCACCAAGAAGAAGAAGAAGAAACCGAAGGAGAAGAAGGAGAAAAAGCCCAGGAAGAAGAAGAGAGATGAGGAAGATGAGGATGACGACGACGACGATGGGAACATGAAAGTATGTCTATGTCCATGGAGTTGACACAGACCATACCTTCAGTCCACTGGGTTGTGCATTATACATACTGTTATAATGAACACGCACATTTCTACAGAGGGCTCATATGCAGGTGCTGTGTCAACCAGGCCAGCAATGAATGAATATGATGATATAAATAAATATTAGTTTGTAGAATTATTACAGGTGCATTTCATGGAAATATACTAAAACCTGTAAAATATGATGCCCCCCAACCGTAAGTAGCCTTGCAGTCCAACAATAAAATTAAAAATTTAAAATGTAAAAATCAAAAATTGGCACTTATAATCTTACAATCAAAAGAAAACTGCTTGCATGATAAATGATAATCATCCATTTAACATGAATGTTTTATTTATTAAATGCTAAAGGCTATAATTTAACTTCATGTATGTGGATCTTTCTCATCTGTATGTCCCCAGGAACCCAAGTCATCTGGTCAGCTGATGCAGGAGTGGGGTCTTGAAGACGTTCAGTATGGCTTCACTGAGGACGACTATAAGACGATCACCAACTACAAGGCTTTCAGCCAGTTCCTCAGGCAAGCATCTCATTTTGTGTCTGGATTATCTTCCTATGTTAAACCGCTCTGTTCTGTTTCTGTGGAGAGTCCCTCACTGAGAGACTTGCAACAAAATCTCCACAGTGAGTCTAGAGTGTGGTGTGACGAGCAAACACTGCTCTTTTTGTTTGAGCTAGAAAGCTCGGCTGTTGGTATAAAGAGCCTGTCTCACCTGGGGCTGTCTGGCTCAGCTAAGCCTCTGCTCCGACAAAGTGGAGCATGAGCTCCTGCAGTGCCCTCTGTGAGTAGTCAGCTGCTTACTGGATGCCTGTGACAGCCAGGAAGCTCTGGGACTCAGTGCTCTGACCCACTATCTTTCATAGGCCAGCGTGCCAAACCTCAAGCTGTTGCCTGACAAATCACAAACATGATATACACACAGCAAAGCAGGGAGAACAAAAATTAAGGGGCAGTGGTTTGTCAGCAAATCAAGACCCAGCTCCCTCCAGTGCTAAGGGAGGTAGGGATTACATCAACAGGAATCAGGGGTGGCATAATAAAGCTGCTGTTGTTGTCTCGTCTCCTCTAATTTTACTCAGGCCTCTCATTGCCAAGAAGAACCCGAAGATTCCCATGTCAAAGATGATGACAGTGTTAGGGGCCAAGTGGCGAGAGTTCAGTGCCAACAACCCGTTCAAAGGCGCATCTGCCACTGCTGTGGCCGCTGCTGTGGCTGCCGCCGTGGAAACGGTTACCGTGGCACAGCCGACGTCTGTCAGCAGCAGCCAGCCGAGCTCTCAGTTGGGGCCAGTGAAAAAAGCCAAAACCAAAGAGGGAAAGGGTAAGGCGTAGTGAACTGTGACAGATCGCATATTTTTAGAAACAATAGCGAGGATAGCGCTCAGTTAACGTGTCTGCTGTCTGAATCCCCTTGTTGCAGGACCAGGTGTGAGAAAGAAAAACAAGACTGTGAAGGAGGTGAAGAAGAAACCGAAGCCGAAGAAGACCAAATCAAAGTCGGGCCAAAGTGGGAAGAAGAAGAAAGCATCCTCGGTACATTTTGCTTTTTAGCTGCACGGTTTTCCCTCACCTCATTCATCCTCTGTGCTAGTGTGTATTTTCAGTGACATCAAAGTGACCAGACTGTTGACTGCACTTACTGTGAAAGTTATTTTACTTCTGTGAGTAGCTCGGAGCTCTTTAGTTTGCACGTATGCTTTTCCAGAGTGAGGAGGACTTCCTGGAGGAGTCAGACTTTGATGACATCAGCATCCACAGTGCCTCTGTGCTTTCTGATACCTCAGGGGCCGCCACCAAGAAAAAGGCCCGACGTGGGCGGAAAAAAAGGAAAAGTATGTTTACTGTCTACACTTGCTGTGCTCGGTGGTGTGTGTTTTTCCCTCCAAAATCCCACTGAAATCCCTCAGATCCAGACTGTTTGATTATGGGTAATGAGGAAATTAAAATGGGTGTTTTTTTTTTTGCTTTATTTATTTTGGGAATGTTTTCTGAATGCAGTTTCTCAGCAGTTATTGCCCTCACACTCGTGGACTCCTGTTCACACTTAGAGGCTGCTCAGTATAGTGTGTAAACAGTTTGAGTCCTTACACCCTTAGTTACTGAGCAGCTGCGGACTACCTGCATTTGGGTATTTACCTCTTTCTTTTGCCCGCTCCAGAGGAGGATGGTGATGGGTATGAGACAGACCACCAGGACTACTGTGAGGTTTGCCAGCAGGGTGGGGAGATTATCCTGTGTGACACCTGTCCCAGAGCCTACCACCTGGTCTGTCTGGACCCTGAGCTGGAGAAGGCCCCCGAGGGCAAATGGAGCTGTCCACACTGTGTGAGTAGATTAGTTAGGTCATGTTAGGTCTTTATATGCACAACTGCTTTTTAGTCACAGACATTTGAATCAAGGAGTTGACCGTTTATTGTCAGTGGTTAAACAGTTTGATTTGGCTCTGCTGTTTGAGGGAGGTCTCAAAGGATCCGTGCAGCAACACGGATTCTGCTGATCCTCACCTCTTAAACATAAAACATTGGAAATCTTAGTTCATTCATGAACTACTATAATTAACAGAGTAAATGAGACAAGTGTTAAATTATGTCCACACTGTATACATGCATTTCAGTAAGACTCACATTCCCCTTGAGTCTTGTTAGTTGACATTATAATATATGTGAGTGTTACTAGTGTAAAGTCATTCAAGTCTATAGTGCATAATAGTTATGTAATTCATAACTTGTCATTGAAACTTTGATTGTGTGATTTTCTTCATAAAAAAATAAATACTATAAAATTATTTGTCAAAACAATGGATTAACTTAAATGAGCAGTATTTAACCTGCTGTGCTAACTGTGTCTCTCAGGAGAAAGAGGGAATCCAGTGGGAGGCCAAAGATGAAGAGGAGGATGAGGAGGAGGCCGCAGGTGAGGAAGAGGATGACCACATGGAGTTTTGTCGAGTGTGTAAAGATGGAGGCGAGCTGCTGTGTTGTGACACCTGCCCGTCTTCCTACCACATTCACTGCCTGAACCCGCCTCTCCCCGAGATACCCAACGGAGAGTGGCTGTGTCCTCGCTGCATGGTGAGTCGAGGCTGTATCCAGATGTCAGTCCAAATACAGCACGTTGTAATATTGGTCAGGCAAAACATATGCTGTATGTGTGCAAACCTAATGTGATCTTTAAAGGTTTAAAGCCTAAACATTTTTCAGAACCTCTAAATTTCCTAATCAATATATACTTATCAGCATGCTTTACATATTGCAGAATTTTATCCGAACGCTATACAGAAGTGTTAAGCTACAGATGCAATGCTCATTAGGGAGGTTTTAAATTACTCTGTGTATTAATGTGATCTAAAATTATGGTGAAGTTTGGGTTTATGTGTCGGGTATTATGGCTTTCTAGGTATATAAGCAGCTTTACGGGTGATAAGAGAAGACCATGGTGCCATTTACCATCTCTACCTGCTCTGACCCATATCCAAACGTATGTGTGAATATTTGCTCTGATCTTTTATTTTAGTGCCCCCCACTGAAAGGTAAAGTACAAAAGATTCTGCACTGGACATGGGGAGATCCTCCATTGCCAGCTGAACTGCCTGCAGGCCCCGACGGCAAGCCAAATGATCCGCTGACCAAGCCCCCACTCAAGGGTCACCCGGAGAGGGAGTTCTTTGTGAAGTGGGCTGGCCTTTCGTACTGGCACTGCTCCTGGGTTAGCGAACTGCAGGTGAGAGACCAGAAGTAGGTCCAGTATCAAATTAACACTCCTGTTTTAAGTCACAGGAACTGTGTGTTCTTTTTGCTAGATGTGGGACACAGAACAGTTTTTACACTGGACCATCTTTTGCAGTTTAATATAAAATGACAATGCATGTTTTTACAACCATAGAGCTGTCAGTGTTAAAAAATACCCCATCGAGGGTTTCACATGTCAAAAACTACAATCAAAATTAGTGAACAATTCAGAGCACTCAAACTTGGCTGACGCTTAATTTAGTGATAAAAGAGCAATTGATTGTTTTCAGATGTGGCCCCTGAGAAGGCTCGCCTCTTTTCTTTAGAGACAAGACAGCGTTCTTAATTTATTTTGTAGCTGTCTTCCCTTCATTAAATCCTTTCTGGAACTTTGAGTAGTTAATCAAATTAGTCCCAGTGTCTTCGTGGCTAGATTATACATTGCATTCTTGTACGAAGCATTCTTTTGCCAGAGGTGGTGCTGAATGAAACTAAGCAGAACTGATTGCTGTGCTTTGTCTGTTGTGCAGCTGGAGTTGTATCACACGGTCATGTATCGGAATTACCAGCGTAAGAACGACATGGACGAGCCTCCGCCGTATGACTACGGCTCCGGGGAGGAGGAGCTTAACAGCGAGAAGAGGAAGAGCAAAGACCCCCAGTATGCTGTGATGGAGGAGCGCTTCTACCGCTACGGCATTAAACCAGAGTGGATGGTAATCCACCGGATACTCAACCACAGGTGGCTGCTCAAGAATATGAGTTTAACAGTTGAAAAACTAGATTCTTAGTTTGGTTTATACTTTTTCATGGGCTGTAATATCACTTCATTAATTATTCTTCACAGCAGAGCTTATATCGGCATACTGATTGTAAAATCACAGAAAAGTATTGATGGATATCAGGGAAAACCTGGACATTTTTCCCTTAGGGGTTTTCCACTCATATGTAAAGACATTTATTTAAAAAAGGTTCACAATATAAGTGTTAAGTTTTGCTATCTGAGATAAGCTCTGCAATCCAATCATATATTCAAAGAGTTGCTGTCTTTATCCCACTGCAGCTGTAATTGTAGGGAGAACAAGAAATTACTTTCATGTCACTTTTGTGTGTAATATGTGTCAAACCACATTAACCAGTGTCAACCAACTCATTTTAAATGTGTTTTTGGAAAAGGAGCATAAATACTAATTAAAATCCTGCTGAGACCATGAGTTTTTTGTTTTCTGTTTCTGTTTAGTTTTGATAAGGATGGGGATGTGCATTACCTGATCAAGTGGAGAGACCTGCCCTATGACCAGTGCACATGGGAGGTGGATGATTTCGACATCCCGGAATACGACGGTCATAAAGCTTCTTACTGGGACCATAGGTTGGTTAACAACAAATACAAGTTGTTTGAACTCTGTTCCTTCCCTTAGCTGTTCTCAATAGTGTGGAGATCACAGTGATTGTGACTAGAGTAAATCCCTGGCACTCAAAAATAAACAAAGACATCTGCTGCTGTTTCCTTTCTGCCCTGCTCTCTATCTGTGATGCCCCTGTTAGAGTCGTTTGCCTCATCATGTTGCCACATTTATTTTCCCAGGGAGCAAATTCTAGGGGAGGACCAACGCCCCCTGGTGGTGCGGAAAGGGAAGAAACTAAAAGAGGACCATCCAAAGAGGGAGGTCCCTCCTGATGCTCCCATCATAGATGTAAGTTGGGATATTTAGATGTACAGCAGTGCTGAGCTGCCCTAGTTATCTGTTTCATTTTGGGAATAGTAGACTTCACTGATACCGAGTGCTTGATGCAGTAGCTTTCTCTCGCATGTAATAATGTGGGCGTTATGATTTAGCATGATAAGCTTGCACTTAATCTTTATATATGATTTCTATTCAACTGAGCCGTATTTCACCCAAATAGCTGACTTTGATCAGAGTAAATCTTCTACAATATACATCTATATTCTTATTTCACCAGCCAACCATCAAGTTTGAGCACCAGCCATGGTACATTAATGCCACTGGGGGAACACTGCACCCATACCAGCTGGAGGGTCTGAACTGGTTAAGGTTCTCCTGGGCTCAGGGAACAGATACGATCCTGGCTGATGAGATGGGTCTCGGAAAGACAGTACAGACAATAGTGTTTCTCTACTCGCTCTATAAAGAGGTAAGGGTGAAAGATGCTCATATGCTCATAGTATGTCTCACATTTTGGTTCTCTGATTGCACTGTAAAAGGGGAAAACTATCAGTATCAATCTCTGTAATACAAATGCTAATATACATTTGATATGATTAAATCATATTGGAGAATGAAAAGGTACACAATAAAATGCTTCTTCCTTGATGTGAGAGTTGCTTAGTTGTGAGTTTCTTTTCTCTACGCTCAGGGTCACTCTAAGGGGCCTTTCTTGGTTAGTGCGCCCCTCTCCACTATCATCAACTGGGAAAGGGAATTTGAGATGTGGGCTCCAGATTTCTATGTGGTGACGTACACCGGGGACAAAGACAGCAGGGCGATCAGCAGGGAGAACGAGTTCACCTTTGAAGACAGTGCAGTGAAATCAGGACGCAAGGTGTTTCGCATGAAGGTACGTCATACTCATCACCCATCATAGCACACCTACATCTTATGATTATACATCTATATTAGTCAACAACAAATACGCGTTCCCCTTACAGAAAGACACTCCTATCAAGTTCCACGTGTTGTTGACGTCGTATGAGCTGATCACTATAGACCAAGCCATTCTGGGCTCTGTCACCTGGGCCTGCCTGGTGGTAGACGAGGCCCACAGACTGAAGAACAACCAGTCAAAGGTAAAACAGGCTTTTTTGCACAGATAGCAGCAGTTATAAGCCTTTGTTAGAGGTTAAAGGAGTGGGAAATGTTTGTTATCCAAGAAATGGAAAATCTGATAAAATGTGGTACATTTTTTGCAAAGTTTTGCAGGGCATGCATCATTGCTGCTCTCTTTTTATCAATTTCTCTGGGGATATCGAGTTCCCATATCTTGTACAATGTGTCCTGTCCAGTTTTTCAGAATCCTCAACGGGTATAAAATCTACTACAAGCTGCTGCTGACTGGGACTCCTCTTCAGAACAATTTAGAAGAGTTGTTCCACCTGCTTAACTTCCTCACCCCAGATCGCTTCAAGTAATGCTTGTCTTTGTTCATTTTTCCAGTAGTGCTTAGCCAGGGCATCAAATAGGTTCCTCCTTAGATAGATGTATAAATAGATAGATGGACAGATAGATATGATAGACAGGCTAGAAATGCTCTTTTCTTTGAGCATAGCTTACTCTCATAATATAATTTTTCTTTGTGTGACCTGTGACCTGCACAGTAACCTGGACGGCTTCTTGGAAGAGTTTGCCGATATCTCTAAAGAGGACCAGATCAAGAAGCTACACGACCTGCTCGGCCCTCACATGCTCAGGAGGCTGAAAGCTGATGTCTTCAAGAACATGCCTGCAAAGACAGAGCTGATTGTCAGAGTGGAGCTTAGCCCCATGCAAAAGTATGCCCCCAGTAATAAAATAAATATTATTTTTAGAGTAATAGTTGATAATGTGCAGTGCAGCACTGGAGTCTGTGCCATCTGATAAACCTTTGTGCCTACACAGTGTAATAATTATATAGTGGGGCTCAACTAATCATAACACTTAATCAAGACAATATACTGTAACTCAACTGTCAGTGCAGATAAGAAAATTGTTGAAAATAAATGCTAAAACATTTGTGTGGTTTGGAAAAGCTTTTCAGTAGCTGACGGTATTTTGGCTGTGAAGATTGTACAACAACTGCACAGTGTGAAGGATAGAAGTCTTGCAGCTTAACCATTGTTGTGGTTCATAAGCAATGAAATGTGGTTTGTACTTAAATAGGTCCAGCTCTCCACTCTCCACCATCATGTTTTGTTTATTTGCTCAAAGAATAATCTGTATTTTTTATTAAATGCAAGTAAATCAGTATAATTCAATGAACATTTTACTCAATCTCATCTCCATCCTCTGACCTTTAGGAAATATTACAAGTTTATTTTGACGCGAAATTTTGAGGCTCTGAACTCCAAAGGTGGAGGGAACCAGGTGTCCCTGCTAAACATTATGATGGACCTGAAGAAGTGCTGCAACCATCCCTACCTGTTCCCTGTGGCTGCTGTGGTAAGTGTGTGTGTGCGTGTTCCCAGTACAGAATATGTAATGAATAAATGAAATGTAGTTGGCATAGTAAGTGTTTTTGCTCCAAGATATGACTGTTTTACATTATTTTGTACTCAGCAAGTTGTAACCTATTGATCCAAAGAAGTCATACGTTTCTCTAGTTGATGTCTGGATTTAATTTCTGTCTCCATAGGAAGCTCCTGTATTACCCAATGGTTCTTATGATGGCAACCTACTGGTGAAGTCCTCAGGAAAACTGACTCTGCTTCAGAAAATGCTGAAGAAACTCAAGGACGAAGGACACAGAGTTCTCATTTTCTCTCAGGTAATAGTTGGATAAATATTACAGCTGCTCTGTGAACTCAAGCTTTCATTGATCAGTGGCCATGAAACACTAAAAATCCAGCCGACTGTATTCCAGGCTTTTCATTGCCAGTGTCAGTTGTAGGTGGTAAATCAGTTGATATTTTATCAAAGCTCATTTTGAGTGAAGGTGTAGCAATTTCTTAGCTTTAAAAAATGTGATTATTTTGATCCCAGCTACATAAACTTTTAAAATGTGTGTCTTTCTGTACAGATGACAAAGATGTTGGATCTCCTTGAGGATTTTCTGGAGTTCGAGGGTTATAAATATGAACGTATTGACGGAGGAATTACTGGAGGTCTAAGACAGGAGGCCATCGACCGCTTCAATGGTGACTTTGTCAATCCAGAATCTGTCTGGTTAAATTTGTGTGGACGCACGCTTTCCTCTACTTTGCTTTTGCTCACTCTCACACATTCACACACAAAAAAAAACACATTCTCTGCTTTGGTTTTTGTCACAGCACCAGGCGCTCAGCAGTTCTGCTTCTTGCTTTCAACGCGAGCTGGAGGGCTTGGCATCAACCTTGCGAGTGCAGACACTGTCATCATCTATGACTCTGACTGGAATCCTCATAATGATATCCAAGTACTGATTTGTCACAGAATATATGATGGACATGTGCATGCTTTAATTTAGTTAGATCTTGGTGGTATCTGTTTAAATACAGTTGCTTAATAGTACAGTTTTTACTATTTACTGCTGCTTTCCTCTCATTCCATCTTCTCCCAGGCTTTTAGCAGAGCCCACCGTATAGGTCAAAACAAGAAGGTGATGATCTATCGTTTTGTGACGCGAGGCTCAGTGGAGGAGCGAATCACTCAGGTGGCGAAAAGAAAGATGATGCTGACTCACCTGGTGGTGCGGCCTGGCTTGGGCTCCAAAACTGGCTCCATGTCCAAACAAGAATTGGACGACATCCTCAAGTTTGGCACCGAAGAGCTTTTCAAAGATGAAATGGAAGCAGCGCGAACCATGGGTACGTCCAAATTTCCCTCTAGCTAAGAGGATTTGGCACATAATGTAGTTTGCTGACACCCCTTGGTGTTTTGTGTTTGTTTTGTGATTCTACGCTCAATTCAAAAAGGCTCCAAGCACTGGCCGTGTTGAACATATCTGAAAAAAAACTAAAATGCCAGTGAATCCATTTAATTGTTGTCTCGTCATTCTGCCATTCATTTTACTTTTAAATCCTTTTTGTATAGAACAAAGCTTCAGACTTGGGTAAACATACTTGTAATCTGCTCACAAATGGCTGCCGTTAGTCATTAACTAAGAGCTTCGCGTCAACAGGTGACAACAAAGACGGTGAGGAGGGCAACGTGATTCACTACGATGACGATGCCATCTCGAAGCTGCTGGACCGCAGCCAGGACGCCACTGAAGACACAGAGATTCAGAACATGAACGAGTACCTGAGCTCCTTCAAGGTGGCTCAGTATGTGGTGAAGGAAGAGGATGGAGAGGTGAGAATGTGCCCATGTTTATCAGTTTGATGAATGAGTTCACACAATAAACAATCAACCACCTATAGCAGGTCAGTATGTTTCATTCTGCATTGTTACAACTTCAAAAACAAGATGGTTGCTGGGCTTGTGGGTTTGAAAGGTTTTAGTGAGGAGATTTGGGTTTTGTTTGTAGTGGAACGTTTTACCACCACTTGTATGAGGATGCATATGCACTGCATGAGCAGAGGGTGTGACGTGATACACATTTTTGCTGACTTTTACTGTAAAAGATACTAATGCACCAACAAAAGAACAAACTGCTGGCAAAGGTTTAAACACTGCTTTGTCAAATAATTTAATGATGTAGGATATGCTTTCAGCATGGTAAAAACTTACAGATACACAAATCACAGTGTACTTTCAATTCATAGCAGGTCCACCAGGAACCTGAGCCTTGTTACTTGTCAGCATCAACATAGTTATGCAATGAAATATTGACACATGTTGTAACGTGCAACACAATAAAGGCATACAGAGAAATGCAATGTGTATAAACTGATAAGCCAGGAATTGTAGACATTGTAGAAATACAACTGAAATATATCCAAATAAATGTCAGTAAATTTCATAACAGTAACATTTAGGTTATGATGTGGGAACAGCAGTTCACTTTGCATCTCTCTGTAGTAACTCAAAACACAGTTTACACTTAACATTTCCTAAACTGCGTGTGTGTGTGTGCGCTCATGTTCAGGAGGAAGTGGAGCGGGAGATCATCAAGCAGGAGGAGAACGTGGATCCAGACTACTGGGAAAAGCTTCTCCGCCACCACTACGAACAGCAGCAGGAGGATTTGGCGCGAAACCTGGGCAAAGGCAAACGCGTCCGGAAGCAGGTCAATTACAACGATACGACCCAGGAGGACCAAGGTAGGATCTGTCAGCACACACTGACACGCGGCTCACATGTCTAGTTGTGTTGTCTTTCCTTCACCAAAAGGTATTAATTTTTAAAACTATCATGCTAAATTATTTGTTGGTAGCATTTTTGAAGCAACAGCCAACAGTCTAAATAAACAACTTTTGGGAGCTTATTGTGTGGTTTGATTTTGCTGCAGTTAAGCACCTACAAGGTGTTTTATTGCCTCCAGCAGTCAATACTGAATGTTGCTTTTCATACTGGCATTCTAGGAGCTGATGCCCCAACACTGCCATCACACTAATCACACACAAATCAACAGATTACCTTAAAAATTAAGGTTTTCCTCTGAGCTGAGCATGAAAGTCACACAGGTCTATTTTGAGTAGTTTTTTTCTATGATGTAATTATAATTTGTGGGCTTTAAAGTGAGTCATTTGTAGTGAAGCTTTGAAGATGTCACTACAATCTGTAGCATCCATCTGGTGCCATAATGGAAGCACATTTGCCATGTCTAAGTAAAACTATCTAAATATATAATTAATGGACCACAATGTTGTTCAATGGTCATCTGAGTGACACTGTGAGAAAATGCTGATACAGTGGATGGGTTTAATTAATTAATTAATACAGTTTTTAAACCCATCCAGTTAATTATTCAAACCCATCGATTGTATCAGCATTTTCTCACTGTGTCACTCAGACGACCATTGAACAACACTGTGGTCAGTACTTTGTCCCTGTATTTGATTATGGTAAAATTGTACAGACCAGTGTAACACCCTCTTTGCTGAATTTAGTGTACTTCAACAACGTCATTTCGGCATAAATTTTACAAAAATGAATCATCTTGTTTGTCCTGTTTGGCTATAAGTGTCAATGAGAGCTGTTGACGTCCATTAAATCTACCAGAGTTTGCTATACTGGCCTAAAGCTTGCTTGTATTTCATTTGTACACATTTATAGTCTCCTCAGCTGGTTTTGAAGCACTTCTTGTTAATAGTTCAAGAGCATCTATGTCTATTGCAGTTATACAGTGTCTCTAGTTGTACTTTTCAATAGTGGCTTCATGGTCCGGACAGCCACAGCTCCACAGTAGTTGAGTACACTCTAAGTTTAAAGTGATTGTCTGGCAGAGTATTCAACTCTCACCTCAGGACAGAAGTGGTACAGTATGTGCATGCCCAGCTGTAGTGGTCTGTAGTAAGCTGCAGTGCCATGGCGCCCTCAAGTGGCCACCAACAGAAGCGAACACAATGTACTGTTTCTCTTTGATATGTGGCTCAGAATGGCAGGATGATCTTTCAGACAATCAGTCGGAGTACTCTGTGGGGTCGGAGGACGAGGACGAAGATTTCGAGGAGAGGCCTGAAGGTAGGCAACGAATAAACATCATTACCTTTATAGAGCTATTGATTCGTTTTGGTTTTGTGATGCAGTGCATCTCGTTGAAAACACTAAGCCAGACACATTTTGAAATTATTACATGTTATGAGTCTGTGAGAAAAATGCTTCTAACAGTGGTTTTATTTTTCGTAGGTGGACGCAGACAGTCTCGTCGGCAGCTTAAGAATGAGAGAGACAAACCTCTGCCACCTTTACTGGCACGGGTTGGGGGCAGTATTGAGGTATGAATGACAGATTGTAGGCATTTCATTTTTTCGTCCTCCTTGTGCATCTTGTGCATCTTAAAATGTAGGTGTACAGACAGCAAACAGCAGAAAGTACTGTATTGTAGACCATGAAGTTCAGTACAGCCTGTTTTAATGCATATGAGTGAATACAATCCTCCTAACAAATCAATATGCACAGATGATGTTGCTCAGTTTGTGTAGTCTTTCTGTTGTGTCTTTGACTTTACGGACTATACCCTACATCTTTTCCTGCAGTATGTTCACACCATTTTCTGTCTAAAGCTGCTTCTTCTAATTAATAGGTCCTGGGGTTCAATGCTCGCCAGAGGAAAGCCTTCCTTAATGCGATCATGCGCTGGGGCATGCCTCCTCAGGATGCTTTCAACTCCCATTGGCTGGTTAGAGACTTGAGAGGGAAGAGTGAGCGTGAGTTCAGGTAAAATTACCTCACTTTGTTGAGCGTAGTTGTGTTTGTTATTTCTAATGTAAAGAGGCTGCACTCTATTACAGTGCTACCACTACAGTTACAACAGCTATGGCTCCTTTAAGGAGCAAGACCCTCAAAGTAGTAGTACTGTAAGGCTAGTGCTACTGGTACTGACAGTTGTACCACTGCTAGGTAGTTGCTAGAGAGATACAGAGAGTACACATTTAAATACACTCAGCTTGAACTTACAGGAGTTGTCTACACACCATTTGTATGTTTTTACTGTGGATTGTAAATGGATCTTCCCAAAGTCTTTGACTGTTGCTTACTATTATCAGTCACTTCTCAACAATGTAGGTGTGGTACATTGTTTAAGCATGTGTTGTATTAGTAGTAATAATAAAAACTAATACTATCATTGCACTACTTCTGCTAATGCTGCTACCATTTGTGTTATTGTTCTTACTACTATGACATCTTCAGGATTTTAGAGATATTGAGGACCTGAGTCGCAAAATGATTTTTGTATTGTACTATTTTTATTGATTCAATGAGGTGTAAAGTCACATTTGCAGTAAATTCTGTTATATTTCCAGAGATAAAGGTCTGTGGTTTAAAATGACACTGATCACATTAAAACCACCAGATGGATGTTGTCGATGATCAGTGTATACTACGCAGTGCCAGGAACAGAATGCTGTTAGAAAAGTCACATTTGAAGATCATCTAAAAATACTAGAATCAGCTACACACCATTTGTATGTTTTAACTATCTTACTATCACCAGTCACTCCCCACCAATGCAGGCGTGGTACATTGTTTTCAGCATGCGTTGTATTATCATGCTAATACTATCTTCTGCTACTCAATAATGTATATGCATGTATTATTCTGATACTGCTGTATGAGATGCTGCAGCATCAGTGTTACTATTTCCCTGATTGTTAAGAGCAGTTAAAATATGGAGAAGAGGAACCTCTGTGTCTGTGTGCAGCTGTAGTAAAGTGTTTTCCCTCATCAGGGCCTATGTGTCTCTGTTCATGAGACATCTCTGTGAGCCCGGGGCAGACGGAGCAGAGACCTTTGCTGATGGAGTCCCACGTGAGGGATTGTCTCGTCAGCATGTTCTCACCAGGATTGGAGTCATGTCCCTTGTCAGGAAAAAGGTACTGGTTATTCAGCCGAAGCCAGCTTTAACACAGAATACCAAGTCTTCTGTTGGAGTACTGTGAGATTAGAGAAAGTAGGTCAAACTGTTCAGGCAGAGCCAAGAGAAAAGTTATACTCTTTGGGTACGTTCCTGTTTTAGACATGATACAAACTACAAATTTAGATGTTTTGTTGCCTTTGCTTTCTACGTATACACCTGGGTAAAGAAAATGATTTAGCTTCTGGACTAGTGGTTTCTGAGGTTGTTACATTAGTGTGTAAAGTCTTTCCTGTTGGTGCTAAATGGAGATTAATGAAGTCAGGTTGTGCCATTAAAATTTAAGGGTGTTTTAACTAGTAAAGACTTAAGTAATGTGCAAATTCAAAGCTGCAAAAACAAGCTGTAGGATAATTTCCAGAAATGACAAATTTAAGGTGATAAACAATATATTAAACCTTTATGCTATATATAAAGCATAGAAAAATATATAAATATAGTAAAATATACAAGAATTGGCACAGTATTTTGTAATATATACATTATTATCAAATGTCAGGTCAGATATGTAACCATATTCAACAAGCCCAAAACCTAAAAATATTCCATTAAAGTGCCAAAGAAAAGCAGCAAATCCTCTCATATGAAAGTCTGGAGAATATTTTTGGTATTTTTCAGTATTTTGCCATAAAAATGACAGACATTATTACCTCATTATCAAAATAGTTGCCATTTTTTGCAATTCAGTACACATAGGAAAGTAGGCCATCCCATGGAGGTGTAGGATTTTCATTTTATTACAGTTGAACCAATCTGTTTTGTAGGTGCAAGAGTTTGAGCACGTAAACGGGAAGCTGAGTTCTCCAGATCTGATTCCCATTGGGATGGAGCTGAAGAAACTGACAGAGAGTTTATCTTCTGACCCCAACACGCCTGTGCCAGCCAGCCCTGTCACTACACAACCCGGCACCCCTGTCCCACCAGGTCAGAGCAAAGTATCTGCGCTGATAATGTTTTATTTTTCTCTCACGCAAAGTTCGTCCACAGAAAAAAAAGTTTTGAATGAAGAAAATGTTTGAGCTTTTGTTGTTTTCTGGCCTGTAGAGAAAACTGAGTCCCTCTTGTGTACTGCTGAGGACAAGGAAACCACAGAGCAAGACAGCAAGAAAGTGTCAGATCAGGAAGTGAGTCCTATTTTTCTTTTCACTACCCATCACTTTCATTCTGGTTTCTTTCTCTCCAAGCTTCATTACACTTTAACCATAACTCATCTCATCATAGCATCCTCAGAAGAAGCTCCTGTCAAACTAAGACACCTTCTAACTTGTGTTTCTGCCCTTTAACAACTTCCCTCCTTCTTCTCTTCCTGTTACCCTGTCTGTTTTTCCCTTGGCAGGCTTCCAGCGCAGAACCAGCATCTGCACCTGAGAAGGCAGCTGACAGCGAAGAGCGCAAGGCCAGCTCAGAGGAGAAAACAGGAGATGAGAGGGACAGAACCGAGTCACCTTCCACAAAGACAGAGCCATCTGCCAACCCAAAAGAGTACGCTTTGAAACAGACAGAGCTGTCATGCAGCCAAACATCACCTAAAAGTGAGTGACGCTTGATCCATGTGCTGCAGATCTTCTCTGCGAGGCTGTATTTTGTTTAATTTAATATGTTGTGTGTCTGCTGTCCTCAGTGGAGCCCTGCAAAGACACAGAGAAGTTGTCAGAAAAAGGAGACACTGATTCTCCTCTGACAAAAACTGAAGACAAGGAAAATAAGTCAGGTATACATGCTATGAATCACTGAGTGAAATGGGTATGAATGATACAATAAATGTGCTCTTTTTCCAGAAAGCAAAGCGATCTTTAGTGATAGTCCATTATATAAATGTTTCTGCCATTTATGTAGCTGTTACAGATGATGTGAAGAGTGAAGATGCATTAGAGGGTCGATTAAATGGAGACAAAGACACTTTGGATGAGATGGATGAGAGCAGGAAGGAGGACAAAAATGGATTCAAAGCCAAGTTCATGTTCAATATCGCTGATGGAGGTTTTACAGGTAAGAATAAATCAGACCTTTTTTCATCCTGAATCAACCAGGCACCGAACAAAGATGATCAAGTATATATCAAGTATATTAGCAGCATGCTGTGATGTGAATGTGAAGGAGGGATGAGACATAGTAGTATTAATTCTGATTATACTTTATATTATCAGCCAGACACTTGAAGGCTTCAGTATGTGTGGTGCATTTTAAAACTATACAAACGTTTGTTATTGGTAAATACACTGACATAGATTGGAAATATATTATCAAATGGCACTGACTCATTTCCATCTCCTGCAGCTCTGTGGTGAATTTGGCTTTTTCTTAAGCCAAACAGCAGAGAAACTAGACTGATGTGATGTTTACTCAGAAATTCAAATACTTTTTCATCTCACTGTTGGAAGCCTTAGATTTAAATAAAACTCTTTTGATTTCATGACTTCACAAAGTCACTTTCTAATTTAGTTTCAGTGGAAAAAATTTCACTGATCGCACCATCAGGCGATTTTCTGAGTCTGATTTCCAGCTAAAGGAGACAGTTGCCTTTTCTTTAGACTCTCTAAGTTCACTGTAAGTAAAGGGCAGTGTGTATGCGTTTTTACTTGATGAAGTTATTTGGTTTTGTCACTAATCTTGATTATGACTTTTCTTTTTTGTAAAAAACTGTCTGTCTTTATATTTGTGTTGCCAGAGTTGCACACGCTGTGGCAAACTGAAGAGCGAGCAGCGCTGTCTTCTGGAAAAATGCATGACATTTGGCATCGTCGCCACGACTACTGGCTGTTGGCTGGCATCGTAACGTATCCTTTCCCAAGTGTAGGAGCGAGAAGCTCTGACAGTAATGTGCTTACTACCAGAGCGAGCTGCTGCCATGGAACAGTATAAAACTATCTTGCTGTTCTGTTTGAAGTATTTTGTGAGGTTCTGTGCTCCCATTTATTTTTCCTGACCAGGACTCTATCTCAGACACGGCTATGCTCGCTGGCAGGACATTCAGAATGATCCACGCTATGCTATTCTGAATGAGCCCTTCAAGACTGAGATGCATAAGGGCAACTACCTAGAGATGAAGAACAAGTTCCTAGCTCGCCGCTTTAAGGCAATTCTGAAGTCTCTATAATTAAAATTAACTACTGAAGGCTGAAATGATTCAAGGATTAAAGGATTTATTATATCTGAATTCAAACTAATTTTAACTCCTGCCTATCATGTCTGTCTTTAATACACTGTCTTTTTATTTCTCTCATTCTCTCTCTGTAGTTGTTGGAGCAGGCTCTGGTGATTGAGGAGCAGCTCAGGCGGGCAGCTTACCTGAATATGACCCAGGACCCCACTCACCCGGCCATGGCTCTCAACGCTCGTTTTGCTGAGGTGGAATGCCTGGCAGAGTCCCACCAGCACCTGTCCAAAGAGTCTCTGGCCGGGAACAAGCCTGCCAACGCCGTGCTGCACAAAGGTCTGCGGCTCATTCTCAAAACTAGCAACAGTTATAACTGTCAGAATGTCTGCCTCATCTGTCAAAGCCTGGTAAACTCAGAAAATAATCCAGTACAAATCACTCTCTAGTCAGTCTATGTTGACATGAAAAACAGTAAAGAATCTGTTTAACTGTCCTTTTCAAAACCACTTTGAGGACAAGGTCAGTTGTCTCCTCTCTGAGTTACAAATTCCAGTGAGCTGATTTTACCATGATCCTATCTCCAGACACTGATATACGCCAATCTCCATGATTTGACAGTGTGGCGTCAAAGGTTACATTGAACCTTATGAGTTATTAAAACAGGCAGTTCAACAAACGACTCAGTAATTATTCACATGCTGTTGCACTGAAACTGATTTTAACTAGTGAGAAATGAGTGCAGTACTGTGATTGCTGTAGCCCCTCAATAACATCCTAATATTAGTCATTTTTGTAACTCAGTCATTAGTGTCATTTTAAAATGTGAACTACTCTATGCTTATTTCACTCTGATTATAATCTTCTGAAATCACGTTTTTTATCCTACAGTAGTTGACCTGCCTCATTCTCATTTCTACGCTCTGTAGTAAATTCCTAAAAAAGGATTTCAGTAGGAAACAGTCAGACAGTAAATGTTGTGCTAAAGGAAGTGCATACAGATGTTTCCACACTATTGCCAAGAGCAGAGCTTCTAGCAGGCAGCTGGAGCCCAAAGATCCTGTTTGACACACTGGTTTTAATTTGTATTAATTTGATTTACTGTGCTCACACTGATTGGTAGGATGAAAGTTTGGGAAGTGGCCAACAAGGAGCCAAAGACTGTATAAAAATGAGGTGTAAAAATGTTATAATTTCACAACGTTGCTGTCTGCCAGTGAAAATTTTGTGGCATTTAGTTCTTAACACTTCAATTTCAAACTCTGGATCATGCAATTAATTTGCTTTTTTTTATTGAATCAAGGTTACTAACAATAATATATTTTTCTTGCTCTTGCTTAAAACTCTTTCTCACTAATTGACACAACATGTGCAGGTATTAAAGTTAAACAGAAGTATAAACCACTTTATCTGATGAGTCTGTGTTCTCGTGCTCTTGCAGTGCTGAACCAGCTGGAGGAACTTCTGAGTGACATGAAAGCAGACGTGACTCGACTGCCGAACATGCTGTCCAGGATCCCCCCGGTGTCGGCCCGCCTGCAGATGTCTGAGAGGAGCATCCTGAGCCGCCTCACCAGCCGAGGCGGCGAACCTCCACCACAGCAGGTGAGATGCGGCACAGTGGTCGACAAGGTCAGCTGCATTTAAGGAGTAATTATTTTTGGTATAAAAATAAAGCCAATCTTCTGATTGTTTTCCTTAATAATAAGGAACCGAACTCTGCCTGACTAGACTCCAGATTGTTTGGCTGGTGATTAATATGCAGTGGAGGCTGGAGCTTCATATGGGTGAAGAAACAAAACTCACTAACTCACTAAAATATGAGAAAGGCTATACTCAGCAACCACATTATTCTTTTATAAACCTGTGGAGACTCACTATCCCCCATGGAAGACTCTCCCCAGGTATAATATAATAAAAGTAGTTGTTTATTTTCACTGAGCTCCCCATTTCAATCCCAAAGGATTTAACAAAGTCTGTATTGTCTCATTATTTTTGTCTCTCCTGCACCTGTTTATCAGAGTTGTGTGTGTGTTTTACTCTCTGTTATACAAGAGATCATTTCAGCCCAGCAGGGTGATTGGTCATGTGCTGACTGTGCTTTTTGCTATGCCAACTCTTGTTGTAACCAGGGAAACAGTGTGAAATTTGAGATGTTGTCCTTTATTTTTTGTTTACTTTCTGTAGGAATGTCTGTCTGTCTGTAGTCCCTGACTGAGCTATTCAAACCTGCAGAATATTGCACAGAAGCACTGCTGAAATGTGTTAGATGCCTATTGCACCACTAAGGAAATTAACCTTGTTATTATCCCGTGAAGGAAACAAGTAAAGTCAAGTGAAGTTGATGCAGTAAGATAACGTGTGTTTAATGTATGTTCTTTAGCCTTTCAGCCAGGGTGGGTTTGGCTGTTCTCAGATGTATGGCAGCAGCTTTGGTGGGGGATTCAGAGGACCTGGGGGACAGCCCATGGTCAACTACAGTCAGATGCCTCTCGGACCCTACGTCAGCGGTAAAAATCTACCATAACCCAAATCAATCAATAGTTTTTGTTGAAACTGTCAGAAAGGTGCCAGTTCTGCTATATGTTTATTATTGAGGTCATAGTGGTTGGTGGAGTTAGTCTGGAGTGCATCATATTAGGAGGTGTTTCTAATGTTTTGGCCACCCTATTTACACATTGTACGTGTGTGTGCCTAATAAAGTATAAATCAGCGTTATACACCATTTTGGTGTTTTATGAGCAAAGATCTAAAGATGTTTCCTTTGTAACCACATGTAACCACACATGTAACACAGACTAGACATAAGGTACTTTATATACAGTATAATTAAGATCTTTCCACAAATTCCACATAATTACTACATTCAGTTTTGATGTGTATTTCAGTATGAGCCGTTTGTCAATTTATGTAATGGATGAGGTAAATCTATTATCTGTTTTGGATTAATATGAGACAATGAAATTAGATTATGTTTTATTTGTAATAATTACATTATAGTTCATAGCTAAGATCTGTAAATGCTGTATGATACCAGCATTTCATAAGTCTCACATTTAAAACAAAGTCAGGCTGAAAAGCATGAGTATTAAGACAATAATACAAGTTTTAAATTAAACTCTAATGCAGTTAAAAGCAAAAACAAAGGTTAACAGGGAAATTATTATTCAACTGTCCACTGTAGCGCAGTTACAAGCTGATGCCCTGGTTTAGCTTAGTTGAGCACAGAATGAGTTACAGACACTGTGAGTGTGTTCACATCCTGTCTTGATTGATAATAAGATGCTAAAGTTAATGTGCTAAATAAAGGTTTTAACAGAGATAACTGTTTTGCTACACTGAACTGCTGATATTCTGTCTCTGTCATCTTTAGTGTCTTCTAATGGCCCCCCACCCCCGACAAGCCATCTGGACAAGAAGTCACTTGACTCATTGAGAGACGTGGCCACGCCCGACCTCAAGTCAGGCAAACCTACTGATGTCATCTGTATTGAAGACTAGGCCAGCTCTGTAACACTGACGTGAGGTCAGACACTCCCAGGGATGGAAACTATATGGATCATAGCTGCCCATCTCTCCCACCACATCCTCCTCTTTCTCCTGCTCCTTCCTGACTCACAGTTGAAACCAAGCTCTCTGCCGTCTACAGACAAGGCGAATAACTTTGTGATTAATGCAGATGTACCTATCCTAACAATTGCACTTTTATCTTTCGATGATCCTATAGAAGCATTTCAGTAGATATTTGCTTTTGTTGACCTGTGCTGGAGAGCTGAGGTTTAGGAGGGAAGAAGGAGCAGCATTTCTGAAAGAGGGTGTTTTTTCAGCCCTGCGCTACAAAACTCAAGCAAGTTGGCAGTACTGAGTTCCTAATGGCTGATCTGATGATTGGCACGTATTCTAAACTTGGAATGTGCGTTTTGTTTGTGCCAACCTTGACTTTTTCATCCTACTTGCGCCCTGTTGCTTTTATCCATCTGCCTACTCACTGTACACTGTGACTGTGGAGCTTTTCCCCTGTGAAGAGGAGTGAATGGAGTCGAGGAAGTCTTCAATCATAGTTTAATAAGAGATTATTGTTTTTTTTTTTTCTGATGGCCAATATTGTTACTTTAAATGAATACATATTTGTCATTCATGTACTAACCAGTGGATCAAGTATTGAAAGCATCAAAAACTTTTATCATGTATGCAGTACCTGGACAGTCTGTCTGAATCCTCTAAAGACTGCCACCCGCTGGTAATTTGGAGAAAGTCATTTCTTCCAAACCTGCAGATACACTTGACTGCAGCACCTGTGAGGGTTGGCCTCTTGTACTGTATATACGCAGACACTGCTGATTATTTTACCTCACATAGGTCTAATCATAGTGAAATATGTATTCATACGTGAATGAAATCAGAAGCCTGGCTTGGTATCATATATGAAGATCGGGCAGAGCAGAAGAAAATGTGGAAGAGGCAAAAATGATTTTTAATGCTTTTCAGAGAAGACTGTGTATTTCTGTGTAATATTTGTGATTCTTTCTATATTTGAATGTTAGTAGTGGCTGTAGAGCTTAACCCTGGGGCCACGATCGGTGGGACTGCACTATAAACAGGAACACATCTGTTCTACATCCACATGCAGGGCTTTAATGTTCAGGCCTACCTGAGAACAGTGTCCTGAGTGGAGAGTGGCATTTTGTTCCTTTTACATCCCAGGGACTTTCCCAGTTCCCTTTCATTGTTAGAGCTAAATAAGTACATATGTGCGTACGACACAATGTCACCTTAAGTCTAGCATTTGTCACAAAATGAGCTTTTGTTTGCTGCTCTTTATGTTAAGGTAAAATGAAATGTGTTTGGTCATTTTGTGTTTTTAAAGAAAATGATCCAGTAGGATTTGTTCTGTGATGCAGTGAATTTCCTCCACAGAGGTGAAGATTGGAATTGGCCATGTCACGGTCTGAACCCACATTCGAAGGAATATTCTCTGTAAATCAGCTTTTAAGGACCAATGTTGCACAGCATTACTCTTTAGATAATGTCTTCACCTCCAGCTTCCTCAGTTACGTCTTGGTTCTTTCAAAAGCGTCGCTTTACTTGGTGTGAAGGCACGTTAGCATTGTATAGTTGCAGTCCATTACATCTACAGTTATTAAGCGCTAAAGTGACTGTCCACAAAGTAAAACAATCTTTTATAAATTCAAGCTTCTTAAATTTTCTTTTATACGAAGGCAATGCTTGAATGTTTGGACTCAAAGTGCAAATTGTTGTTGACATATTGTTTTATTCTTTTTCCAAAGACCAGTGGCATTACCTGTTTGTATTATTATTGCTATTGCAACAGCACTTATTTGACATTGTTGGGATTATGATTGTGATTGGACTGATATAAAAATGATGAGGTAGCGATGCACAGAGTTGGTCAGTGGATTTTCTTATTCTCCTTTTGCCAATTCAAAATGATTGTCCTGAGGTGCTCTCTTCTGACCCCCTTTCACTAGATTTGTGTCACTGCAAACTCTTTCCCCCTCATTTCTCCAAGATGCTTTAACCTAGTATTAAAATTCAGTTACAAAACATCATCAGACTCATGTTGAAAGCACCATGAGACAAACCTTGAAGTGCATCATATCTGTTTTTGTGATATTATTTGTTAGTGTTAATCGGTGCTGTTTTGTTCATGGTGTTCCTGTTTATGCCATCAGTTACTTGACCATGACATGTATTAGGTTGCTTGACAGACAGAACCTCAGAAAAATGTAAATACTTGAAAGATTTTTCAGAGATAAGTCCTTCTCATATAGATTTATGTATCAAACTGAAAAAGATGAATGTCTGCTGGATGGTGTTGCCATAGAACTGCAGTATGCACCGTATGTGCTCATCAATCAAAATCATGTCTTTTTCCTCTGGAGTGACGATGTTAAAACACACAATGCTCCAATGAAATGCAATCAAACTGAAGTCAGTATGAATGTAATGTCTGTTAGGGAAAAAAGGCTTCAGTCTAATATTATAAATATGTTAACAATGTATGTACATGCTTATTAATGTGGCTTCAAAAGCTACCAAAAGACCCTGATAAAAGGCATCATTGTTGCAGTGAATGCACAGCATGTGAAGCGTATGATGTGGCTTTGGGGAGGTGGTAGTGTATTTAGCATTTACAGACAATGAGCTCCAAGCAGTGTTATGGTTCTCATATCCATGCTGTATAGCAATTGAATGAAACAGTGAATTGTCATCTTTTTATTTGTATTCTGTGTATTTGTTCAACGTGTTTTAATAAATCTTCTGGACAGCTGTAACACTGTGAAACCCCCACCTACACACACACACACACACACACACACCTCACTTGTTGTCAGTCTGTGGACATATGAGGAAATGTACATGACTTTCTTGATTCGACACATTACCTTGTGTTCATTGTCTGCATTAGTCTGCAGTACTATTAAAGCGATTAGAGGTAGACATACTGTATAAACAGCAAAGTAGCCATTGGGGCTAAAAATGATGCAAATAGCAGACAGAAGCTGTTCATAGAGTAGGCAGGAATAGTCCAAAGAAAAAACAAAAATACTATAGATAATATAGACTGGAACTACATTTACTCAACTACTGCACTTAAGTACATTTCTGCTACTAAAATTTTACTTTTGCTCAACTACATGTGTTTGTCAGCTGGAATTACTAGTTACTCTTTATCCAGTATAATTTGTTAGTAGATAAACCAGTTATAGTACAGAGCAGTCTCGATCAGTGTTAAAATGCTTATAACATGTTAATGTACCAATAATCATAATAATCCAGTAACATATTAAAACATGCAGTATATATCACTGACAGAGGTCATGGTCTGCTGCATAATACTGTAAGCACTTTTCGGATAGTACTAGTATTATTATGGTTGAGAAAACATTTGGGGGTTTTGTGTTAGGTAAAAATGTAAAGCATTTATTTGCATTTGTTTAAAAATCTGAAACTCAAACTCAGTGATTTCACCACACCGGCACCCTACTTGGTTTCAGATACGTACTATTAGCACCAGAAATCACTTTCCCTGTTCTCTTTCCAGAGCTCAGCCATTAATGACAAACTTATACAGCTGACCCACGTACAGAGGGAGCATACACCTTCAGTCCCATACGGAAGTGATGTGAGACAGCATTGCTTGTAATTCCTTTTGTCCAGCCCATTTGCTCTGAATGTCTCTCACGATTGGTACAAATGCCGCCCCCTTGGCTTTTTATTGGCTGCATGCTTGACTTTGTCACTCTGCCATTGGTCAGTTGTGGTTAGGAACCCTCACTGTGCTTTGTGCCGCTGTCTGAGCAGCAGCAGGGGTCTGGGCAGTGGGAGGAGGGAGATAAGCAAAGAAAAGACAGAATGAGACTGGAGGGGCTGTGTGGGGGGAAAGGACCCATCTAAAAAAGAGAGGGATAGAGAGGGAAGATAGAGGGTGAAACAGAACCAAAGAGGCAGAGAGAAAGGGGAGGGAGGAAAGAGGGTTACCTCATCTTGAGCTGCTAGTGAACACGGTGCAGGGGAGAAGTTGTGGGAAAGTAAACAGTGCAGGAGAATTCCAATCTGTGTTCAGCCACTTGCAGCCCTCGCAGGAGACTATAAAGATGAGTGGGCTGGACCCAGCAGTGTGGTAAAAACTCAGAGTTTATGGGAGGTTACCAGGATTAAATGGTCACCAGGCAGTGTCTGAAGCTACTCGGAGGACATACTACTGAGGACAAGGAGGTGAGAGGCATATATATTTGTTGTCCTCCAAACACTTTCCCTCTTTCTGTCTCTCCTCTATCTCCTTCCTCACTCTCAGCATGGTTAGCACGCTGCAAATACAGCAGCTTTGTCCAAGGGGGCCATTGATGGAGTGGAGTTGGGGGTGGGTGTGCTAGTTTTGTGCTTCTCTGTCTCACAGTATGCTGCAGGGGCAGCCGAGAGGACAAGGAGGGTGGAGCAGGAGAGGAGAGGATGGTGATGGCAGGGACCCGTGTGGCACTTTGGCAGAGTACACACCATCATGGACGATTAAATGCGAGCCTGCTTCACAGAGCCAGAGGGGCTACACAGCATAAGGCCTTGTTATGATAGCAGCAGTTCCTGAGACAGACACCAGGATGGATGAGTGAAAGGTTGGCCACTCATCCCAAACACACATCTCTGGCCGGCTGTTTTTCAGCAGCACTACACAGCTCTCCCACAGCCTCGGGCTATAAAAAGAGAATCCCTGGCGTGGGCCTGGCCCTAACCATTTCAGTTTGACGGTTGCTTTGACGGAGTACAATAGCCCCTCCCAGGATGGATTTCATGCTGCTTCTATACTCAGCAGAATAGAGAGGGGAGACAGACGAGAGGGGTGAGGGGGGAGCAAAGGGACCTCTGACCAAGTAATTTGCATTTTGAGCTAGGGCACTGTTTCTGCTTCACTTCTGCCGGATGTCCAAGAGCCTTTTCTTTTAAGAAACACCATGGACTCACTGTATGAGATTGTTTTCTCTTTAGTCACAGCCCAGCACTTTCAACAGACATTAACAATCCATGCATGTATGGCCTGAAACTACCACAAAGACTACACTATCAATGGGACCCTTCTCCCTTTAGCCACACATTCACCCATGAATACTCGCGCAATCATATGTACACATGCAAGGCCTTGATGCTCAAGTACACAATTAGTCATTTGATAGCAGTGACACACCTGCCAACTGTTTACTGGTGTACGGTTCTACAGATTCCTCTGGGATTACCAGATAATTAACCAGTAGCTGATAATTCAGGGATGTTTGTAAGTTGAAGCTTATCTATGGTATGTTACTGTGACACTGGTATTATGTCATCCAAGCATATTTACTGTAGACTCCAAGGCCAAAACAATTTAAGGACACTCATCTGACGAATCAGCTAGTCTCTTGACTCTGGACTGTGGGAATAATTTGGCCAGTATTAAAACCATTGTATGACACTTCCTGAGGAAGAACTGAACAAGAACTGAACACTTCAGTTCAGGACAATATTTACACATGTGATATCTGATTTGATTGGCACATCAAAAGAGCCTGCTCTGTTTTGCACAGATAGTGGAAGCCTGGCTACCTGAAGCTGCACAGTAGGTAACAACAGACAAACACAATGTCTGTTGACAAAGGCAACAAGTGATTGTGGAAATCAAAGAGTCTGATCAGTGCACCTTCTAAAAACTCAACAACAACAACAAAAAAGACTGTTTACATCTGACATTTTAGATCTGCTGGATGCATGCAGTTCTTGTAGTGATATTGTGGGCAAGATCAGGGTAAACGGGGTAGAGGAGATGACTGACATCTAGTGAACACACAAAGGAAGCTTCATCCTGGAGACTTGCACACTGACATTATCAACAGCATCACGTTCAACAGTGTTTAAAACACTTACTTAAAATACAATCGGTGTGATACCCAGAGAGATTTGTTCCTCAGTGGAGTACTTTTTTACAGTAGAGCATGTACTTATACTTCAACTTGAGTAAATATTTTTTTCTTTTGTGAAAGTAAGACAACACTTTTTTGATGTGTGTTTCCTTTTCTGTGAAAATATAAAAACAAACAAACAGAAAAACATATTTGACATAATAAAATTCTGTATAGTAAAGCAGATTTCTACTGATTTCTCACTTAGAGATGACTCATGTTTTGGGGATTAATAAGACTGTGAAACCAGTCGTATAAAGGCCTCTGTGGCTCTGGAGAAGCTGTGTCAAGTCTGAGGAAATAGCCACATGCTTACTTGGCATGTGGCATTGCCCTCACTTGGGCTTGAAAACTCAAAGGTGTAGACATGTCCCAGACAGGGAGTGTCTCTGTGTTAGTTGCATTAGGTTTTCAAAGTGCAACACTGTGGGTATCTGTGCTTTATTTGTGATTGGCATTGTGAACGATATCATGTAGTTGACGTTTTACTGAGTCTAAAAACATGTCTATCAGGGCTGTGTGTTCAGATTTGACTGACTCACGACTCTGAGATGGGCTAAGATTTTGCAATTCATTGCTGCAATCAGAGGTGTTAAAGGGTTTAAAGTTCCTTAATTGTCTCCACAGGGTGTGTTTCACAGCCACTGCTGCAGTGCTAACTGCTGACAGTGTTAAACCAGTGGTGAAAAATACAGTATGCTAAATTGCTGGAATACCCCTTTAATGGGCAGCATGTGCTAGTATAGAGGTATGTATCTGATACAAAAGTGATGAGCTTGGTTAAACATCTGAATAGAAATGTGACTAACAAGACATCAACCCCTGCAAAATCTGTGCAGCCCGTAAAGTATCTAATGACTTTCTTCATTTTTTTATAGTGGCAGTGAGGCTGTTGAGTGTGCAGGAATTCGTAGTCGTTCCATCATTATGGGACGACCATCATGGGCATTTTTCTTTGGATCCTTCTCTGTGTGTTGTAGGGACCACCAGACAGTGCTTGATGCCAGAGCACAGTGGGGTAGAGGGATTGTAGAGGGTGTTCTGGGAGGTGCTGTTGAATTGACCACTCTGTAGGCGAGTGTCAGAGCTCTCAACCTGATGCGGCCAGTGCAGAGACATAAACAGTGGTGTGACGTGCATAATTTTTGGCTGATCAAAAATGAGACGTGCTGCTGCATTTTGGATCATCTGGAGTGGTTTGATTGTTATGCTGGTAGTCCTGTTAGTAGGGCATTGTAGTAGTGAATAAGTGCCTGCACAAGGAGTTGAGTAGCATATTCAGAAAGGTAGGGATCTGAATCTGATCTTCCTGATGCTGTAGAGAGCACATCTGTATGAGATAGAGAAGATGTGGTCAGTAAAACTTAGTGGATCATCACGAGATTTGTGGCAGACTTTATGGGGACAATAGCTAAAGATCTCAGGTTGAGGATGTCTTCCTCTCATCCAGGAAGTAATGTCAGAGAGCAGGTATGTGTGATGACGCAGTGGAGTCGTCTTGTGGCAAGTATGACTAATCATAGTAAAGATGGAGATTATGGAAGCTCTTTGATGAACTGTAAAAAAAAAAAAAAAAAAAAAAAAAAATTGCTTTGATGACGTAGCTGAAAACACAAGTAGGTGGGAAAAGGAAAGAGTGCATCTGGGTTTTGAAATCTAAAAAACCCTGACACTAGTCTGCAGTGATCAGCAGTCCTGTCAAGTCTCTGCATATACTCTACTGTATATTGTGGTGACACTGTTTAGAATGTACCATCTCTAACATGTCATACATGTGACTACAAATGACTTCTAATCTGCACACATATGTACTCTATTGCTTTCAAAACTATTTTCCTTGATAAAAAAAAAGCATTGTCTGGTCAACAGTGCCACACAGAACATTTTTATCTCTGTTTAATATTTGTATAGCACAGCACACACGGGTCCAGTACACTATTGTGCGGTGTGTACAAATGGCAGACAGGAGGTGGAGGTCACTCCCACTGTGTCCTTGACTAATGTGACACCACCAGCACATCACTGCCCATGAGGAGTGACATTACTGGAGCTGCTCTCTGCTGCAGAGGGCACGTGAAGGCCAGACTGGCTCCTGAATGAATAATACGTCCCTGAATTAGCCCTGAATGTCTTGACAGTGGCAACATGATGACAGACTGCAAGGAGAGTGCTCTAAGGATAAACTATCTCAAATATGCACAGATAACATTCTTATCATGTTGTGTTTACAGCGCGATATGATAATCCACATGGCCTATGGCACACAGTATTCAGAAATTCACTTCACAAGAGAAATTTTAAATATTCAGAACATTCAATATATATAATGCAATAGGCTTAGCTTCCCTTGTGTTAAAAAATCTTTGGTAGAGTTATGTTTAAGCAAATCCATGAAATCCACAAATGCCTGTGAACAGCCTCCCACTCAAATTGTTATGCCTTTTGACAGCCAAAGAAAGATATATTCCGTCTGTTCTCAAGGTCTGTTTGCAGTTCCTAAATTGGCAGAGTCACATTTGTACTGTATCTCTTGATAGGACGTCCTCTGGGAAGCTGATGAAGGAATGGGTGTGAGAGGCAGAATCATTCATGCCTGGCACTGTTTGTTGTTGTCACTGGTCTCTCATTGCTGAGTGTTAGTGTGCCATTTTCTGTTAAGGGAAACCCTAAAGTTGCAGCGCTCTTGGTTACTTTTTGTTAGATTTTCCCAGGCTGTTTATTCAGGCATCACCGGCGGCTGTGCTCTGCCATTGTCTATTGATATACAGTACTTGGTTGGTTTGTCTGCAGCTGGTCAAACATAGCTCTCTGTAAATCAGTGGCTAGAACTAAATATGTAGCCCACCACATTTGAAAAATTACAACTGAAAGCTTTAATTATGGTTCTATATAGTTAGGAAAGTAGTACATGACATATCATTGACTGCTTTGTGAAATAAAGGAAAAATACAATTAAATTAAAAAGTGAGCTGAGATGGAATGAGCCAACATTAATCAAATGCCAAGTACTCACAAGATCCAACTCAGCAATCACAGAGTGCACAAACTAAATGGAAATAAAGTGAAGAAAATCCAAATGTATAAAACAAAACATAAAATCTGCAAATCCAAGAAGTGCTACATCTAAAACAATACATAATCAAACAATTAAAGCTTTCCGCTAGAAGGTAGACTGCAAATGTGTGACCTGGTGTGCCACAGATCCCATGAAAGTACACATACATCACTTTCCTCTGTATCCCTTCACTCATTACTGCATTTGGTACACAGTGGGAGAGTTTTCAGAGCTCTATGTAGGTCAGGGACAGGGTGTGTAGGAGTTGGTTTCATCTCTATTCTGTGATGTATCTTATTTTCCCCGCAAGAATAGCTTTCACACAGCAGCTCTCCCCAGCCTCTTTATTTTTCTAAGCTGGAGTCTGTTTGATGGCTTGTCCAAATGCCTTCCCTCAAAGAAAGTTGCTTAGTACCTGTCATTTTGAGTCTGAGGAGGGGTTTTAAAAAACTTTGGGGCTCCAGCTTTGTATTAGAAAACTGCATTTTTATTCAAGACACCAGCAGTCTTGTTGATTTGTAATAATCTGCAAATATCAATTACATCTTCAAAAAGAGGAAGCTGCTTTCTTCTGATAAAATCTGCATCTGAGCCATACCACGCATTGCACTGGCATGGCCCAAATGATCTGTGAGCTAATCAGTGCTGCCGTGATGAATGTAGAAACAATGCTTTCTGAGGCTGAGCAGAAGTTTTGGCTCCACAAAAGATTCATTGTTGAACTGACCACTAAGTGGGCCAACTGGAGAAACTGTGTTTGTGGTACAGAGGAGGTGACTGGTTCCAAAGGCTGCAGTGGTGTACAATACTGTAAACACACAGAAGAAGGCAGAGCTGTTTTCTTTATAAAACATTGCATTTTCACTATAATCTGAAGACTGCAGGTGACAGTTCAGGATTCAGTGCTGTAGCTATTGCTGAACAACAGTACTAACAAATATCATGTCCAAACGGAGCAGGCAGCAAGGGGTAGTAAAACATAACGAGAGCCATAACTGACATCATGACAGCAATTGCATCCAGGTTAAACAATAAGTGCTGACAATGAGTTTTACAATCCACAAGCAGCATGTTTCAAGGCTGTTTTTTTTTTCATGCAATTGGCTCATGTTCAGCTGCCTCTGCTACGTGTTGTCATTTTCCCAAAGGAGCCCGACGAACTGCCCTGTCATGCCCAGCAATGTTCCCACACTGGAAGCTGCTCAGTTCTAATCAAAATGCAAAGCAGATGCTGGGTTCAGAATTGGATGCATTAACATGTAGAGAAACAGAACCCGCACGTCACACAAAATCCCCACCTTATAAAACAACCGTTTGTATGCAACAATTTAATACCTAGGGGACATGTGAGTCATGAAGTATTTTACATTTTTATTTTGAAAATATGCTAAAAACAATCAAATTTTCATGATTACTGCAAACAATTTACATTCCCAGTGATATGTTGAGGAAGTAACATGAGCCTAAAATCACTATAAAACACATGTGCTTGCTCTTAATGTTTGCCTGAATTGCGACACTTGCAGTCCCTTTTTAATTCAGAATATTTCTCGGCTGTTCTTATTGCTATTTCACTTGAAAAAAAAAAGATGAGTCTCTTAGATAACTGAAGTCTGTGATGTTATGGAAGTGTTTTGATCAGTGGGTGTGTGGATTTGTTAATTAATCTGCCACTAAGCCTCCGCAGACTCTTTGATTTAACTAACAGTCTTTCTAACAGCCATGTCACGTTTATAGCGTTGCTAGGATCGCTCTGTCTCTCTCTTAAGCACCTGTGCTGTATGTGAACAGTTTTATGGGTAGTCAAACTCTTTCAAAAAGTTGTTAAAAAACTGTTTTTATGCACTTTTCAAGATAACACGTCATTCCTAATGCATGCACTACCAAACTGAAGAAGTCTGACAATCTCAGTCTAATGTTTTGTTGTGATCACACAGTAGGATTAAGAGTTCATTTCAGTTCAGTGTTCAGTACAATACTGATTTGATCTTAGTTGGTTTTAGTTTTTCTATTACAGCTGTTTTTGTTAAGAAGCTTGGGTACGTTCACATTTTAATATGAATTATTTTTTTTATCATAGGTGTCACTTTAACTCAAATTTTATTGGTGGATAAGAATTTACATTTTTTTCTCCTCTTCAGAAATTATGTCTACTGTGACATCTCAGCAACCACTGAAGGAGGACGAAGAGCAGGAGGATGAGGAGCAAGGGGAAGAGTTTGTGTTTGAGGACAGTTCAGATGAGGAGAAACCTCAGGAGGAAAGTCAAGGCACTGGCTGTGACTCTACCAGATCTGTCCAAGTGTCCAAAAATGTGGACAGTGAGACATCACAGAGTTTATCACAAACAGCCACAGACAGTGCACAACTTCTCAAAACCTCACCTCCTGCTGGACAGGAGGGCGAGTCTGCCAAGGATGTAGCTACGATTTCTAAAGCAGGTAATTTCTTTAAACTGGTACTGAGTCAATGTTGGTTGCTCTCTGGCAGAACAATGGGTCAGAACAATGGTACAAGTGCTAAACTTGTGCAGTGGAACATGTACTGTGTAAGATAAGAACCTCCCTTAAGTAAACTTAATAAAGTAAAATATCAAGTTCTATTTTTTAATGAGGAATTTAACTGGAAAAATGCAACAAATTACTAATTAACCTACATACAAAAAATAAACTATTATTTAAAAAGTAATTCCTTCAAAACATAAAAAGTAATCAATTATTTTTATGTGTGCATTTTGGGCTGCTTTGTACAAGTGATATCTCTTTTAGTTTTAGCAGCTACATTAGGATATTGGGAAAAGTTAAATTAAGTTAATCTATCATAGGTCAAGGGGAGGGTCACAACAAGTATCAATAAAGTTGGAGAGAAAAAACGAGTCAGCTCTATTGAAGGTGTCTTTATTGTTATTTTTCATAACTCCAAAACTGTCCCACACATTCGTAATCTGTTATTTATCCCAAGGTTTATGTAAATGAGACAATCGTATCTTAACAAGTCACCATTTTTGTAACGTTAAGGTACTTACAGTTAGCTAACAGCTAGCTTAGCTTAGCCTCGGCGAGTTTAACCAATATGGTAGCTAATCGCGGTGTTCGCACTTCTTTCATCTCTCAAAAATAAATAAATACCTTACATGAATGTAGACAGTGGCTGGCGTGGTAAGAATAAATGTAAATACTCCCAACTTTGTACTTAACTGGGAAGCCTTTTGTTGCATCTCCAGCTCCTGCCCTAAGCTAGCTAACGAGCTACTTACAACCTGTACACCGAACAGAAAAATACAAAATGTCAGTATTTCCATCAATCCCCTTCCTGGTTAGACGACAATAAACCAACCACCTAAAATGTCAAAGTATTAAACACTACAAAGGAATAAACTATTAACGTTAGTGGTTTCTACATGCCATTACTGGGAACAGTAACTAACTAGCTAGTTCTGAGAGTAGCACGTTTTCATACCAACACTGCTAATGCTATTCATCATGTACAACTCATCTAGAATTACATTTAATAATTTGATTTTATGTTTTTAATTTAAACTTAGTATTAAAGGTAATTGTACATTATAGCAGACAAATAAATGTCACTGAACTAGAAGTATAAACTGGTATTAAGTGTGTGTGTGTGTGTGTGTGGACTGTAGGTGTGCTGACATGTAATCAAGTTTGGACAGTGAAAAAATAATGTAAATAGAGTAAAGCAATACATCTGAAATAGAACTGTGAAATAGAAGTAAAGTAGCATTAAATAGGTACAGATAAAATAGAATGGTACACAATGGTGGAAATTTGTCTTTGGCCCATTTGCCAAATTGGGAAATATAGGATGGGGCCAATTAAATTAATGTACAATACTTAACTAAAAGCAAAGTAAGTTCTTTCGGGGTATTAAATGTATAATATTTTCCACTACTGCTGATGGGTATGGACTCTGAGCATAACACTGAATTTCTTAATCACCTGCTTACCCTTTTCCACCAAGTTGGTCTGCAGGCTGGTTTGGAGCTGGTGCCTAATCTCGAACCAGTTCTTCGTGTTTTGACAGCCAAAGAGCCAGCTCTCGGCTAGGATAACTGGTTATGTAGGTTGGCACAAATTCTTGGCTTGTCTAGAACCAAGAAAAGTGTATGTCGGCAATTGGGAGTGGGATTATCGTGACCAACAAGACCAACCAAAACATAATCGCTGTCCATAGGAATCACGATGAGCAGCACAAATGTGTTTGGTCACTTTTCTTTGGATGCTAATGTAGGCTTGCACAGGCAGGAGCAACACTTGTAAAGAGATTTTGTATTCTCCTTCCCGTTGTGCTTGGTGGTAGCGTTGCTGGGAAAGCATAGACGTATTCCGATACAGCAACGTAATGACGTGGCTCTGTGGTGACTCTCTAGCCCATGCAAAAACAGACGGCTTTATAGAAACTCCAAACTGGCACTAACAGCAGCCCAGAACTTGCATCTGCTTCACACTGTTGGAAAAAGGGTATTTAATAACCTGGTTCTAAGATGTCAATTTAAATTGTCTTCTTTACTTAGTGTAAACTGTTCAATTACCAATAGCTATGCACAGTGTGAGTATCTTCAGCCAATTGAATGTGGTTTTAATCTCAAACTAACATTGTATATTTGTTGCTTCAGGCAGGCAGACATTAGAGAGCAGAGTTAATTTCCCCTTAATTGGTTTAAGTTATGTTGATACAAGTGTTACATATTTACCACCTGAGTAATACTTCCAAAGAGGCCCTGGTCATTACATGTTTACATAAAGAGGAAGATTTACGTCTCGAAGAAGTTCTGTTGGACAAAGTGAAGTGGTTAACGCTTAATTCTCTCATCATTTTTCTAGCTTTTGTACTTAAGTATGTGTGGTAATCCGTGGGCTGTGGAGATTCATGGGCGTTGATAATAGTGTATGGTGGAGGTCTGTTATGTAATTGAGGGCTGAGAGCAACTGAGATTCAGATCCCTCCCTTCCCAGATGACACAAGTTTACATAGTGGGATCTAAAGGAAATCAATCATGGCATTTGTTTAACAACACCTTCCTTGTACACAACTTTGCTTTAAAATACAGCACTACCATGCAAATCAATTCCTAGTTTTCTCTACCTTGCTCAGCGGTATCATCGTACCAAAGGTATCTTTTCTGAAAGCAAGTGTGAATTAGGTTTTGATGGTAGTTTTACTGTATATGAGAAGTGGGAGAGAAAAAATAATTACAATACACATCCAGTCTTTCAAACTGTCTTTTTAAAATTGTGATTAAAATTCCATTTGTCATTTTTTTAAATATGTGCTTCCTTCACTTTGGAAGAGTTTGTCTCATGGTTGCTGTTTTCTTCATTTTGACAGATGTTCCAGTTAGTGACTCACCCAGCTGGTAAGTTGCCTCTGAATATTGTCACAATATGGGGAAAATTACTAGAGGGTGGAGAAAATGAACTCAACAGCACATCACATCAGTGGTATGTCATTATGTCTGAGATAATGTCATGCTTACACTCCATCCAAACATGCCACAGTGGATATGAGATACTGCGGTGTTACGCTTGATCTATTTGTACAACATTTGCCAGATGGTACGTCACACCTACAATGGCAAGTGATAATGTCAAGTGTAACATGACCTTGCTGTAGCAATTCTAGAGGGAAATAGCAGGATTTCCTAATTCATGATGATGCATACAGTATGCTATGAGGAGCCCTGTGTACACTCACATGAGCAGTTGTAAGATGAATTTAATTTAAAAAGTCACAAAATACAGCTCTGGGAGGAAAATAAGAGACCACTGCAATTTATTCTTAAATCAGCATCTCTGAGTATGACAACCAGTTGTTAAACTCCTACACAAGCACACCTCATTCTGCTTTATGAGGTACTGATTTGATGATCACCTGAATCAAATCTTATTTCATGAGGAGTGGCACAAAGTTTCCCAACAGCAATGTGAAAAGCTGGCAGAGAACACGCCAAAACGCATGAAAACTGTGATTGCAATTCAGTGTTATTCCACCAAATACGGATTTCTGAACATTCTTTAGTCAAAACATTATTACCATTTCGTTTAAAAGTAAACAGGGGATTTGATTTCTTTGAATTATTCAAGTTCTTAAAACACTACATCATTCCTATTTTGAAGTTGTCATTGCCTTTAAAGTTATACTCTAAAGAACAATAGTTTTATTTGGGAATTAGGAGTAATATTGTCAACAGCTCACAAAAAAGGCAACACCTGCACCTATAAGGAGCTGTATAAATGTAATCTATCAGTGCATAGTCATGTAAATACAGTTGCTTAGGTTTTAAGTGTCAGACTCTTAGATTTATTCTGCCACCCCAATATTGTGGAAGGAAATGGAAATTAATTTATCATTTCAAGTATTTTGTAATTGATAAATGACAGTTTAAACTGTGACAGCTTTAACATGCTTTTAATGGCAAATATTTTGCCCCGTCATTGCTGGAAAAAGAGAGACAACATATTATAGACAGTAACATTAATAGCTTTGTTCAGTTGATGGGCCCTATGAGTAATTTTATTGAGCCTACATTTTAATTACACCTTCACTTTTCCTGCTGTGATATGAGAGAATATCTGCCAGGAAAGAAAAGTCCTTTAGAACTATTTTCTATAGGCAGAATTGTTCAACTGTAATTGGTTGTTGTAATGAGGTGTGCGTGAATTATCAACTGGGACAATATTTCTGTTTCATTTTTCTAATTTATTTTTTTAGTGCTTTAATTAGCACAAATACAATTTCATTAATTTTCATTGTAATGCGGTTGTGACACATGTCAAAAGCACTGCACACACATGGAGCACCCTCTCATTTCAATTACTTTGGCAGATTAGACCTTTGTGGGTGTTTATGACAGACAGACAGACTTATAGCTTTGACACAGAAGTTAGAGTGAGACAAATTGCACTTTTACGATTTTTGTTAAAAAAAAAATTGTGTGGTGAACTCACATTATTCCCACCTACCGGTGCATACCTCAAAACCTTGGCATACAAAACTGAAACAAAGTGCATAGTTTTATCCTGTGGTGGGTAACTTATTTAAATTTGCTGTTGTGGGGGGGGGGTTACGTGTTATGACTTATTATAAAATAATAGTATGAAGTGAACTTTTGGTATCAAGATACATATTTGATTGAGAAGGTATATAAGTGAAATGACTCCACTGTTTATGATACAGTCAGTATCTTTCACACAGTCAGGAGGACAGTTTGCTTTAAGGTCCCAGCACAGTCAGGGATAATGTGATAAATGATTTGATTCCTGTAAGGCAGATGTCATTTCCCTGTTGCCCTCCATTAGAAGGTCAGGCATCAAGGTCATCTACAGAACTGCTGCCCTGGAGCTGATAGAAAGTCAGTTCAGAAGACTTGAGGTTGCTAACAGTGAGCTTCGACCTCAGTTCTCTTATTTAATGGCTCAAGCAGTCACAACCTCATTACATAAATTAGAAACTACACTGAAATGTAGTTTCTAGCTGTAAATTTCACAACGCTTTGAAACAGGGGATGCACATAGGATTTATTTTAAATTGCTTTAATCCCCAGTGGTAAACAAACGAAAGATACTAAAGTAGTTCAGAGGCTATCACACATGATTATAACATACTTTGATGAACTTTCCTTGTTAGTTTGAGTTTATGAGATGGCTATATGGTCTAATCTAAAACAGACCAGAAAAAAACAAAAAACAAATTAAACACATTTTGCTTCAGATAACATCAGAATCATCCTACTCCAGCCTCTATAGTCTACATAGAAAAGCCACGAGGAGCCCTGAATTTAGGGAGCCCCCCCACCTGTACTTTGTAGGAAGTGTGCTCAGAAACCTCTAATGATCGTTGACTTCATGGATTGAATTCCTGTGGGCTTTCCTGTGCTGAAAAGAGGTGCCTGTATTGGTACACAGGTGTGAGCGTGTGTGTAGGTTTCAGCTGTGTCCATGCTCTGTGTGTGCGCATGCATGTTTGTGGATGTGCAGTGGAGTCACAATAAGGTCTTGGCAATTTCTCATGCAGGGAGATTTCTGCTGAGTGCACATTTCCACTTTAGGTTTAGTCAATAGTCTGCCTTTTAAAGAAGAGCTATCAATAGCACTTTCCACCAGCATGGTGTTTGGACTGTCAGCACATCCACCAAATCTGTCAACAGCTTTAGAATAATATTACCAAAATTACTTTGTGCTTGTTATTGCAGAAATGAGATGTTCTTAACACTGCAATGACAGCACATCAGCTCTTTGCAGCTATTAGGCTCAAGGCAGCATTTCTTTCATGCGAGTTTAATGTCTGTTTTACTGATTGATGCCAGCATTTACTTGTGACTTTACTCTTTGCCCTTTGACAGATAGTTTTCATTAAACGCATTGTGTGGAACCCCAGCAATGTTAAGATTAACACAAAAGATACCATGACAACGTGGTATGTGTCTGTTTTATGTACACACATAGAGCCTTAGAAAGTATATCATAACTTATAACATAACTGTTTTGCCGCATCAAAGTTACTTTTGTTTGCCTTTACCCTTTTCCCCTTTTGCAACTTTGCAGAACTTTACAGTTTTGCCCTTGCGAGGTAACTCATCTACTGTAGAATGTTTTATTTTTCACAACTGCTTTCCTTTTTGAAGACCCCTCACCTTGTTGCACTTGCACTCAGTTGGGTGTGCTGTGAAGGCAGAAGAAAAGGTGATACTGAAATAACATTAAAAACAAACGCGTATACACAAAAAATGAGGAGTCATGCACCACATCCTTTAGTGCTGTCTACTGTAATTGGACTCTGTCAAGTACAGAACAACTTTGGCCGTTAACACCAGGGGCATCACAGGAATGGTTTAATGTGATGAGTGGGCAGTTGTTTGAGATTTATGACCTGAAGACAAACAGAGCTTCATCTGTATGGTCAGCACAATTCATCAGTGTAGTTATAAAGAATACCTATGCCTAGGATAAACCACAAGCCAAACAGGTAGCGCTATAGCATACAGTACAGCCCTTGCACAGTAGCTACAGTGCTGTGAAAAAGTATTTGCCCTCTTCCTGATTTATTCTTAATACAAGACTTATTGTTATAATAAAACCTTTAAATGCTACTCTTGGTGCCTCCTCTATCTTTAAGTCAGTTTAAACAAAACTTGACAGTAATTGACATGTCTGGAAAGGGTTACAAAGCTATTTTTAAGTCTTTGGGGTTCCAGCGATTCACGGTGAGAGCCATTGTCCACAAATGGAAAAAACTTGGAACAAGGGTGAACCTTCCCAGGAGTGGCCGGCCTACCAAAATTACTCCAAGAGCACAATGATGACTCAGCCAGGAGGTCATAAAAGAACCCAGAACAACATCTACAGAACGGCAGGCCTCAATTGCCTCAGTTAGGATCAGTGTTCATGGTTCAACAATAAAAAAAGAGACTGGGGAAAAATCGCATCCATGGGAGAGTTCCAAGGTGAACTGACTAAAGAACAAAAGAACACAAAGGCTCGTCTCACATTTGCACACTAAACATCTTGATTATTCCCAATACTTGTGGGAGTATATTCACTGGGCTGACAAAACCTGAACTCTTTGGAAGATATGTTTCCCGTTACATCTGGAGTAAACGTAATGCGGCATGTCATCTAAAGAACATCATACCAACAGTCAAACATGGTGGTGGTAGAGTGATGGTCTGGGGCTGCTCTGCAGCTTCAGGACCTGGACAACTTACCATAATAGATGGAACCATGAATTCTGCGCTCTACCAGATAATCCTGAAGGAGAATTAGGCAGGCCATTCATGCTCGAAAACCCTCCAGTGTGGCTGAATTAAAATAATTCAGCAAAGAAGAAAATTCCTCCACAGTGATTTGAAAAAGTCAAATACTAGTTATTGCAAACACTTGATTGCAGTTGTTGCTGCCAAGGGTGGCAAAACCAGTTATTAGGTTTAGGTGGTAATTACTTTTTTCACATAGGACCAGGCAGCTTTTTTCATTTAATTTATCATCATCTTTGTGTAATGTTAAAATTAGTTTGATCTGAATCATTTAACTGTGACAAATTTACAGAAAATTAAAAAATCTGCAAGGGGCAAATACTTTTCCTCACGTACTTCACAGCACTATAAAAGGAAAGGAAACAGATGTGTGCGATTTGCATTCAGGTAGCTTATACATTAGGTTGTGCTCTGCCCCGGGCTATGTCATTTGCATTGAAAAATGATTCCTCCTCCTCTCCTTGAGCTATATGACTCAAAGGGTTATACAGGCGCAGATAAGTTGTGAGGGGTATGCAAAGATATGCCAGGATCAATAGCTGCACTGCTCCTATCAGTCACACTTGACACGAATGCATGCAGTCAGACAGACGAGCTGTATATTGCTATTGTTCTCACGCCACTCTTTTTTCCATTAAAGCATTTTCAGTGACAAGATCAGTTTGTTGGAAGACGTGCTGACAGATAGCTCTTTATTTTTTCTTGTGGGCGGAGATCATTTCTGTGTTTTAGATTGAGATAAATGACCCAGCACCATAGAGAATGCAGCAGAATAATACTTTGCAGTCTTTTGCAGCTTGACACCAGAGCCGAACCAAATGGATGCAATCAGTAGATATAATATGATATGTCTTAGATATGTTTTGGGCATTCATTGCACAATGGGGAGAATATTATTTTGTGACATGTATATCTAATAATTAATAATTGTAACTCTTGATTTGAGACCAGATTGGAGCATTAAGATTTTCTGGAATAGTTAATCTAGATAATAGTTAACCTGAACAAAGAATACAGAAGTCAAAGTAGAAATGTTGTTTCTGTGATTGACACAATTTAAATTATTCACCTGTAGCGAAATGTGCCTTTCAGTATTCAGTGTATGTAACACTGATGATACAAACTACCTACTGTTATTTTTATTGATTTTATACTTGTCTGATTCTTTCTGATTCACAATACACACTTCACTTCACGAGGAAAGATAATGATTGGCAAGATTGTTGGATACAGTCTACTTCCATTGCCATGTTAATATAAAATAACTGTGTATAAAGCTGCTTCCCCAACAGTTTGAAATTACAGGCATTTTTGTGCAAATTATTTTTTTTTTGGCATGTCTTGTTGGTCTGCAAGTTGCCCATCACTCTGAGTGGCTACTGCTGCTTCTGGCATTGTGAGTATTGCTGAGGTATTTAGCTGAGGGACAGATTTAATGTAGATGAAACTCTCCTACATGCCGGATCCTGTCATATTATCAGTCATGTGGGGGAGGACACTGCCTCACTGGTAGAATAAACACAGGCCATGTGATAGCTCCGTCAACAAGATATTCCCCTGTGATGTCAGAGTCTGTTTTTATTAGTTGGTTTAGGGCATGTTTTCATTTAAAAAGCCAGCAGTGATTATAGTAAGCCGCAGGCATGACAGATAATGATTTGACAGTGCTCAGGGGCAAGTTAAGTAACTCCAGTAACAAGCAGTAGGTGTTCATATTTTTTTTAATACATCGCTCTGCAAAAGTTATTCAGCACAACTTATCCCACATACAGTTGGAATTGTCACTATTAACACAACCTAGTGGAAAAAGTGGCAGAAATAGACACAAATAGTGACTTAAAAGTATCCCATCTATTTAAGTAGTGAGAATGTAAAAATAAAAAAAATTCTATCCTAATGCTGAATAATTCTTAAGTTTTTCTAATCCACACTTTGAAAAGGGTCCATGTACAAAGTTCTAGATATTTTTAAGCATTTACAGCTATGTGATTGTGAGCTATGTGTGAGAGTGATACAAGGAAAATAATCTAAAACACATGACGCAATATCCAATATTTAGATGAACTTCCTCAGATGAATTGTACCTGCAGTTGGACTGAACTTTTCTCTTGGCCCTTCCTCACTTTTCCACCACATTTCACTGAAATGTGTTTGGTTGGGTGGTTTGTTGGTTTATGAAATATCTCTGCTTACAAAAACAAACAGGGAAATAAAAGATAGTGAACCATAACTGCCCTCATGGAAAAATAATCATACCAAAAATGTATTAATTTGACATCAGCTATGTCAAATTAGCTATGTCGGCTCCCGACTTTAGGGAGTATGCATTTGCTTGCTTTGATAACAATGTCAGGCAACTATTTCAACACCCACCTCCAGGCACTTTGCCTCCCCTTCCTCTCATTGAAATTAACTCATAATGAGGCACACGGCACTCAGTGTTGGTTTAACTATACCGATGTTTGGGTACCTTCCAGGGCCTCAGCAGCAGCAGAGCCCAGCATCTCAGCCTTGTGTGCTGGAGAGCAGCACCAGGGACTTTCTGTGGACACACCGGACGAATCAGGAGTCCACAGCGCAGAAACTGTCAAGGAAGGCTCAGGCTTAAGAGACATCTCTGAAGGTACAGAACTTACTTATTACATTAAAGGTTCTATTTCAGACCAAAACGATTTAACCTAAACTTGCCTTGGGATTTGGGCTCATCCCACCTATGTATTATGGTGTTCACATAGCAGAAAGATATGATAGAAAACCAACTGGGGCTCCAGAGTTGCGTAAACAGTAATGTGGACCACACCATAATGACACTGGCAATATAAGCTGTGCACCAGTATTTTGTTAGTACTGCGCATTGTGTCTCTTGACCTTAATCAAAAGTGGCAAGAACACCATATTACAGTTATACGGTCATTGATGCATTGATTTCTATAGTGAAAGAGGCTAGTCACACAAATTTATAGACACGCATGTGCACAAACACGCGCACTGGCTCACGCACACATTCTTTGCCATGATTTGATTTCTACACAGACATGACATGAATCCAATTAATTCAGGATGAGGATCAATAGAGAACCATTTCCATGAGGGAAAATTGCTTTTGGGTTTTGACTCAGTCAGCAGTGCTGCTGTTATTTGAAGGTGGCTCAGAAATGAGAGATGTAAAGGAGCCCTGCAATGCTGCATGACATTTTTTTTATGCCCCAATCCTCTGATGTATTTTCACACTCAGGGCTCTGCTGTCATTTTGAATGCATATGGTATATTTAAACTGAATTATAAAACTACATTAAACCTCTTTTCAATGCAGAAGTTAAATAAAAGAAGCTAATTTAAGACAACACAAAACAACAACTTGGTGTTGATATTAAGGAGAAATGTTACATTTTTATATAACTACTAGACAAAGACTATTTTCTTTTGTGTAGCCAGAATGTTTTAATTAAACCATATATAGTTTATTGGATATGTGGATATTGATATCGAAGTATTTCCTGTTCACTTCTCAATTGTAGTCACAGCACACTGATCTGACAGAATCCCAAATGTTTTACTTTTTTTTTTTTTACTTTTGCAACAACTAGGACCTACTTAAAATGCAGTATATTTTTTGGGATTCCTTCCAGTGTCAGTGTGACCTCTGAATGAGTTTATTGCGGTGTCATTGTGTTGCTGTAGAGAAAATGTATAAAAGTGGTTTACCACCTTTTAAACAAGAAGCCATGTTCCCAGGAGGCCCAGTCACTTTGCAGATATGCTGATAGTCAGGATGATATCCTCAATCCAGTTGTTTTCTATTCTGCATCTTTTCTGAATGCACAAGCAGAGGGAAGGGAATGAGGTATAAAGAACGTTTGTGTAGCTAATCCTCTTTTGTAGAAAAAACAGTAGTTCTTTGTTCATCTTCTGGATTGTGTCCAAGGTTATTTAAAATTTTAGACTAAACTCAGCAGAATAATCCACGACAGAATACACATCTCCAATCAGATTAATTGAAAACAGTGATTGTTGCTGTTCAGGGCTTAGCAGAAAGTGTTACAGACAAATCACAGTTTAAAACTAAATCAATAAAGCTCACTGAGCTAAATTAGCCTGAAACACTCTCAAAGCAGTTAATGACAAATCCTGCCGAGCATGGAGACAGGATGGGTCAATACCTCAAACAAGCTGGATATAATCATGTTTCGTCACATGGACAAAACCATTATGGCAACATGCACAATGGATTTGTCAGATCTCCCTGAGGAAGAAGACATTTAAATTCAAATGATACAATAAGTTAGTAAATATTCAAAGGCTGCGTGAATTCCTAACTGGAGGTGAGAAGATCTGACATCTTTGATCTATCGTGCTTTCCCAAGGATTCAGGCAATGTAGTTAGGAGCTGTGTGTCCTGTCCTGTGTATTGTTTTTAGGGGGGGGATGGAGGATCAGAGGTGCAACTATTAAATAGAAAAGAGAATAAAAACTTCACCATTTTTCCATTTAAAAACAATGTGTGTTTACTTTGATGTTAGTGTTTTTTTGCCTGCTTTTTGTGCAGCTGAGTCACAGACTGCAGAGGCTTTGGAGGTAATCTATGATGATGTTCCATGTGAGGACCTGATTTCTCCTGATGAAGGTTAGCAACTGCCACAGAACTTTGTTTGTTCAGGATATTTATCACGAATCTTTGTGTGGCATTTCTGATATGTAATATTCAGTGTTTTTGACAGATATGATTTATGAAGACGTTCAGAGAGACAGTGCTCCTCTAGATGCAGACCATGGCTGGAGCTCCAGTGAGTTTGAGAGCTATGATGAGCAGTCTGACAATGAGGCCAAAGTACCAACAAGGAGCAAGGTACTCTGTGTGTGTGTGTGTGTGTGTGTGTGTGTGAATGCATGTATTTAACACAAAACTTCATCTGTTTATTTTAAATAGCTTCATGACTGGCCAGGCTGTTATAGGCTGTTGTATATTCAAGGAGAATATATCATCTCTTGTTCTCTAGCACAGTTATCTTTATTAATGTATAGAACTGAAAAGAAACTGTAAAGAACATGAAAAATATATAACAGGCAGGCTAGACTTTATACTTTTGTCAAAGAATGAAAATAAACAATAGGCAGTTGTGTTTGAAAAGCCTTAGATCTTCTTGCGTCTTCTCTGCCAAGGATTCTGTTCATCATTGTTCTGCAGGGTGACTACAGAGTGTTGGTCTTCCACATGATGGCACTGTGTGCACATTCACATCGTGCTGTTTTTTCTTTATGCTTCACCAGCCTTGAACATGGATGCGCTGTTGCAGGCATAGAGAACATTTGAAGTCATAATAATAAAGAAGTATTTTGCTGAGTTGAATCGTTAGTAATTTATAGATATATTATACCTTTACATATTTGCACATACTGAGGGAGTTTATGTGTGGATATTATTCTGCTGTAATCCAAGAAAATCCAGACTTAATGCTTTGAGAAAGGAGGGAGGCCACAGGGGAAAAAATGCTAGGACTGGGATAGAAACTGAGATGTTCAGGTAATTACATGAGAGTGTGATGTAAAATCCCCCCACAGTTTTCTTGGCATACTTGTCCCAGGCCACTGAACAAGAGGAGGAATCCAGCAGCTCTGGTTAAACAGTTAATGAAGAAACCTTGACTATTAGTGCCCGGCAACACTTTTCGGCTAGCCCGGCTTTCATCAAAAACGCATTGTTTTTAATTAGCCTTGCCCAATTAATTTTTCACCAAGTGTACCTGAAGTTCTCCTCTTGTTCAATTCACTGCTTAATTTGAGCAGCCTATGAGAGCTGTTATAGAGTTTGCTTCTTTAATATTTGCCCTAAACTGCCTGTACACCTTCCCCATCCTTATATAAATCTGTGTCAATTAGTCTCATAACAGCATAACCCTTTTGACCAAAGCAGTGCTCCAAGCTTCCACTCTGTGCTTGTGATTAATTCCCAATATTGCATGGCTTTTTTTTGCCTTTATCACTCTGCCTCCATTTCCTATTTCTATTTCACCTCCCCTACTTTTCCTCCTCCTTTCACCTCTTGTGGCTAAATGTGACCTGCCCACATATTCCGTCCGTACCCATCCAACATCTGTAGCTCTCTCCTGAAGTGCGTCGGCTGAGGGAACGGTGTGCCAGGACCAAACGTGAGCTGGCCATGAGGCTGTCTGGCAAGCACAACTATGATATTAAGGTATATCTCCAGCAGCAAGTTAACACAGCTATATCACACTGTTTGTTTGCAGAGCTCAGATCACTCTGCGAGATGTTTGCCAATAGGATTGATGATCACCCAGAGCTGAAATATGCTGTGCTGTATGCTGCACTCACTTAAAGGCTTTACTGACTCTCTGCATCAGCGTTTGCAGCTTTCCTTTGTACTGTAACTTTCCTTTAAAACTCTCTGTTGGTCTTTCGCTCTCTCTTTCCCTGCCAGGTTTAATATCAAGACACATTAACGGGACAAATGAATTATTAAATAATAATCTGCATATTTACTTCCATAAACACCAGTGCACCATTGCCCCCAATGAATGACCTACTTTCCTGAAGTAGCATAATTTAAAAATACTACCACCCTGGGTGTATTCTGGGTTTGTGGAGTGTGGTTGCAGGTCCTCTGTTATGCTCAGGGTGGAGTTTGTGGTCAGCTGAAGTCTCCCACACTGAGCAATGCAGCTCTGTTACTCTCATGTGGAGCTCACTGTGTTACCATAATCTCTCCATGATATGCTCATAGACTCTCTGATTAGAGGCTGTAGAGCGACCTACAGGGAGTCGCAGATGGTGAGATTCATGATGAGTCCACTGAGCACCACTTCTCTCCATCTGTCTCCAGAGGAGCACAGTAGGTTATCAAGTCTCCACAGCTCGGCACTTTCCTCGTGTTCTAACGCGCCTTTTGTTTGTTTCTCTTTGCTCCTTTCAACCAGGTTCAGCAGCTCATGAAGGCGGCAAGAAGTGGAACGAAGGATGGGCTTGAAAAGACCAAAATTGCTGTCATGCGAAAAGTCTCCTTCCTGCAGAGAAAAGATCAATTGGGTAATGCAGGGAAGTCTGAAGACTTTGTAATTGTTGGTCAGCTCACTGTTACAGATGAAAGTTGTACTATTTTTAGTAATGGGTATTGGTTATGAAGTTTGGGTTTTGTAACTCCTTGCAGTTGACTCTTTGAATTATAGGCAGCTGCTCATGTGTAAGCCAAAGTAGTGTTTGAGGCAGATAAAGTAGAACACTTACTTTTTCTTTACACAAACCCCTTCTGGGAGAAATGGAAAGCTTTGTGAAAAAGAGCGATGTTACAGATTGTAACTATAATAAATAAAACAGACAAGCTTTCTCAGTTTTTAAGGGAGACAATGTGGTTGAGATTTTGGTGTGTAATAAAAAGAATGATAAAACAACTCATGCAGTACAATAAAGGTTGTGTTTTAGGGACTCTTGCCTAACAATAAAGAGAGATTACCACCCATTAATAGAGTATTGAGCAGCTCCATGAGGCATAGATACCAGATCCACACCTCAAACAAATCTCTGAGCCACCACAAATAGGTAAAGAGACCAGTGATGCTAAATTTGGGTGTTGATCGCAGGAAATCTGCATGGTATTATATTTATTTTCCACTAATCCTGTGTTATCATTCCAAAGATTTTAATTGGGCTGTATGGTTAGGGGTAAAGTGGGAATTTTTCAGACTGTGTATTGTCTTTGTGCCAGTGCAGAGACGATAATGTATTGGATCGTTTTTTTGCAGACAGATTTTGTCTGCCTCTTTACTCCTACAGAGATACAGTATTGTTTTGAAACTTTCTTTTTCCCTCTTTCTCTCTCGCTCCCTTATCATTGCTTTGTCTTTTTTTCAAAGAGTACTGAAGGCTCTTCATATTTTCGAGGTAATAAACTTAGCGTGTCGCATTGTGTCTCCAGCTGCAGTGAGATCTGAAGGCTGCTTTTCTGTTGTTCTCTCTCTGTCTCATTTTCTGTCATGCGCGCACACTCTTTCTCTTTTTAACCTTTCTGGATCTTTCTTCTTGCCTGAATGTCTGCAGAAGAGGAGGATGACGCAGGATACCTGGATGTAACTGTGTCAGAAGTGAAGCATCCTCCCCCACAGCTGAGCCCCATGCCAGAGGGGCTCACCAGCCATCAGGTGCACCTTACAGTTTATGCAAATATTTCTTTTTCTGTTTTCCAAACATGTACTTTACTTAACATGCAGCATTTGTGTGAACATTCTATACCCAACAGCTCCAAGAAAAGGCGTTAGGCTGTCATGTTAAAAGTATTCATTTGTTACTTTTAAATATCTATATGCTGTTTGGAAAAGGAGCATATTTATAACAGCCAGGTCAGCTACTTTCATGTCATAGGAAATCCAGTGATTCAGCACTCCAGTGGAAGCCTTGTTCAAACAGATCTACTCCTCTTAGTCTTTTTCATTCCACGACAAACACGTGATCACAAGGCAATCCATCAACCCGCACCATGCTTAACTGAAGCCATATCTAACGCCGCAGCCCATCATGTCCTCTTAGTGCTTGATTTCCTGACTGGTCTGTTGTCTACACAGGTTGTCAGACGCCATATCCTTGGCTCCATTATTCAGAGTGAGCGTAGCTACCTGGAGTCTCTCAGGAGAATCTTGCAGGTGAGTTGTTTAATCCCCATTGTCCTCCTCTGCCACATGTAATATCTTCACCATTTAGCCATTATGAATTAGACTGAAACGAGAAGTGGTGATATCCATCAAATTACAAAGGTGTCTCAGCATAAGTAATCCTGATAAAACAGCTGTCCTCATTTCTGTGGCGCCGTGCTGATGCTAAGAAAGAGAGACTGTCAGGTATCCGCGGGATGGGTTGCAGTCTCTCCTCTTTAATATCTCTTTTCGGTGTAAAAAAGGAGACTTGTTATCTTCTCATTACAGAAAATAAGGAGCACCTAGTGAAATGGAATCAACAGCAGTCAGTAACTGCCTTATGCCCCGTAGAATCTTTTGCTGTCAATGTGCTACAGTTGTTTCTAAGTGACATGATTGTGCGTGATACTGTTCAGGTTTAGGCTGTGATGAAATCTCAGCTCTTCACTGAGTCTAGTCAAGTGCTAAATACAGTGTCTTCAAACAGATTAACATAAAAGGCCACAAGCACAATTAGACATTGAGGGTTGTAACATTCATTTTTACTAGAAAACAGATTGCACTGGTTTGCTTTGTGTGGTCTGCCCATCTTCCCTCTGTAAAATTATCAATTAGCTGTTATGGATTTGTGGAGATAAAACCTGAAAAATATAAAAATTGAAACACCTCTGTTGTTAAGATATTTAGTTTTAGTGGTAAATACTGTTTTCATCTCTCGTGTGTGACTTATACATAATATTATCTATATCTGAGCATTTTCAGCTTCAAACAAATCATGTTTACTGGTTTGCTATCCACAAAGAGCCTGTCAACTCCAAGCTATGCTAATATCCCCATGAGTACTGACTGAAGAATCAATCAATGCCCCTTTCAGCATGGTTCTTTTACATCTGTAACTCTGCTGGGAGCTGCTATTTTCCATTATTATTCTGGCTTTTATGATTACAAATCACATTGAATTCTGGACATGTTTGCTGGTGGCAGATGATGGTTTATAGGTGAATCCTTTAGACTGATATGCTTCTAGTCACCATGAGTACATTATCTCATTTTCCTTGATTCATAGGATATTTGTCTGTTACCTCTCAGTTGTGCATTTGTAGAGCAAAAACATGCACGTTTAAAGAAGATGGGCTGCTCATCTTCATCTTACACACACAGGCCTAAAAATTAAGAACTCCTATTTCCACACACACACACACACACACACACACACACACACACACACACACACACTACATATACTGTGTATGTATATGTAGAAACATGTATATGTTCATACCAACAACAATAACCAATGTTCTCTCACACTATTGCCAGGAATACCACAGACCATTGATGGAAGCGGATCCACGCATCCTGAGTCCACGGAAGATCCGGCCCATATTTTATCGAATCAGGGAGATCACACAGTGCCACTCCATGTTTCAGATTGCCCTGGCGTCACGTGTGGCTGAGTGGGACAGCAGTGAGAAAATTGGAGACTTATTTGTTGCCTCGGTTAGTGTGTGTGTGTGTCCTTTTTTTTTTTTTTTTTTTTGGCTTAAAGGTTTTAGATTGAGCAAACAAGGGTAGTTTATCTCAAACAAAGAATCAATTAAAATTTTGATGAATATCTCTGTTGCATTCAGTGCTGTCTGAAATGTTTTTAGTAAATTTGCCACCACAGTGTGAGCTTTCTGTTGTGATTCTTTGCAGTGTGCTCGTTCATAAGGTCTGCTCATTATATGCCTATTAGTGGAACCAATTTGACCACTTCCTTTTCTGCTGGCCATTATGGTGTTGTTCTGCTGATATACTAATACCTCTGGGGAAAGGTAATTTTGGGGGTTGTGTACACCTCATTGAGCCAAGCCTTATCATTTGGCAATGTACAGCAACTGTATCTGCATGACTTTTAAAATCAGTAATAACTCAGAGGCAGAATGTAGAAGGAGGGTGTGAGCAAGAAGGGGTTCATTCCTTCATGCCATCGGCTAGTTCCACACCACTCCTGAAACTGCCACCATCAGCTTCCTGGTGTGGGTGTAACTGAAGAGAGAGAATAAATGTCTACTGCACAACAGACACGCCCCCTCCCGCACATTCACTCTCTCACACTCCGCCACCTCATTGCCATTTGCCCAACTGCTTAAATGGCTCGTGAAGGGTGTTGTGGTAACCAGGATGGTAAACAAACACATTTTTAAAAGCACTATACTTAAATGGCCGTTCTCCTAGCCTCATTTTACATTGAAATTACCTACGGGTCGCCCTGCAAACAGGATGGTTAGCCAGACATTCAGGATGTCAGAGGAAATTACTGTGCATGTGGCTGCTGGTGTAAAGATAAAATAATCAAACATGGCAGAGCAGCAGACCCTCTTATTGTTGTGGTTGTTGTTACAAATTCAGATAATTATTCTTGTTTCTGTTTCCACAGTTTTCCAAGTCAATGGTATTGGATGTATACAGTGATTATGTGAACAACTTCACCAATGCCATGGCTCTGATTAAAAAGGCATGCATGTCCAAACCAGCTTTTCTGGAATTCTTAAAGGTGAGCTTCAGCCAATTAGCATAGTGTTGCTTTTATGTAATAATTAACCCAATTGTATATTGGACTCAGTGAATGTACTGCCTGCTGCAGTGCTCATTGGCAATGTGAAGACAATTGCCTGTGTCTACAAAATTCATTATCTGAGGACATAATGAATTTTTTAGACATGACTAAGAGGGAAAAAAACACTGAATCAATGACAGAATTCACTGTGTTGTTTTTAAAATATTGTGGAAGCACTGACTACATGACCAGAAGCACACAAGGAACATTAATAGGAACAGAACCTAATAAATAAATTTTCAATACATTTGGCACAGTATGATGGGATATGAGAGCATAATTTACAAAGAAGCGTCTGAGATCTTATGTGAGTTCAGTATAAATCAGCTGCTTGAAGTAGGTAAATTGACCCTCATCCCCTAGATAATGACAGTTCTCTAGGCAACATGTCTTTGTTTTTGTACACTGTAAAAACATTAAAACGGCAAATCAGAAGGTACAGAAAATCTCTATCAATGTGTCGATTTGAGGTCAGTACTGTGTAAGAAGTTGCCAATTACATACAGTACAGTGTAGCATTATTTTTTCGATGCCAGCAACAGACACCAGGGTATATTTAATTTAAACACAACCAAAGTAAACAATCTTATAAAAGTATCTCCAAAAACACTGGATTTTTATGGTATTTAAAGTTTTTATAGCATACTGCATTATTATTAAGTAGTCATATAGGTACTTTGTATCAGAAATTACCCAAATCTAAATACTCATACATCCATACAACTAACCAACAAATCCACTCGTTTGTTTTGATGGGGAGAAAAAAAGTCACAGCCTAATTTGAAACAAAGAGTTTAAACACAGGCATTCATTGAGAAACATATTACATATTACAACGGTTTTAACTAACACTAATGTAGAAAAATAGAATCAAAGAGCCCTGGTGATTATTACAGGCACGACCTCTCTATTAAGTGAGATAATTTGGATGTTCTGAGTGATCAGTCAGGTGAGCTATTGCTATTGGTACATTAATATAATCTCAGGCAGTGTTATGCTTTATATGCCATCTGTGTTAAACAGGTTTGACAGGACATGACTGCCCTCCAAAACAGAGAGCGAGATGGGCTTTTCATACCCCTCACACTGTCAGCTGTCTCTCTACCTAACACCACTCAAGCATTTTTAGTGCAGGAGCAGGAAGGAGCCTTCACCGACACCTTGACCTGGTCAAGAGTGGTGAAAAGATTTTACTCAGTGCTTCTCAAACCTTTCATGGCATCCACTCAGGGGTCACCTGAGTTTGGTTTAACTGTTAAAAGTTATCTATCTGTCTAGTCGCTAAACTTTGGATCTGTGACTGTGTCTACATTGTCTTGCTAGCTTGGTGTTTGCATTATAGTTACCAAGGGGCTTCTTCTTCACATTTATACTGTGTGAGCTTAGGCTGATCCAGATGAGAAAAACCTTTGTCAATAGAAGATAGTCGTCAGTCATACAGTGAGACATCCCCCCCAGTGGCTGACTAAAGTTGGTCTTTGTTGGAAATGTAGGACCAACAAAGACCCATATTTAGAAACCAAACAGTTGGTTTATGTTGGACATATTGAGGGATACACTGGCCCACAGGTGAAGTTCTGCAGTATTGACACTGGTAAAAATAAAATGGATTATATTACATCTGTTGAGTGCTGCAGCTCTATTATGTCAGATGTCTGAAATTACAGCCTCAAATATATACTGTTCTTTTTATGTATCACAGTTGACCTTATCCAACCTTTGCCATCGTGCCATCTATTAAATGTGCCCCATGAAGTGCCTTTTTATACTGATGATGGCACAGACTTGATACTGTGCTGGAGTAACATTTTCCCTTGACCTACGCCCACACTAATACATTAGATATGACTCAAAATTTCGTACTTTAATATGACAAACACATTCTGATTTTCATACCTTTTTCACCCACCTGTACACATGTGTTCCATATCAATCTTAAAGGCCTTTCTGTGTAAGGATGTTTTAAAATTCCATGTTCTCTTTTCGCTTTTTTGTCTTGTTTCTAGAAGAAGCAGGCATCCAGTGTTGACCGGATCACTTTGTACGGCCTGATGGTTAAGCCCATTCAACGATTCCCTCAGTTCATATTGCTCCTGCAGGTATAAAATGTTGTCTAAACAGGACTAGTCATTTTAATTTGTTTTAATTAAGTGAATCTTATTCTTAGTATCTTTCTTTATTTAACTGCTTTTAATTTCATTTTATTTTTATAGAATTTTATTTGTTTAATCTTATCTAATCATTTTATGTGATATTGCTGTAGCCTTGGAAAATTGTTCAGCACTTTGGTCAACTTGGGTTGTTTTTAAATGTGCTATACAAATAAAGTTGATTTGATTTAGTAGCTAAAACACTTCCATTCAGAACACGAGTCAAATTAAAGATTGAGAAAAACGTACACTACTAAAGATGCAAAGCTGCAAGGCTGCAGAATTGATAATGGTTTTAACTAATCCAAAACACAGGAAGTTGTTCCTCAAATACTTAGGTAAGGGTAGTCAGAGCTTGAAAAGTTGCTAGCCACGTCACTTTTTCATATTGGTGGCTTCACATCCCAACTCTTCCACTTTCTATTCTGAGCAAAGATTTGGATTTGAGCTTGACTTGCTGGATCTGCAGTAGCTCATTTCATCCCTCAGTGGGCATTGATTATCCATGAATTCCAGAGATAAGTTATGAATGTGAATCAGACATATTTTTTTTCTAGTCTAAACACGGTACTCCAAAGAGGAAGTGTGTATTAAATCATACATTACAGGCAACTACGCCTCAAGGCACTGAAGTACATCTGAGATGCATATAATGACAACACCAAGTGTTCAATGGGTCATAGATCTAGGACAAACATATTGTAGATGTGTCATCTCTACAGCCTGTGGTTGGATAAATATCAGTATTTAGTTTTGTTTTCTATTGGGTTTTTTTTTGACAACACTGCTTACAAATGGCAAAAGGGTAGGAATTGGAGGATGCTATGTTATCAGTGTAACATAAATCCTGAAACGCTAGCACAACTACACATAAACTTTCTAGGCTATAGCACTCCCAAAAAGAATACATAATTTTGTATATTGCAGGATTCTGAAAAACAGGTATTAAATTATCCACAGAATGGTGTGCATTTCTTTAGTTTGCAGTGTCTTTACTTAAAACTGGTCTTCTGACCTTTTCTAGGACATGCTTAAGAACACACCGAAGGGCCACGTGGATCGTCTGCCCCTGCAGCTTGCTCTGACAGAGCTGGAGATGCTGGCTGAGAAGCTGAATGAACAGAAACGAGTAGCTGACCAGATTGCAGAAACTCAACAACTGGCCCGCAGCGTCAGTGATCGCCTGCTCAGTAAGGTGACTGGATACACATGCAGTCCCTCGTGCAGATGTACGTGCGCTTGCACATATGCCCCAGTCAAATCAACCGTGAGCCAGCCGTTGAGCCCTTTAACTCTGCTGTGTTATCAGTGTGAGCCAAACACCTGAATGAATTAAACTAGTATATAGAAATGACTTATGTCACTTTGCCACACATTAATCTAGGGAGGCATTTTTATTCAGAGAAATTATCTCCTAGAAATGATGCCTATTAACATCCCCAAACAGTACTAAATGCAATGGCGAAGGCGTTGCCTCTCCATTACCACACTGAAATTACAGTCCGGCCGCTGCAAATCTGAACAAATGCTGCTCTGAATAAGAAGAATTAGGGGGTAAATGAGTCATTTAATTGGAAACTGTAAGAGAGCTATCTCTTTTCACCCTGCTGTGCTCTCTCTGTCTCTCTCTTTACCTCCCCTCTATTCCCCTCTTGCACTCTCTTGCTTACTGTCTTGCTTACCTTCTCATTCCACTTATACACTCTGCTCTCAGTACTCTCTTTCTCTAGTGTGACTGCCTCTTCCTCTCTCCTCCTTTCTTTCTCACTCTCCCCCTTTTTATTTCTCTCTCAGCCCTCGCTTTCCAGGACTCCGAGATGAGCTGATTCGGCCAATCTCCACTCAACACAGAATTCCATTTGCCGCGGTGACATTGCAGAATTCCAATAGGAAACAGTCTCCTCTATTGCCCCCATAACCATCCGATGAAATATTCATGCTTTATCTCAAAGTATCTAAGTCGTCACAATAGGACAGATAACAATGTGAGTGAGAATGGGTTTTACAAACGAACACACATGCACATGTGCATGGTGCAGTGGCCTCTGTGCTTATTGAGGCTTGAAGTCTTTTAAGTGTGTATTCTTGTTCAGACCACCTCTTGAGGGAGCTGTATGGATTTGTAGCCTTCAAACGCCAATGCCAGTCAGACTAGTGACTAATTTTGTGTGCTTTCTAAGCCACAACCAAGAGAAGCTAAAGATTGCCTGCAGATAGGACATCCTCTTCTGAATGCATTACTGCACTGCACGTTGTAGAATGGACCCAGCAGAGAGACTCATTATTCGCTAATATTTCTGCCTTTTGAACAAACACAAACATCAAAGTATCAGGACGTGAACTCCTTATTTGGACTTGCAGCTTGCAGTATAGTGGCTTCACTCAAATTGTGATGTGCCTTGGCACAGTTCTTTAACTGTTTCTGTGTATGTGGGACCATGTGTGTGAGGGTGTGTATACAGTGAGATGTTAGAGCATTTGTATCCATGTGTAGCTGCCCTGTTCACTGAAAAGGGAAGGAAAGGATTGTGTGTGTGTCAGTGCTCAAAATCTGAACCAGTCTGGACTCGCAGTGATATGGTAGATAGCATGGTACACACACAAACACAAAGAATGATCAGAAGCATGTGTTGGAAATATTATTTTTTAAAGGCTAACATTTTCTTGCAGCTCCTGGGCAGCCATTAGGTTCCTCTCTCATCACTGTAAACATGTGCAAGGCAAAGATAGTGAAGGAACATGTGCACTCTCTCATTCGCTGAGTTTTCTGAATGAACAGGCATGTGTGTGAGTGTGATTGTGTGTGTGTGTATCTTTTGTGGGTATATGTATAAACACATTAAATGACCTTCAGCAGCATGAATGTGTTACTAATCCCTGATGAGACATCTCTTCCTCCAAGCTTGACTTATGCGTCCTCCAGGCACTGAACTCTAGAGGACTGGCCCTTTGTAATGCTGCCTCCCTTGCCTTTGATCTGATTGCACTGTCCCTTTTAGCAACTGAACTCGGAGCAAGGGTCACTGATCCTTTGTGAGACGCTTATTGAGACTGTGTATGGCGAGCGGGGACAAGTCCTGAAGTCGAAGGAGAGAAAGGTCTTCCTCTTTGATGATGTACTCATCTGTGGCAACATAAATGTCAAGTAAGTCCCTCTTGTTGAGCAAGTCGAATTAAATGCCTTTACTTTCGAGAACATTTTGCTAATGCGTTTATAATGTGCAGTACTAGCATGAAGTTGCATGTGTGTTTTGAAAGGAAAGTCTGCTAAGCTGTACATTTAGGTGACACAGGGCTCCAATGTGATGCCCTAGGTTTTGCAAGGATATTTTAGCAAACTGCATTGTAAAGAGAAATAGCTGCTAGGGGGCTGGGCACTATCTGGAGTTGCAGGAGCTTTATCAGCTTTAAACAAATGGTATAATGCTTAACTACAGCTACAGGAGTCCTAGATTACTGACATAAAACATTTTTTGTTTTTTTTCCAATTTATCTTCTGTGACAGCACCATTGATCACAACTTTCTCTCTCTCTCCTACTCTCCCTCTCTCTTGAGAGAAGTAAACAGGAAGGGAATTTTGTTTATTTTGCAAAGCTCGTGTCAGAAATGTCGCTTAAAGCCCTCTTGTTCAGTTTTCAAAGTAATTATCACTTTACGTCTCATTCAACTCAAGTGTCCCGAAGTTGACTTTGTCTGCCTCCAGGATCTTGACAAACCGATCACAATGTTGATTGTCTGTGTGATTACAGGAATACATGAATAGCAATGAACTCCTCACAGCCAGGGGTACAATTTTGGTGGGGAACATGGGTGATCATACAGATTCTAATTCCCCCAAGTCTTCTTTGTGACATTTCAAAGGGCGTATCCTCTTGTGGAGTTGTGGGTGTAGTGCTGTTCGCAGGATGCGGATAGGGAGCAAATTTCTCTTTGGTTGTATTGTTTTAAACTCTATTGATTTTTTTTCTTCTCATCTCCACCAGGGGGCCTCCAGATATCAGCAGCCTGGTCCCTGTCGGTCCCAAGTACACTATGAAGTGGAGTGCCCCTTTACAGCAGGTGCAAGTAGTAGAGGTGGGGCAAGAGGGTGCACAAAGCAAAGAAACCTTGTTTCAACAGAGCGGGGCTAAGAGGCCAAGTGGTGCCTGTACTTCAGGTAAATACAAAGACAATGTGAATTAGTTCTGTCTCCTTCCTGTCCCACATGTATTGTCTTCCAGTTAATCTCTGGACTTGGACTGACTTGACTAGTCCCAGCCTCTTTCTCTGACTCAGCAAGCCTAATCTATTTCTGTTCTCAAGTGTCCCGCAGAGTGCTGGAGATGCATTTGTGCTGCTTGTCACTCTGATTGAGGATGTGTTTGTGAGGAGGATAGTGATGACAGTCACTTGTTCCCATCTGCCTGGGGTGTTTTATCTTGGAGAGATATGTGGGGGTAGAGAGCCCCCTGCCGCATCATTCCCACAGTCTCATTTCACTCTCTGATAGACCACAAACACATCTAGAGTGGAGTCATCAATCTGCAGAGATTATTCCCTCCCTTTCCAGGCCCAATTAGAGAGCCAGTAGCAGTAGATAGGAATCTGTGGTTGAAACACTAGTTCTCCTACAACCCCTCACAAAACTCTGGTGTATACAGAGCTTGACGAGATCCCTGATAAATGTGCCATGGGAAAAGGGAGATACAAAGCCTTATCAGGATGTAATGGTACGGGCTTTGTAAAGTTGCAGCTTCATGACTTAAATATTAATGGTGTCTTCTTCAGAGCTATCCATGTCATACCCAGCAAGCAGCTGCTGTTTTGAGAGCTGGTTTAGATTCTCACTGGATTAAGTTTCCCCTGTTTATCAGGTGGTGTGTACTCGTATGCTCACAACTTTGCTGCAAGGTTTGGGGATCATTTAAGGTTAGCTCTCATTGCAGTTCTCTCTCTTCCTTCATCTGCATCGAACTCTGCAAAAGTTATGCCCAAAAGAGGGTGCTGGATTCTGATTCTGTCATTCATTGATTTTCTCTCTCTCACCCTCTCACTTTATTTTTCTTTTTTTTTTACACTGTGCAGTCACCTTAATAATGTCTATCTGGAAACCTCACTTAACATCGGTGGGACTGTTCCACGAATTTTCATTCAGACAGACTGTCCCATCTATTTATAGTTCCATTCCCTGTGATGTCATTCAGTCTAAATCCTGTGCTCCCATAGCATAGCTCAAAATGGAGCAATTTTTCATTTTCTGTAGGCCCTGGTTCTCTTCTCTGTTGAAGAAAGCTGGCCTTTAGGGAAATGCTGGCCCGCCTTTCTTACTTTCCCCTTTGTCTGTGTTCCTGTCTGTTTCTAAAACAAACAGAAGGCCCACCTATGTACGTACTCATTTTCTGAAAGCAGACTGTGCCAATTATTTACTCTCACACTGTTTTACTTTCATTTCACCTCCATTATGCCTCACTTATTGTTGCTTCTTTTTGACCTATTATCAGCAGTGTGTTTTTTTGTCTTAAGTGTACCTAAGTGTACCAAGTGGACCTTGGCTGTGGATCAGACAAGGGTTTTGATGCGGGTGTGGAAGCTGAATTGTTTTTAAATCCACTGGATAGCGTTATCTGCACAGCAGCTGAGTGGTAGATTGGTGACTTATTCCAGAGCAAGCAGGGATGGACCCCTCTGGGCTCTGGCCTTCCACACCAGTGAGCTACGTGTCTAGCTGGCAGTGTGGATAGCCATGTCTTAGTGTGAAAACCATATCCTGCCTCACCAACGGGATTACGCTGGATTACAACTCAGCACATTCACCTCTCAGGCCGTAGCCAACAGCAGGACCCAGAGGACTCAACAAACCTGTACAGGGATCCAGGCAATCCCTTTAGAGAGGATAGGAAGACATTGTTCTTGTAGCTTGCAGCACATTCCCTTTATATTCAGATATCTCACCTATTGATTTCCTTGTACAGATGACAGATGTCACTGGCTGTCTGTGTCAAAGATCCCATTAAACCCCAGAAGCTACAATGAAGCTCTTTAAATTAACAATCTCAGCCACCCCTCTCTTTTTTCCTCACTCTCTTTCCTTTTACGGCTTTACTCTCACTGCATTTATGCACGTGGCTAGACAAAAGATCGCAGGTCCCCTCAGAGGCGCATGCCTCACTAAGCCCGCCTACCAGTTCAGCTCTTCTGCTACTTTATTATGTGGCAGCAGTGACAGTGCAGGACAGCTCTGGAGCAAAATCTACCTGCAGAATTTAATTAGGTAGTTCTTATGGAGCCTGCTGCTGGGTAGATATGGGCCAGGGGGAGCTAGGACGTAGAATAGCAGACAGAAGGAGACACAGCTATCGATTTATGGCAGTGGGAGAGAGAGACTTTAAAGGTAGAGGGCTTCAAATCGATGCTGAATTTTGCGTCTAATGAGACACCTGCATTCCTTTTGGCCAGCAAAAGGGCATCATAGCTCCAAATAACAGTTTCTCTGTTTGATTTTTTTTTACTCATAAATTCACTCTTTGTAGTTCAACAAATAATGAAGATTGATCCATCTACACATTGAACCTCTTTCATTAGTGCCACTAGAGTTTCACAAAAGCAACTTTCCTGTCCTGCAGTTTCACAAGTTCTTAGATGCAGTGTCATTGTTTTCTCTTAGCGTATAGAACACTTTGACCTTGAACACTAGTGTATTGCATGTCCACAGGAATTGGTCCATGGTCAGGACAATTGGTCCATATAAAATGTTTATTGTATTAAGTATTCAGATTGTATCCATTAAGTGATTAGTTGGTTGGAAAAATCAATTGTCAATTTATTCATCAAGTCACTGAGACATTCACTGGTTCCACCTTCTGAAAGAAAACTCTCATTCTTACCACTCTTTTACTGAATACTTTTGGTTTTTGGACTGTTGTTTCAAAGACATTGCCTTAAGCCTTGTGAAACTGTGAACTTTTTATTATTATATAAATGTGTTAATTTATTAGTTAAACCAAAATCAATAGGTTAATCAATAATGAAGAAATCATGAGTTGTGGTCATAATTGTCTTAATATTGCCTGATTACAATTATTTGATAGCCACATGTTTTCATTCATGCAGAGAAATAATGAAGGGTTAAAGAAAACATGAATGTATTTAATCTTGTTGTCTTTGTAGTTTACTTGGGAATGCTGAATAGTTTACCTGACAATGTTGATGGTTTTGAAGTGTTCTTTTTCTTTGTAAAATATAATGTGATGTCACAAACTCTTTGTGTCTTGCCTATTTATTTAGGTAAAGCAATTCTGGGCCCTCCACGCCTTTACCAAGAGCTGCAGGAACTACAACATGACCTGTCTGTCGTGGAAGAGGTCACTCTTCTTGTGGGCACGCTACAGGGAACATACCAGGTACATTTTTTCTTCCCATTACACTTTTACACAGACAAAATGTCTATCATACAACATGTAACAAAATCAGTGAAAGCAGTGTCTCAAACATAGGCTTCCTACGTCCAGCTGACTCTACAGGCCAAAGCATAGAAGTCACATTTTTTATCACACCACTGCACAAGCCAGCCTTGTTCTCTCAGGTTTTTCTTTAAAAGCCTTCAAATTCAAATTGGCCACTTAAAAAAATGTACCTAACCTTCAAGCCTGCTATTCTTTCCTCTAAACTCTACTTGCAGTGTCACTAATTATTTAGTAGCCAGTTATCTCAAAATATCGACTGAAAATACTGTATTTGAAATCTGGAATGTATTCTGTAAACTGCAGCTTACCTCACATTAGCTCCTAAGCCCTGAGATGTGAGGTGGCAAAGACAACACTGAAGTATGCACAGTTAATTTAAATTGCAGCATTCAGTGCAAACTAAGAGATCAAGTTTGAATGGTACAAAGGAGAATCTCTTTATGCTCTTCCTCTTGCAAAATTCAATTAAATTCAGTTTTATTTATATAGTGCCAAATCACAACAAAAGTCATCTCGAGGCACTTTACATTGTAAGCTTTAAGACCTTACAGAATATAAGTATATACAGAATAATGTGGAAAACTCAACAGTCCCACTTGAGCAAGCATTTAAAAAGGATTCAAGATGTTTAAAATGTGATTAAAAAGCAGCCTTTTATGATTCTTGAATCATCTGTCTCTAAAAGCATGGAGTCTTCCATCTATTTCCTCATCAACAGTGCAGCAGAGATATTCCCTATGATACACTATAAGTGTCAGATTTGCTATGTTGCAAAGAAACAGCATCCCTCCTGTAGCGTTCAAATCAGGACACTTCCCTGTAGTCTGCCACTAACACATTAATAGTACCACACACTACATAACGCAGCCAGGGAGGTATACTTCAGCAATCACAAAAGAGCCTCTCTGGCTAATGGTGGCACCTTTGCCTCTCTGCACTTAATGAGCAGAGTGTCCTAAGGGAAAGTGATGTTGGCCTGGCAATATATAAATGGCTGATTTTCACTTTCCACCCAGTTATAATATTGTCCACTGAACAAATAGAAGAAATACTTCTGCAGAGCTCATTGACTTCAGAAAATTGATTTAATTCTGTTTGACTTGAGGGACTAAGTTTTACTGTAAAATGGATGTTGGTGTTGAAGCGAGTTCAGTGCTACGTTTGAAGAGATAAAAATGTCATAACCATGTATCATCAAATAATGTACTCCAGTTTTATCTAAGGGGATGTGTGGTTGTTTCTCAGTTTGTGTGTTTGAGTAATGATATCTAATATTACATATTATAATATGTTATGTTTTGTTATGTACATCTTTGGCATACCCCTGTGCTCAGTATGCATGTAATGTGTACATTTCTCTGTGTATGCTGCAACTAAGAAACAAGTTTTAACTGTGTGTATTTTCTCACCAAAGAACCTGAACACCACTGTGGCCCAGGACTGGTGTCTGGCTCTACAGAGGCTTATTCGCATCAAAGAAGAACAGATCCAGAGTGCTAACAAATGTCGCTTACGCCTGCAGGTGCCTGGCAGGCCAGACAAGTGAGTACAATCTTACATACAGATGTGGCTCTAAGTAAAATGTACTGTGTAGGTTTGGATATAAGAACACTGATGACCAAAACAGCAACAAAGATTTAAAAAAAAGTGGGAATTTCTATGATGCTATCTGTTTTTAAAAGTTTCAAAGATGGAAGTATGTTTTGTAATACAGCAGAGTTGGGCACAAATGTTTTGATGAAAAAACATCTGAGACATTGTCCAGACAAACACAGGCACAATCATGTGTACATACAATCTACTTGTGGCGGTGGCCTTTCAACCAAAAGTTGCTCTTCATTTATTGCCGTGATTTAAACATTTTAACCGCTGGTGGTTTCACAAGAGGGGCGGCACGGTGGTGTAGTAGTTAGCACTGTCGCCTCACAGGACCTGGGTTCGATCCCCGGGTCGGCCGGGTGCCTTTCTGTGTGGAGTTTGCATGTTCTCCCCGTGTCTGCGTGG
>JAUMHL010000025.1:22059543-22075187 GCA_032362345.1 Sandelia bainsii
GGTGACTTTAAGATTGTCCGTAGGTGTGAATGTGAGTGTGCATGGTTGTTTGTCTCTATGTGTCGGCCCTGCGATGGGTTGGCGGTGTACCCCGCCTCTCTCTGAGATAGGCTCCAGCACTCCCCGTGACCCTTACGAGGACAAGCGGTTAAGAAAATGGATGGTTTCACAAGAGAAGAGGTCTCACTCTATTAAGAGTTTGTGGAACTACAGAGACACACATTGTTCAGAGGTCTTACAGAGTGATACCTCTTACCTCATGTACAATCTTTGGCTACAGGGATTGCTGTTCTGCTGTCCAAATCCATAAACGGCACGTTTCATTTGGCATGACATCAATTGAACTAGTTGAATTAATGTTAGTTAGCGACAGCTGGTCTAAGCTGCTGTGTGACATTTTAAACAGCAATAGTGACTATTAGCTTTAAACGTTGAGCAAAACATGAACCTGCTCTGTGGACATTTTCTACACATAACCCAAATACCCTGTCACATTCACAAACAATAAATTTGACTCGCAGAACGGAGTCCGTAAAAAGTAGTTTGTAAAAGAGATAAGAGTTGGAGTCCACCTTTGTGAATTAATAGACATGGTTTAGAAAGACACCTGTGATTAAGGTCCAATAATTCACACAGCACCAGGGCAAATACAACGTTCAAGAAACTGTCTGTAGACTTTTGTGAATAAATTGTTGTGTGCTGTTTAGATCAGAACAAGGGTATAAAACCATTTTTTTAGTTTGAAGTGTTCATAGGAGCACAATGGCTTCAATAATTGTAAAATGCTTTTGAAACCACCAGGACTCTTCGTAGAGTCTGCTGTCTGACCAAACAGAGTGAACAGACAAGAAGGGCCTTGTTCGGGGAGGTGATCAAAAACCCAACAGTCCCTTATAACAGAACTGCAGAACTCTTATGAGAACCTGCCAGATGGCTAAATACCTTTATTTACTTTATTGTAACAACTCTGAGAGCACAAGGAAAAGGATTCTTTCATCTGATTAGACAAAAACACAACTCTTGGGCGAAACTCCAAGCACTTTTCATCCATCCATCCATTATCTGAACCGCTTTTCCTGTTAAGGATCTCAGGGGTTGCTGGAACTACTCTCAGCTGTCACTGGACAAGAGGCACGGTACACCCTGGACAGGTTGCCAGTCTATCACAGGACTGACATATAGAGACAGACGACCATTCACATTCACACCTATTGGCAATTTAGAGTCACCATGTAACCTTATTGCAGCCGGAGTACCTGGAGAAAACCCAAGCAGGCATGTGGCGAACATCCAAAGTGGTGCATTTGGTCCTTCTTGCTGTGAGGCAGTGTTAACCACTACACCAACATGCAACTACTGGATTTTAATACATTTGCAATAAATGCAAATAAAAAGCCTGTTTTCACTCTGCCCTGAAGTGTTATTGAATGTAGATTGATGGGCAAAAGTCCAATTAATTAATCATCCATCTGAAGTTACATGTACAAAACAATATAGTATTCAAAAAGTGAAAAGGTCTAAATACTTGCAAAAGGGACTTTATATGTGCTTGGATCACTGGGCCAACAGGACACACTGATCTTTAGCAAATTAGAGGTAGGAACAGTTGATTCTGTCGTTAGTGGGTAATTACCTGACTCAGATGATTCATTTCCTTCAGCACTTGGATGGAATAATGAATAGCCTCCACAAAATGTTCCTCTTGCTGTATTTGAATGAGACACTTTTTGCTTCAGCCTTTACCTAACATTGGACCTTAGTGCATAACTACATTGAATTGTTCAACTGAGATTTTCATATTACGTTTTGTGTATAGTTTCTGTGCTGAAAAGCCAAATATTCATCATTTGGCAATTATTCTTCAACTCTAGAGTGCTTTAATTAATCTCTTGTCTGTAGTGTACCGCAATGCAAATGTAATCCACTTTTCTGTGTTTATATTAGATTTTAGAAATTAATAGAGTAAACTGTGATAAGTAATCATCGTATATAAACACACAACGTATACATCCATACTAGGTCACTTTGTCATACTTGTTATAGTGGTTGTCTTATTATGAAGTGGATCCTGGTGGGCCGGATGACTTCTGAATGATTGAACGGCTGTTTAAAGAAGAACAAAGATTGCAAGGAGAGAACATATGACTTGCCTAGAGTACTGAACAGGAACTGGGAATAGCAAATAATGGCAGATTATAATGAATCCCATTTTGTGGCTTCTGGTGGGGATAGGGTAAGAGGCAGGGGAGGGCAAAAAGAGAAAGATTGTGATAGAGAAGCCAGAGCCCTGCTGAGAGAGACTAAGCAGGAGAAGGAGAGGAAGAAAGAGAGTGAGAGCGATGATCGACCTCCCCCATGAAAGACTTGGCTCGGTGCCGGGAGGGCAACGGCAGTCAGAAAAGTGGGCCTAATGCTTCAGAGCCAGGGAGAATCTAACTGTGCCAAGCCAAGCTAAAGTGACAGCTTGAGTAGCGGAGCTGTGCAGATCAGTTCTCCCACATCTCCCAGCTTCCTCGTCGACTGTCACACCAGGCCTGCAGGGCCAATCTGCTTACTCAGATGTTTGGTGGAGCCAGATGTCATGCTTACAAGAGAGTCCCCGAATTCCCCTTCAAGGGGTACCCTATTTGCTGAGTTACTGTGATATTGTCATTAGCGTCTGCTTTGACAAGTGGATTTCCCACCCCTACATATGTCCAAGCTGTAGCTTCATTTTTAAAACTTAAAAAATGTAGAGCAAGAGCTACACTAAAATCATTCTTGGAGGTAGCGACTAAGTTTTGTGGAGAGGTAAAAGATAACAATCTCAGCTGAAAGAGAGAAATCTCCTGTAGGGAAAAAGATCCAATCCTGGTTGTGTGATAGCAATCTAATTGAGGCTGGGCCTCGGTGTCAGGTGGCTGGACCAGCAGAGAGCCTCGGGGCTGGAGGTGACAGGTGGCACAGCGGGCGCCCAAATCATTCTGACACTACCCAGGGTGCAGCAGTGGCAGATTGCAGGGGAGAGCATTGGGAAGACCAGCTATGTCTCTCTTGCGAACACAAATACATACAAACATAAAGTAGATTGATTTCCTCTTGCTATCCTTTTCTGTCTTGTTGCTAATCTGAGTAACAATCTTTACTTTTCTTTTTTTCTGTATGTGCACGTTAGATGTATTCACAGCTTCCTGCATGTAAAAGCAAGCATGACAAATAGGCACACGCGTAATTCCATAGAAACTCACACACACACAGACCTGAGCCTTTGCTTTGTTGGTGAGAGAGTGGGACCGCAGCAGGGACTCCCTGTACTGAGTTGGTCCCCTCCTGTCTGGCCGCAAGCGACTCTCTGCAGTCAGGCACCACATCAGAGCCTCCACACTGCAAACAGACTGAGTACGTGGAGAGAATCCTGACTGCTGCCTCAAAGGCACCAGCCTACATGTGACAGCAGTTCATTAACATCCTCTTTTACTGCGTCTACTGGAGCAATCACAGGCTCAGATACATGGGGCACACTGGCAAGCCAAACATACAGAGTTTAAATTTCCTAGTTTAACCAAATGTGTTGTAAGCCTATTTTTTTCACAGGCCTCGTTGTAATTAGCCTGTAACTGCAAGGTTATTGCAGTCATATGACATTTGTAGTTCATTCTGGCTGAGAGTCCTTATGATCATATTTGTGTCTTTACAACAGAGTGTTTTTCTGACATTTCCATGTTAATGATGACAGTTGTACTGTAGAGAAGTGCACGGCAGGATCCCTCTTAAAAGTTGATTCAATCAGGTACATCCATGCTGATATTGGTTTGGTTTTATTTGTCCACATTTTTAGATATTCACCTCAGATTTTTGCTTCTTCCCAAATACAATGGAGGTGAATGGCGTTTAATTTGAGGCACTCAAATTAAATTCCATTCACAAATTACAAAAACATTCATTAGAAATCAGTAGAATCATGTTGTTTCACTTCTTTTATAAAACACCATATTCTGAGCATGTAGCTGAGCCGGTAGACCAGTTGTCAATGCACTCCTGGGTTAGTGGTTCAACTCCCAGTTCCTCCTGGCCTCATGTTGAGGTGTCAATGGACAAAACACTGAAACCCCATAGTAGCGCTGTCATCTACTGCAGCTGTCCAACAACAATTTTGCCCAGGGAGATCAGTAAAGTATATGATATAATATATACAATATAATTAAAAGAACACTTTGACAACCTTAGTCTCTGACTGATCACTACGCTATGTCTTCTTGTATAACTCTCTGCACTCTTCTCAACCTTATAGGGACAGTTGGCTGTTATTTTTGCTTCTTTTTTTGCATTTCCACATGTAGACACATTCACACCTGGTAGCAACCAAGACTACCCACAGTATGTAACTTTTAGTCAATTATTGGTTGCAGTGAGGCTGGAGCTGAAGGGAATGTGCAACACATTTTCTTTGGTCAACTCTAGTGGAAATGTTTGTGTTTCTGCTTGAGTAGCACAAACGAATAGAGGAAATGTGCTGTTTTGCTCATTTACAGAGGAGCTAATCTTCACATGCTGTTTGAATTCATTCATTCAGTATAGATTGCTGATGATCTATATGTTGTGGCATGGTATTCAGCTGAAAACATACAAGGTTTCCTGTGGTTGGTTTGAACCTTATAATAAACTGCTAACAAGGCTAAAACCTGAATCTTTTATGCTGTCATAATTCAGTGATTTGATGTGAAACTAGAGATAAAATGGTATAAAAATTACCAAAATGATCATGGTTATCATTATAATCACAGCATTAATTAATATATTAAAACAGTATTGGTAAATAAAATTATTTAAATCAAAATGCAAAACAAATATTAACACTAATGGGAACTAAAAGTTTTATAAATTGCGAACTGCAGCAGCAGCCTCTCTGAAGTCCCCAGGCAGCAGGAATCATACAAAGATTTTCAGTTACTGAACATATGAGCCCGGATGGGAGGTGACGAGGCAGAGCGAGTACGTAGTGTGGGCATCTGTTAAACTGTTGCAAACCTCAGTTTAAAGATAATTAAGATTTTAAACGGTAGCACCAACTATCAGGAATTTTACCATGGTTTACTCTGAAACTGGTAACCATTCACCCCCGGTGTCCACTCTACTTTATTTACAAAAATGTCACCTCTATAAATCCCATTTATTCTGAATCTGCTTTAAATTCGTCTTCTGTAATTCTTTGCTGTAACTGATGCTCAGGTTCATTGAAGACTAGCTCAGCATTCTTGTAGGCACATCAAAGTGGCTCCTTTATCTCACCTCACTATTTGCAGAGCGGACTTTCACACTGTTTGTCTGGAAGGTGGAGGTGAACTGAAGGATTGGTGTATGACAGGCTGCCACTCAGCTTTCACTCTTACATCTGTAATGTCCTTGTGCATTAGTGTCACACGTGTGCTTCGGCACTGACCTGCTCCCATAAATCAGCCATGCTGGCTCCTTGGTTTACTCCCTACCTCACCCCGCTCTGCCCTCTCTCCTCTCCTTTGACTCTTCTTACCTCTCAGCCCTCATCTCTTCTCTCTGCCAGCATGCCTGTGCCTAGTTTTCCATTCTAGCGGTGCACCACAACTGCACTGTGGCTGTCAATCAGCGGGCAGGAGGGAGGAATCGGAGATGGCGCTCAGTTTAGCATGTTTGAGACCATGTGGGCATGAAGTGTTGCCTAAAGATTCCAACCAAGTGAGTAGTTGTATTTTTGTCACACCCTGTCTCCCCTTCTGTCTTCAGCAAATTGCATCTACTATATTTAAGCAGCGAATGGTTTGAATTACACTTCTTTGTGAAAGCTCCACTTTCTCAACATGTCAAGGAAGTTTGAAATCTTTCTTTATTCTGTTCCTGTCTGCAATCTCTCTCTCTCCCTTTCACCATATGTGTGTGCGTGTCTCTCTCTACCATTTTCTTCCTTCCTCTATGAAATGAAAATGAATTTTCAGCGGGCAGTGGCAGATATGACAGAAGCAGAATTTCAGGCTACGCACAGTTCTCCACTCAATTACCTTCTAATGATGTCTGAATGTGAAATTGTCTCTCTTATGCGTGCTTGAGACCCCCCACTACCCACTTCTTTTCCCACACTCTAATGCACTTTCCTTTTCTTTCTTTCATTGCCTCAGAATAACTGTGGAGTAATTGTACAGGTGACTGAGACGTGGCCATTATTTTGGAAGTCTGCTTAGTGCTTTAAAAAGACATCTCATCCTTGCCCAGACAGCTTACTTGTAGTTCCAATAAAGCCTGATCAATCCAGACAACAGAGTGCCTCTGTCAATGGGTAGACATCAGCTGAGTCATTGCTAACTCAGGGCCAATCCTGCCAGTCTTTCTTTACGACTGTGCAATATTAAGATGTTATTCTATTTTACTTGATGGGAGAAAAAGTCAAATACTTAAACTAGTGGTCTAAGAAGCTAAGCAAATTTTAAGTAAATAAGCGCTGAAGGAAGCTAACCACTTAGATGGGAATTTATAACTCGTGGATTAGTGTGTATGCTTCTCTACTTAGCACTTAACTCATCTGCAGGAGTAGGCAGTTTATCTTGTATCTATAAAAAGCAATTTGTTGAAATTTGCTTACATCACTAACACAAGACACAACCATGGTTATGGTTTTGCCGTTTTGAAAATTGCGTATGGTATTCAGCTAGAGTGATCTTGATTTTGGATGTAAGTGGTCAGAGCTGCTTTGTCCTAGAGTTATAAATGGGGCTCTTGGTTTCATTGAACTATGCAAATTGTTTTGTTATGACATGTGTTTTCAACCAGAACCATTGTTGTGGTCAAAAAACTGAATGAGAAACTCTGAGACAAAAATCATGCTACCACAAGTAGTAGCTCACACTACTCTACTACCAGCTTGATGCTAGCCAAGCCCCATTTCAAGTTGGCATGGATGCTTAGGATAAACAAGATCAAATAAAGCTATGAAGGATCAGGGTGTAACAAAACACAGTTTGACTGATATTTATTTGTTATCACATTGTCTCATGCTTTGTAGCCAGTAGTGGTAGCTAGATACCATTTGTCACTCTTTCAGCTCATTAAAAGAGATCCACCCAAGGGGATAAAGCAGACACAACACCCGGTGGCTTGTGGTAAAGTCAGAATGTCAACTGTTGGCAACTTAAAAAGAATCTGTAGTCCTCCAGTAAACAGCCAATGAAATTGATGTTCCTGGTCTCCAAGTGTGTCTTAATAATAACACATTAATGTAAGGAGCCAGTTTATATTTTGTAAGGCAAGTAAACACATTCACAAATGTATAAGGATGGTTTTCAGTAGTTTTGGATTTCAATTAACTTGTTGGACGTTGCCATCGCAAGTATTATGTACCTTGTCTAGTTCTACATGGGAATCACAAAGAAATATGCATAAATATACACATTAACAACCACAAAATTACCAAAAATACAACAGAAACAGAGGTGAAATGCAAATTTCAGCACAAAGATGTGATGCAAGAGCGTTACAAGCCCTTAAGCAACTATATTCACTATTTGTACTATTAATGATTTACACTGAAGAGGAAAACAGGACGTTTTTCAACTATGTTATGTTCTAAATAATGGCCCCGTAAGTATATGCATAGAATTAATCAGTGTAGTGCATGAGACACAACATCAGTCTCTCAAGAACTTTTAGTAAATCATGTAGTTTTTATTTATTTTATTTTTCCACATATTCATTAATTCATGAACAGTCATCACTGACTGATTTTGCCTTATCACGATAATGCAATAGAAGGAACACTATGCTGTGTTTTGAATATCAAACGCTCAGCCCTTGCAGGCTTGAAAGTTGTAGCTTGCACCTAGGCAGAGAATGGCTGGTGTACTCTGCTTGAATTCATGGATTTTTACATTCGAACAGCGATCCACAGTCAAGGTTAAAAAGGTTCACAGAAATATTTCATACCACTCCTGCAGTATTTTAGACTTTTCCTCTGTCCATTTGTATGTGATATGTATATTTTGATTAGCCATGTTTGAGTTTTTGTTTTTTTATTTCTGCATTTATTTAAGTGTTCATTCAGAGCTCATATTTCCCCTCAAATATGCAGTATTTAAGTATTTTCTTTGTTTAAATTCACATTTGTTGTTAGCATGGCTAGCTTTATTCATAAGAAAGTATCATTACCAACAACAGACCTAACAAGGCTGTTTTTTTAATCAAAATTAAGTTTGAAGTATTTGAAAAGTATTCTTTTAACATTAATGTTTTTTGATTGAATGAATGTTCTGACTGACCCTATGAAGTTGAATAAGACATTACACTTCAACCAATTTGACCATTTAAAAAATTCTGGTGAGAAGGACATTATATTTTAAGTCATGTTGTGGTTTTGAACCAGAATGCTTAAAAGTATTTCTGTCATTGTATACCTTGAACTGTAAACTCAAGCCACCACTTTCTTTCCTCTCTTTCTTTCTTTTTTATGATTTTTCTTGGACACACACACAGATCTAGTCTCCTACGGTGTCTGAGCTTCAATTGGCCCCAAAAAGCCTTCACTGAACAGAGCCTGTACTGGTCGTGCCTAATCCCAGCAGAGCCCACATGTTAGTGCCATTTTGAGCACTGGAGCCCACCTAGAAGCGATTTACTGTGATCAGGCTGTGTGATCATCACAACCTGCCCTGAATGTTGACGTGCAGGCTGAAATCATAAAGCCTCAGCTTACAGGATTGAACTGCTGTAAAACTACAAGCAGGCAAGCAGCTGTTCTGACAGAAAAGGCTTGCTGTATTAAACTTAAAGTCCCATGAAATGAAAAAAATCCTAGCTGGTTCCCTGTTTTTCTGACTGGATTGTTGTACACATCTAGAGCATATGTTCAGAAATGCACTTTTGCCCATTTTTATTTCAGAATTCTACGCTTTTCTTTTGAGATGTCAAACCCCCTACTAAATTCATCCTGATGTTCAGGATAAAGTAAGAGTTGATGGAAAAGTTGTGGTGGTGGTGTGGTGTCTTCGGCTAGGCCATTTTTCTACTGCCTAACCTTTGAAGTCTCACACCAACATTTGGTAGATTTCCATTTTAAAAGCATCCCTGCAGATTACATATCTTACATTTTCTACTACTAAATGTCTAGACAATACAATTTTGCTTGTAGAAACTACAATATTATTGAACTTTTATATCATTATGTTTAGACAGTAGCAGCACCACATTGTGGTGTGTTTTGAATTCAGAAAAAGGTCACAATGATTTCAATGATCACTTTTAATTGGATCACTTTAGTCTCACTCAGTGACATCTGGGATTGTTTCCAGCACTCCCACGATCCATGAGAGTAAAAGTGGTTAGGATAATAGATAGATGGACTTTAGTTATCAACATTACAGTCAAAATGACAATCTTTCCTTTACCTTAGTAAAGACCAAGATGGGATTCAGGATGCGAATGCTGGTTCCTTGTAGGTCTGTACACTGTATACTCTGACAATCTTCCTGTAACTTTGGTGCTGTAGAGAAATGTAGTACTTCATTTAAGAAGTAGATGTAGGTGAGCACAACATAATTGTGCTAGGATTATAAGATTTCCTAGAGATATCCAGTTGTAGCCCCTCTATTTTAAATGTCATGATCACAATTCCTTGGACTTCTTAAATACTGAAGTGAAAAAACAGAGATTAAACCAGCAATAGTGTTTATATGCCGTGTTCAATAAAGAGTTTGTAACAAACATGTTAGAAATTCAATATTTGTGAGTAGGTAGAGTAAGTAGACCTGAGTAGGACCATGTCTGTTTTCTTGCAGGTCGGGTCGTCCTGTCAGTTTCATGGTGGTCTTCAACACTCCCAACCCTCTGAGTAAGATATCCTGGGTCAACCGTCTGCACTTGGCCAAGATTGCACTACGTAAGCACAAACACACACACACACACACACACACACACACAAGCATATAAACACACAGAAATTAACATGCCATTTCTATTTAAACAGGATGATGTAAGTCAATGAAATGGAATAACAGTGTTTTAAGTCAGAAGCTCAGACACATCACACATCACTCACTCGGCTAAGTGCACAACTGGTGTTGCAACTTATATAATCAGAGTAAAACTGAGACTCACTATTGGGTCGTCTGGAGTTTGTGCTGAGAAAAGAGGCAAACTGTTTTCAAAATGTAACTTTTGTTCTAAAATGGCATATGTCAAAAAAAAGATTTATTTGAAAGTTTGCATTCAGGATAATGATTCCTGGTTATGTACCATACTGCATGCACCGGCATCAGAATTCCTTTCAGTTTTGTAGTACTGTTTATTTGTATTTTGTGGATGTCTCATTGACTTTGACTTACTAGTGGTCATCATTCATGAAAAAAACAGTGGCCAGACCCTGCCCAGCAGGGAGCAGCACAGTTCATTTTTTTTTTTTTTTTTATCTTCCTAACCTCTTCACTTCAGTCCTTGCCATGCTCTGCACTGGCCTAGACCTGCTATGCAGTCTGGCCACGCTGTAGTTCAGGATTTCTTCCTTATTGGGGTTCATGAATGCATGCTGTCATCCAGTGGCAAAAACAGAGATGGGACCACAGAGGACAATAATCTGCTTATTTAGCCGAGATGGCACGCATATTCAACCCACTCATTACCCCAGTCCCCTTTTTCCATCCTCTCCTACTTCCTGTGTTGCCTTGAGCGCTCTTCCTTGTCACACACACTTTATTCTGGGTTTGTTGTGCATTCTGTGCACTCTGAGCTTGTGTGTAGCTCCAGTTCTATTGTGGTGGCTTCTTACATCCTACAGGCTATTGCTGTGAGCATCAGCACAGAAGCATTCAAGGTTTCAGAGGAAGTTATTGGAGATAGATTTAAGGACACGTATGTAATTAAATGTTTGCCTGAGATGAGTGGCTAGAGATGTTGTTGTCTGTACTTTTAATACCTATGCGTAGTCCTGAGATGATCAATGACATTTGGGTTGGGGCAAAGTTTGACATGTGTTGTGCTTTACAGAAGTTTTTCTGGGACTTTGCTTCCGATGTATCTTGAGCTTTGCCATCCTTTCACATTACAATAACAAAAGCACACTCGATTCCACAACATTGGATTCTTTCTCCATACTGTTGGCCTGCTTTTCACAGCAGGAGCTATAGAGGTGCATGGAGCATACAGTGCATCTGTAGACTCTCCAGTAGAGCTTCCTATATGTGGTTTATGTCAGAGTGGCATCAAAAACATCAGGCTGTGCGTAGAGGAAGCTGTGGCTGCAGGAAAGCGCAGCATCCCCAGCCTTTCGCTGTTGCTCACACCTTTATCAGCAACACAGCAGGCGTGCTGATGAGGACAGTGGCATAGCTGTAGCATGCAACTCTCCTCCTCTGTGACAGGTGTGTGGACATGGATATTCAAAACAGAATTATGCAAGTTATCCATAGCTGTCATAAACATGAGAAGTCCCATGCCGCAGCAATGTCTATAAAGAGCATCAATATGAAGAAAGACTTGAGGTGGAGAAAATGAAAAGAGCAGGATTAAAAGTTTAACCATAACTCTGTTTGATTGAGCTAATTAAGAGAATTTATTTGACTTTCACTTGGAAAGAAAACACCAAATGTTTGTTTAATTTTTTTGCTTTCTTAGGGCTTACACATGTGGAACACTTTAACACCCTGAAGACAAGGGATAAAATGTTATGTAAACAGATAAAATGTAAATTTTGACAGCAGCAACTGTCAGCACCAATCTGTCTCTGTAATGCTTTCCTACTATCTTGTAATCTCAAGCACTTGTCATAGGTGTTATACTCCTGTGTGTGTTAAACTAATCACCTCATCTTTGACTTAGAAATGTTTAAGATTAATTAACCGATCAAGGGAAATTGACACATGTTGGGTTTTAGGCCTGTAGCTAACACTGCTGGTGAGAGCAAGTTACCATGAGAACCATAGAGTGAAATAAGATTCAATTTCTCCATCACCAACATGTCAAGGAGCCAAGTGTAAGGAGAACAAGCTTCAAGGTGCAACAAAAAGAAATAAAATAGAGGAATAAAAGAGGCATTATAGGGCAAGCGTGAAAAGAGGGGAGGGGATATATTACAAAACCCCCACCGCAGTCAAGACATTAAGTAGTGTATGTCAAGTTCAAGACATAGATTTGGGAAGTGTAGCTGCAAAGAGAATGAAGACGTCTTGAACCAACTTTCCACTAGAAGACATGTTTTATTCAGATATTGATTCTGAGTATTGATTATTTTGACGTATTTAAACGTGTATTCAATCTAAAGATGTTTCTTTTATATCTGAATTGAATTGTATACACACACACACACAGAGTGTATATATAGTTGGTTATGTTGTTTCACATCATGTCCTCTCTTTCGAGAATCCTTTTTTCTCCTTTTGGCGTGTGTATGTCAATGGGTGAATGAGAAGCAACATTGTAAAGCATTTTGGGCATTTTGGTAAGGTAGAAAAGTGATGTATAAGTGCAGACCATTTATCATTCCTTTTATCAATCAATAGACACAACTGTGATTTTATCATGTAGCATATGAATATCTAATCTAGTTAACTAACCTAACTACTAACCACAACCAAAGTTGTGGATACCACTATATGGAAATGGACCACCTTGTAAATACTGATTGGGGAAAAAAATAAACTGTAATGGTTTTATTAAATTTTTTCAAGGCACTTATCCATGGTCCTTTCGCATTTACCTTCCTCTTCAACAACTGGCATGAATTACATCCATATTCATAGTTGACAGCCCACATATTGTTAATCCACATTAGTGGAAGTGTTTAGCATGATTAACTAATAAGGGCAAGGAGGTCATGAACACAAAAAATAACCGCTTGTTAATTGGAATGAGTGACATAACATTATCCTAATGGAAAAAAATTAAATGGCCAGCATGTACAAAATTTATCTATTTGTTCATTTTTTATAGCTTCATTACCTCCCAAGTGTCATGAGGGGCAGATGGCTGTCCCAACATGCATTGTGGTAAATGATCCCATATGCAGATAATATCGGTGAATGTAAATGCAAAAAGTAAACTATATACAGTAGTCAGATTAAAAAGAACTGATGGTAAATATTTGATGTTGAGTGTACTGATTATTTTGTTATTTTTTCTGGACACTCAAATATAAAATACAGTACAACAATGTACAACTTTAAATTTTTTAATGCCAAACTGCAATTGTTTTAATATTTACACTAAATGCAGTAAGCTTTGCTCTGTTGTACAATATTTCACATCACAGTATAGCATTATTTACTGTAATCAGTAATCTTATACGTAAAAGCTCTACCCTAAAGAATATAGCACAGTTGTATTAACATACTGTTTCAGAATATGTGAATAACTACATTTTATTTTGCTCAATGCACCATGTAATTCCTAGTTAATTAGTGCATTATCGATTAGATGACATATGCAGTAATACATTACTTAAAACCACACATACACAGCTCACGCTGAAACACTGGTACTCATCAAATCATTGATCTAAAAACAAATGGCAGTGATGAGGATGGGGTGGTGGATTTCACTGAATCCCTGGGGGAAATAGATCAGCACCAACCTGGTCAGGATGACAATTACATGTTAATTGTAATACACTCACACTTTGCCTTCCCATTTAACCAAATGTAATTACAATAAGGGAGTTGTTGATTTAATTTCACGGATGGCGTACCGTCACCGATTCTCCCTCGTCATTGCAGGCGGAGGCAGGCCTGCCCTGTGCTCAGGGGAGACCTACAGTTGAATCAGCATTTCAGATGCACCGAACCATGGTCTTGTTTAGTTTGAAATGACTGCCATGCTTTGAAATGTCCCTTAATGGTGGACAACACAAATGGCTAATGTTCTCATGCATGATTTGGTGAGTGATTAAACATCACAAAATTCATTTTCCCAGAACCATTTTCACACCAGTTTTTATGCTGTTATTTAGAGGAAACGGCTATCTCTCTCCTGTATTTTGTAGCCTTCTATACAAAATACTCAGTGGCTTTTAATATTATTAGCATTGGAGTACTTCCCATTTATTATGCCTTGTTAATGTTGTAAGGCTTTCTCTGAGCCCTTGCACCTTTTGAGGATTTTCATAAAATTAGAAGTCTGTGGTTTGCTAAAAAAGTTTAACTTGTGATTGGTGTTCTTTGGTGAGATGTTGAAGCTGCTCTGGCAGTCATGCTTCAGATGATATAAGGCAGCCAAGCATGATAAGTTTCCATTGGACAGCATTTGTCACTTGGTGAGTGCATGTGGTGTAGTTATGAGGCCTTGAAACAGAAAGTGAGAATTACCCCACAGTGGTACTACGCCAGGATCTCCAGGGTCCATTAATAACCGGGTGTGCCACTGCATCTTTTATGCCTCTCCAAGTGGCCCTAGTGTTTCTGAAATAGCCAGAAGCATTGCCTAATTAATGGGCTTTCTCACTGCAGAATTAATTGCTTCCTGCCATGCAGTCCCAGCCTTTTCAGACAGGGTTAAGGCTGCAGACTTTGATGGCCCTCACAAGAAGAACAAGAGGCCGTCAAATCATGAGAGATTGCTGCCGAGATTCTGGAGACAGAAGCAAAGGAATGAATGAGTGCAAAGAGAATAAGATGTACAGGGGTGTGTGTGTGTGTGTGTGTGTGTGTATGTGTGTGGAGGGAAGGAAGGGGTGGCTGAGAGGGGTGAAAGGATGATTGAGACAAGCAATCAGTCCCACTGCAGGGAACAGAGGGCAGGCAGGGGGCTGTTGCCTGCGGTTACACTGCTAAGTGTGCCGGTCTCTTGCTTTTTCCCCTAGCAGACGGATCAATAGATGAGTGGAGTGCGGCTTGGAGGTTCTGGCACACACTCTGACACGCCTTTTTAATCCACTGTGTGATAACCTGTGCCATACCAATGTATACCACACAGTAGACAAGCAAAGGGGGGGATGCAAAATCCTCCATGTTGCATGGGCTTTGGAAATGAATGAAAGTGAATCCTTCATAGTCTCAGAGAGTCAGATTGCTTGTTGCTGCTCTAGGTATACCTTATGCGTAATAGTTGTTGTTTCTGTTTTTTGCTGTTAGACTATGCCTAATCAATAAGGATTTCCACTGATAAGGGTTTAATTTAAACATTCACCAAAACCTCTCCCTCAAAAAAAAAAAGAAAAAATTCCAACACATTCCCTTTGTATGTGCTGGAAAGATTTTCCCTTAGCCCTAAAATTAATTTGTCAGACAGCAAAGATTATCTCCCTATCTCGCTATGCTCAAACGTGGGAAATGTTTATGATGAGTAAACATTATCATGGATTTAATTAACAGATCCCACACTCGCATTGATCCATGGGAAATATCAATTGCACTGGTGTATTCAATTAGTCTATATCTTTGCCCTTTTTGTCACTTGGGTTGATAGAGCTCCATGCTCTGCAAATTAATCTTCATCAGCAAAAGACTTGAAACAAAAGCATGATTGGAATAAAGAAACTTAGAAACTAAATCTTCCTAATTAGTATTCCAACCCTACACTTTCACAAGTGATGTTACATACACACATATACACTACTCACAAAAAGTTAGGGATATTCGGCTTGATCAACAGTACCTCACCATTGCGAGGCTTCAAACAGGATGTTCTCAGACGGAAGTGGCCACTGAGCTTAGAGTGTCACA
>JAUMHL010000025.1:22075457-22085840 GCA_032362345.1 Sandelia bainsii
AAATTTCCCCCGAAGGCAAATTACCCCTACTTTTTGTGAGTAGTGTATATACATAGTTATTGTACAGTAGATGAGATTGGGTATGTAGCACTGTAGATAGACTTGACCAGATAGTTTTTTTTATTATGTTATAGGCTAGCTCTGCAAGCAACAAATATGTTGATTATTTTTTAACTGATTAATCTGTTAGCCTAGGAAGTATCGAAAAATACACAAAAAGAAACCCATCTTTTTTCAAATCTCTTGTGTTAATCAAATAGAGGATATATAGATGCAAAACTAGAAAGATAGATGGATAGATAGCACAGCTATTGCTCTAAAGAAATTACTGAAACTGAATCAAAATGCAGATTATTTTTGTGTGGTTTCATTAGTAATTGTTAGTGTGTAACAGTTTTACAAATGGTCTCTCCAATGATTGTGGAATGTTGTTTTTAAATCTCTGAAACTAAAATATTTGTCTTGAGTGTTCGCTGTTCGTGTTTCTGTGTGAGGGTTTGGTGAATATTTAATCTGTAGGATTTGTCTTTGTTTTTTTAGGAGTCCAATTATTTCTTTACTTTGGCGTACTTGGTGCTTTTTCTATATTTCAGAATGAGTTTTGATTTTATTTTTCTTGCCACTGGGAAATTACGTGGGTATGTTGATTTCAGTGATGAAGAGTTAATTCTCAAAGCTTGCTTGGATAATGAGAGGTGCTAGTCATTTGGGACCTTGATCACTGTTTGCATCTTGCCATTGGTATGCTTTTTCCAGTCTTTTATACACCAGCTAACTCTGTGTGCGGGATGGAAAGGGAGTGAGAGATGGAGAGAATTGACAGAAGAAAATTATAAAAGCACATGAAAGATGAAGAATGAAATTGTTCAGTGAACATATTTGTTTTGGCAATGTTTAACTCATGCGTGCCTATCTTAATGAAAGCGCAGTTGATATGATGCTGGTACATATCTGGTGAATTTTTACTATTATTTATTGCTTGTTTGCTGTAAATAAAACAGGCGAACTCACTTTATTATTTTCTCATATCTTTCAGCCTTAGTAACACCTGTTGGTATAATGGAGGCCACAGTAAGTCACATGTTCAAAGCCCTTCTTGTAAGTACCATTAGAAGGCTAGTCTGTAAACTCTAAATCCAACGTAATGTAAATCTAGCATAAATCACCTGTTACATGACACTGTACCTGGGAATAAACCGACTAAACAAATGGAACAAACAGGAAACATGACACAAACATGAGCAGTTTTCTTTTTGACATGCTCAAACATGCTCCTTACATCAAAAATAAAGAATGACGTAGTCATGAGTATTTTATGTTTAGTGACTTTGAGGAAAAGCTTAACCTGCCTACTTGACTAAATGTGATTTTATTTATTTGACAGATTCCTGCGAAAGTGGTGCAAACACAGATGAAGTAATTCTGACATACAGTAGAGTGGGAGTGTGGTGTTGCAGCAACTCTTGAATACTATGTTTGTCTGTCTTTAGAGGCCCAACTGATGCAAATACATTTATAAAAGAATACTAACTGTGTGTTGATGTGAAGGGCCCTGTGTGTCCCCTGTGATGCCGTTTTCAATTTAGGTTTGTGCTTATCATTTGTTCCCCGTTATTCATCATCATTACCACATGGCAAAGACTGAAGGTTAAGGCTAATTTGTATCCTCACAACCACTTTCTCTCTCTGTCCCTTTGTGCGTATCCCAGTCTCTCTCTGTCCTTACATCTCTTTATGTGTCTGTCTCTCTTAAATTGGTAACCACACTTTTTTTTAGAATCAAAGAACCATACCCAAATGAAGCATTATTTATGCTAATCTAATAATTAGTTGAAAAAAACTGATGATTACTCTGGGGTAAAGGAAACCAATGGAGCTGCTGCTCCACCTGCAGCACCAACTACCCTCAATTAAAATTTTAAATAAGTGACCTCACACCTCCCTGTGTCCAGGCAGAGGCTCGCTGAGGGATAGTCAGCACAAAGGCCAACTACTTTCCACAGCTCAAGATGACTGTAAATCTAAAAGACTAAATGATTTAAACCTTGTGATTATCTACATAATTTTTCATAGCAGGACTGTTTTAATCACTGCCTTGCGCAAAAACTGATGTATTCTGTTTAAATTGTAGCTTGTGTAAATGCACACTAAAATCAGGGTAGTGGCTATGAGTGCATGCCAAAAAAATAAGAATCAGATAGCCGCACACTAAGGTTCCACAATATATTTATGTGATCAACATTTCAGCCACAACTGGTCTTCATCATGGCAACTTAAATACTAATTTCAGACAGCTTTTTATGTACTCACAGGGGTTGGACAAAGTAAAATTAAATCGGTACAATATACTTTTTATCTCGACTCTCAAGAAGTGCAGACATGCAGTTTTATTTGTTTATTTGTTTTTGAAATGCACACTGTTGAAAATACAATGGAGGTGAAAGGAATTTTATTTGCAATGCTTACAAGATTGAACAAGGAAATATGAAAAAACCCAACACACATGAGTAAGGTAAGATGAAAGTTATTGAAAATATGAAAAAGCACATAACACATCTAATGCTGTTCATTCTTGTACTTGATCATTCTTCTAGTATCTTGCTTTGTATAAACATGTTTGGACATACTAAAGCTTTGAATGCGACAAGGATTTTGCTCCACTGTGATCACTTGTTTGAAAGCTGACAACTTGGGAGAGTGATGATACTTTTTTGTTAGTTCAGTAATTTCACTAGCAGTTGTTAGGAGATTAAGGTAAACGCATGCATAGTATATAGAGTATATGTGTGTACAGTATATGATGTCTTCGGCTTTTTATATATCTCATACTAAATGGTTTGGATCTTCAGACTTCAAAAATAAAACACAGTCAACTTGAGTAAACGGAGATACGGTTTTAAATGATTGAATATGTTACACAACACCAACTGGACTTGTGTGGGGAAAAAAAACTATTTGTCCCTCTAATGAATAAGTCCACCTATCTACTAACGTGAGTAAAAATTGGGTCCAGCTGCACTAAACACACTCAGGTCTCTAATGGCAAGTCCTGCTCATTCTGAACATCAGGAATGTGAAGTTCTCAACCCTGGTAAACAAATGGATAAAGGCGCATGCCAGATAAGCGCAGCATCCAGGGTTTAAGTTTTTTGCATGGTTATCTCCAAATTGAACTTTGCAAGTGGAGTGGCCAAACTTCCAAAATTCCCTAAAGAGCACCGTCACTGTTTATCACTCTGTGTTTAGAAAGACATTGTTTGCAAATAGTAGCGTTGGGGGAGTGGTGAGATGAAAGCCATTGCTAACCATGAAGAACATGATGTTTTCTAACATATCTTGATAACCTTCAGAATTTTATAAAAAAACAATGTCCTTTGGAGAGAAGAGTGGAACTGGTCCAATCAAATCTTGTGGTTCACAGAATATCAGACATGAAGGACGTTCAGTCATAGAGGTGGTAATGTGATGCAGTGGGGGTGCTTTGTTGCTTCAGTGCCAGGGAGACTTTTCATAATGAAGGAAAAACGGGACTAATTTTTCACTGAAGTTCAGTAGAATTGTGCTCTCTACCTGGGAATTCTGAGGGATCATATCAGTGATCAGTTTGTGATTTGAAACTCAAGTAATGCTGTGGGTTAACATTCGGAGATGATCAGAGAGGTGATCCAAAGTGTCAGAACAAGTCAATTTCTGGTGGCTCAAAAGAAACACAATGAAAGAGTGTCTTAGTTGAAGTCCCCATAGAGAGCTAAGAGCTGGTGTGGCTGACTGAAAGCAGATGTGCATTGTGGGCCAGTTTCACCACCATAGCAATGTAAAACCCTGATCTCAAGGTCTCAAGCTCAAGTTCTTTCTGGTAAAGATGGTAATACCTATTTATTAAGGTTAGGTGCACGGATAGTTTTTTATGAGTGGTGGAGGTGTTGGATAAATTTGAAGGAGGTACATCACTAAATAATATTAGGATTCAAAAACTGTGTTGCATTTACACAGGTTGCTTTTTAACTGAGGAAATCAGAAGTGGTTTTAATACTTTCTATACCTTATAAATAGTGCCACTACTACTGCACTAATGGCAGGAAACACTCAGCTAGGAGTCCATCATTAATTTAGGACATGTAAAAGTAATGATGGAAAGTTGGTTAATTTGGAAAATTTCAAGAACTTGAAAGATTCTTCAAGTGCTTTTACAAAAACCATCAAACTTTATGATCAGACTGTTTCCCATGAGGACCGCCCCAGGAAAGGAAGAAGGGTTATCTCTTATCTCTGCTGCGCATTGTACGTTCATTACAGTTACCAGGCTCAGAAATTGCCAATTAACAGCACCAGTATGGGGAAGCTACTTTGAAAGAATGGCTTTGCATGCTACCAATTACTACACAGTGGAAAATGTTGAACTATACAGCAAAGAGACCCGAGGGTAAAATCTTGTTTGGTCAACTGCAAGAATGTCCAGTTTGTGTGCATTGTTCATCAAACAGACACCTGCTTTGCACCAAACAGGATTACTCAGGTAACTTCTAAAATAGCAAGCAACAAGTTCTTTGACCATCTGTTAATAAATATCATTAATTAATAGTGTTGTGATGATACACTTAACTCATGAGAGGAGACAAAATATGTGACTGAGTTTATGAGAACAAGACGAGATAGTGTTTTAACAAAATTTCAAGAAATAGTTATGAAATATATGATTAGAAAAATAGTCTTTTATTTGACTGGAACTCACAAAATGCAAAACAATGCAGGTGTATTTTGAAATGTTTTAACTGATAATCTTGTAATGAATTTCATTTCAGTTCTACTATAGTAGAGTATGAATTATCATGTGCAGTAAAAGACAGAACAGTATGTAAGCACTGAAAAAAGGTTTTGCCACAAACTCAGCTGACTGGCTTCTCTCTTGTATGATTTCACAAGTCTTTTCGGACCTTGTAACTGTGCATGAACTATGCATGACCCTCAAACTTCTTGAAGCTGTATGTGACCTTACTGAACTCCTTTCCGCAAATTGAACATAAAACATAAAAACTGTATAAATATAAAGTTTCTCCTACTCTTTATTTTTTTTTAGCTGCAATGAAAATGCCGAGGACTGTTGTTATAGCCTTGACTCTAGCACTTGACTGTGGAAGTTGAGCTGCAAAGGCATTTGTCAGTGAGACCTGTGGTGTCTTTGAATTGTTCTATTATATTATAGTGCCCATATATTCTTCATGTCTGTCACTCTATTGCTGTTTTTAGTTTACACTGGTCACCCAGTACTATCACACAAATGATTTTAAAATGGTGTGGACATCTTCTACGCCACAGAAAGTGTTTGCAAACAATATTCCTAATGCATCTGTGATAATGCCTTGGAGGCAAACCACAGGCAAAGTGTAGCTCATTCTCAGGTAACTTATGCAAATAAAGCAGCAAGAAAATGTTAGCAAGCTGTTACATTTCATGAACAATTTAGTTTTTGTGAATTGAAATTGATCATTACAAAATTACATAATGGGACAACTTTGTCAAATTTGCCCAGTGCCTTGTCATGGGTGTCATCTGTTGTGAAGCTAAAAACTACAGTATGAATGTTGAGATTGTGCCTCCATTATTCTAACTCAAATCCAGGTGTTGCATTTTTCCTGCTGGGACTCACTCTCACTGTTGATTAAGTGTGGATTTAATCACTGTGGAGGCCCTGTGTTGGCAATACCTGCACCCAGAAATACAGGGAATAAGCCTCTGGCTGATTCATACATTTACATACTAATAACATCGTTTGTATTACATAGACAAGGTGGCAAAATGTAAAAATGAATTTTGTACGTGTTTGTGACGTAACTTAAAGGAGAGATTACAGCTTGTCTCAACTGTGAGTGTAAGGTGCAGCTGTCGATAATTACAAACAAAACTAGTTAGGAAACTACAACAACTCTATGTTATCACCACCCTTGAGAGAATAAATGTAAAAAAAACTGTTTTTTTTCCTATTTCAGGAGAGGAGAATTCACCAGGCTGGTTATGTGGAGAGGACGAAGGGAAGACGATGGCTCCGTTTTGTTGTCCATTGCTTACTTGTCACATGCCAGTGTTTGCTGTGAAGGCACCGGAGAGAAAGGTAAATTTGCTACCACCATTACAAAACAACATTCATTTCTTATAGACAGCAGGTTTACCATATGTTCATAGATTTCAAAAGAGCTAAATCACATTAATGTAATACAGTAGACAGCAGTGATGCTGCTTTCAGCCATTACTCTCTGAGCTGCTGAAACAGCTTTCCAGAGCTTAAAATTATGAAAATTTAATTTTTAAAAGTACACATTTATTTAGCCAAAAGTTTATGCAGTGTATTAAAACTCCTATGATTTTTTAAATATTTGTATAGTTTTGTGAACCTGCCTGGGTAACTGGTAACAGCTAAAAGTGTTCATCTTTAAGTGCAAACTTAAAAACATACCTCCCTGATGTTTGATTAAAATATTTTACATTATTTCAATATTTTATTCTCTCATATTTTATCTGTCACTGTTTCATCTGTTCTCTTGTCACAGATTTGTCAGGCAATTTGACAATGCTGTGCGTTGACTCACGCTAATATTATTACTGTTCCCAAGAATAACCAATGAGACATTAAAAATAATGGTATAGATCTTGATTTTCAGCTTTATCATCTAATTGTTGTTGTCACTTCAAAGTTTTAAATCTTTACCATTTTTCTGAGCTTTAGCTACAAAGTTTTTGATGTGTTCAATGTTTTTAAACTGGCAGTGTTTATACTTAGGAAGCAAAGTGCTTCACTTACAATCTATATGCCAAAGCAATTTGATTTTCACTGATGGTAACTTTCCGTCTTAGACAGCTCTTAGACTATAGCAAAGATTTTGTCGACAGAGATCATAGTACCATTTAACAATCGTTTCCCACCGAATGCAATTAAAGGACACTTGTCTCGCCATAAATATGTTGCTTCAGTGATGATATACATACACTATTGGAATTCCTAGGTGGCACAAAAAAGCATCTCCACTAGATGCTGACTGAAGAATGTCGATCAATACTTGCTGTTAAAACCTAGAAGCCTCCAATAGATCAATGGGTCAGAGCAGGTGAGAAACAGATTAAAGGGGTTTTAGAAGTCAGCGGAAATTGTATGAAATCAATTTGCTGGGGCTGAAAGATGATATTTCCGACCACATTTTCTATAACCATAATGTGGTTAAGGGTCTTACTGAGCAAGGTGGGTGGTGTGGGGAGCCAAATTATCATGGCCACCAGGGCAGGGTGTTATAAAGTGATCATGCAATTATCTTAATGGCTGTGGGACACCCAAGCATAAATCAATGTTCCAACATTAGATTAAGACCTATACGCCAAACCCATAGTCTGTTAGCTATGCAGACAAGTGAGGAAGGTGAGGTGAAACAGCAGCTGGAAGTGCGAAAGTGTAGCTTAGACATGGCAGGGGGGCGGTGGGGTTTCCCCAAAAGACCTTGCCAACGTTCCAGAGTATTCTGCAAAAGTGGTTCCACCTGGCTGGAAGTGGAGCCAAGTCAATTAATATATTTTGAGCCAGTGGGAACTTGCAGTCTCTGAGGATCTGCTCATATTCTCCACTTCTCGCACAAACAAATGAAGCACCTGAGCACACCAGTGAAGGGCATGGCAGCTGTGTCAGTCACAAATGTGGTTTACCATGAAATTGTTTCACATGGAGAACTGTACAATTTGTTGCTCATGTTATTAAGGCTAATGTGAGATTTTAGAAAAGGAAACATTACAAGCATGCAGTGCTGTGGTATACACCTGTATATGTTTCTGTGCGTTTATGAAAATGCTTGAGTTGGATGTTCCTTTGCATTTGTTCGCCTGTAAACTTTAGCTGTGCACTTTAATGCATCACAAGAGTGGGAATGTGATAGGAATGGAGGGATAGGTATCATAAAACTGAGGAGGAAGCAGTAGTATTTCTTCCCCTTCTTTGACTAAAGAGAAGGTAGCATTAAATGGAGTGACTTTAAGTCCTTCATGCAGAGCAGACTGTGATTAGGGGCTTAACTCAGCAGCAGCCCCCTCTCCCTCTCTGTGTCTCCATCTCTCCCTCAGCCACTGCCTTTGGGACACACATGCCTCTCTGTGCCAAAGCTCCACAGCATCTCTTTCTCCAGCTTTTGCAGCGTCTCTTGGCAGTCTGAGTTACACTGAGTAGAAAGGATGAAGAAAAGGAGGCAAAAAAAAGAAATCCCAGATTAAAAGAGATGTGGCCGAAGGGGCCGAAGCCATTTCCTACAGAAAATAAAGTTCTAAAGCACCGTAGCATGAACAACACGCACAGGTCACCTAAGGGAGCTGAAACCACTGCTGGCTGTGTGCAGCTCTGTGCACCCTGGTCCAGTCAGTAGGAGCTGTAGAAGCTACTGGGTGAACTCGTTAGGCACCGGAGATAAACCTTATCACAAGTCTGCTGAGTGAGAACAGCGGGGGCAGACTGACTCTCCTCAATTTATCTCTTTCTTTCCTCCCCCTCTCTCTCCCTCTCTCCCTGTCACACACACACACACACACACACACACACACACACTGACAAACGCTTCCACAGAATCAGGCGCTATCTTGGATTATAGGCAAACTACATTCTGATGGTCACTGTGTAGAGAATCTGTACACGCTCTGTTTCGGGACACTTTCTGCTATTTTGAATGATGAAACAGAGCAGGCTTGGCAGTTTGCTTAAAGAGAGGATGTGAGGTGATTTAGTTATGGGATTAATAGGAGATACTGCACTCTATCAAAAAGGCTGACAGCTGAACCAGATGTTTATACAGGAGAATCAGCTGTTAAATGATTGGTGCATGATTATGCAGGATGACAGTAGATTAAATATTAGCTCAGAATTTGATCAAAACTTTGACTGAAATCTTATACCAAAACCTGAAATCACAGTCGAAATTGTGATGAACTTGAACGCTGGTAACAAACTGATGGCCGGACAGCACTGAATTTAATATGTAGTTATTGGATATTTTTAATTTGATTCTTTTTTTTGCCCTCTCTACTGAGGCATGTTTTGCCCATTCTTTCTGCATATTAGACTTAAGCAGCTCTCGAGCCTCTTCCATGACCATTCATTTTCAGTAGGTGACAGACAGATAGATAGGGGATTGCACAATGACTCTAATCCAGTAAACAAAAATATTCAACACAACATAGTGTGACATGACTAAGTAACTTTCCTTTGAATTGAGACATGTTCAACAGTTGTTGAAAACAAACATCATCCTAGATTTTACTGTGACACTTTTTGGCTGTAAGTTTAGACTTAAGTAAGACTTTGTGAAGCTAAAAGTAAGATTTCTATTTTACTTTTTAAAAGTCATCAAAGTTTAAGATAAGAAGACATTTCTCAGTAGCTAGATTTCAGAAATATAAGAAATCGACCAAAATCTCATACTGGTGTTAAAACAAGCTTAGCAATGTCTAGGAGAGACAGTGTAGACAAGGACAAGGCGTTCTTTAGAATTTCTCTTTCTTTTTGGTTGGATTATTTGCAGTTACTCAGTTTCTGGAACATAACAAACCATTGTTTCCCTTACATCTCCCTGTGTGACTGTTTGAGCTTTACAACATTTAATCAACTCTTTCTGTGTGTTTATGAAATCAATTATCTGACAGTTCTGCAAACTGTATTCAACTGGAAATATACAGTTGGCATTCAGTGGCATAGCACAGTGCATTGGGGATAGAATAGCTTGAATTACATACCATCTAGGAGAGGATATGTTCTTCTGCACTTTCTGTATAACTGCTCATTCGGCAATGCTCAGAAGAAGGTTGATGCCTGCTTCCTGTCCTGATCTAACCATTCTCAAAGAGGCACATTTGGGTACTGTACTGAATGTGCAATATTTTATGGTAAGGGGACAGGAATCCCTGGGCCACGTAAAGATTCAAAGATACCTCATATCTCCTCCAGTGGGAAAGCACCTCTTCTTCTGCAGCTCTAAAAGGTTCTTAAAGATCCAAGGCTACAAAGACTTTCGAAATAGTAAAGGGACATGTTTCCATACTGCGTTTATGAGGCATTAGGCTAGGACAGGGTTGAGGATAGCTGCTATGCCAGAGCTTTTATAATACCTTGGGGGATTTCATCATGTATGCTTTGAAGTGCGGAATGACAAACTGGAAAATGGTTTGGGCTGTATCAGGGTTAGCTTCTTTTTCTTTTTTTGAGAGGATTAGCGTCTGTGTCTCAGCATGGAAAACGACAAAGCCTACTCATATCTCACCCCTAATACACTCCACTAGTTTACATAGATCACACAGATCTCCAATGTTATTTATTTGTTTACTTATGCATGTTTTTTTTTGGGGGGGGGGGGGGGGGGGGGGGGG
>JAUMHL010000025.1:22093962-22137262 GCA_032362345.1 Sandelia bainsii
TAGCGCTGACACAGGTCTAGCAGCTGTCCAAACAACAATTTCCCCAAGGGGATCAATAAAGTATTCATTATTATTACATTTTTTAAATAGTGGATATCTCATTAAGAAACAAGCCTCTTCATTTACACGAGCTCTTTATCTTAATGATGCCAGTGCACATTCCTGCCTTTGAATATATTGTGAAGTGGTGATGGGACTGCTCTGATAGAGTAGATAGATCCCACCAGTGTTGCCATACTGACTCCAGAGAGTTGTAACGTACAAATCAATCTAGTTCTGGGAAGATTGGCCTACTGTGCTTGCCACTCTCAAGTGACTGATAAAATCCAACCGCCATCGAACTATCAGCACCGTCTGTTATAGGGCTTGAGTCCCTCTGGTCCACAGCCATTCTCTCTCTCTTAACCACAGGGCTTCCATATGGACACCTATTATGGCTGCTGCTTAATTACCTATCAAAAACATTTCACTGCACATGACGGAGGGCTAGCAGAAGGAGAGAGGGAGAAAAAAAGACAGAGACAGAGGAAAAAAAACAGGCATAAAAAAAGAGTAAAAGATGGGAAAGAGAAATAGGACAGTGGGACTAAGAGATTGATAGAAAGGGCGAGCCATGCATCTGTGTAGTGAATATGAATAGATGGAGACAGACATGAGGGAGTAGAGGAATACCCTTGCAGTGCAGATGGGGAGAGCAGTGGTCTGGCAAGCATTTCTTTTTTTTGGTTTAGTGTTTACAAACACAACCAACAAGAGAGAAAATGGGAGGGTCCGACCAAGGGAGGCTATAAATTACCTGTGATTGATGCTTGCTGCCGTGGAGGACAACAGTTAAAGACACGCTGTGCTCATCGCTGACCCTCTCTTCACTCCCTCCTCCCTTTCTCAAACCCACTAACTCACCATCTCACCTGTTTCCACTCCCCACTGTCCAGACAACACAGAGTTATCTGTTCCGTCTGTCACATTGACCAGCCTTAGCGGTCATACTCCAAAATAATAATCATTCCCTATCAGACGGACTGCTGGTTAGAAGAGCAGCTTTGACCACAGGGGTTTGATGTGGATGTTTCCGCCACAAGCTCTATTCTGTAAATGTCAACTTTCATCACTCTGTTTCAGGCACACAACGCTGCTATATATTGATTTCTTTTCCTTTTTACTAAGATGTCACCCCTTTTAAATAATAAATAATTGGACTACTGCCTTATTTGAGGACTTCAGTTTTCCAGACCCTTGTGTATTGCATGGTTTGACCAGTTTCAATTCTAAAAGTAAATGTCCCGTACAAGTCATTTGAATTCCATGTGTCTTTTTGGTAAATGTTCTATACATCTGAAAATTACTGAAATGCAGAAAATTTCTGCACCAATCATATATAACCATAACGCAATTTTTGCTTCTTTCTGTGTATTTGAAAATTACTCAGTGTGTGAAGTGAAAAATGTGGCCAGTTGGTGCTTATTTTGCAGTCCCTTAGAAGTTTTTTTTTTTTTGGACTATATTAAAATAATAAAAAAAATTTGAAACCTTACCCTAATGCTAATGCATAATCCTAACTAAATCAATATTTATTTTGTCTTGTAGCTTGAATCTGCCCTTCACAATCCTGCTCACTGTGCATTGTTGGGCTTCTCTGCAGCGAGCACCTCCTTACCTCAAGGCTACCTCTGGGTAAGTATTGCGTTACTTATACTCACACACACATGCATATGTGTATGTACACACACCCACACACTCAATTCAATGTCAAATCACTAAAACCCACGACAAGGCAAGTTAATGCATATTTTACAGTTGCTGATAATTTTAGCTTTTACCACAATTACCATGACTATTTAAATGTCTTTTCTATATTCTGCTTTTGTTCATTAAAAGATTAATAAAAACTGTATCTCAAAGCTTAGAATGGGACATACACTGTTGTTCCCTGTCAAATGTCTCCAGGAAAATTAATACAGTGTAAAGTCTAGTGGTGGTAACTGCTGCAGAGTGTTTTATAATGAGTGGCACAAATTGTGCTGCTGACTACATCACAACTCCATCACTATTATACACCCTGGAGTTGTAGGTATGTAGCTGGTTCTAGAAAAAAGGTGAAATTCCAAGAAAACAATAATGTAGAAATGTGCTATTAAGGCACATTTGATGTTCAGTTCAAACGTAGGTGCTTTTATTATGTTTCAGTAACTTCAAGGTGTCTGCCTGTGGTGACTGAGGGAAAGACTCATTGTCAGTTATCACAAACGCTTGATTACAGTTGTCGCCAACAGTTGCACAACCAGTTATTAGGTTTAGTGGACAATTACTCATCATTTAAAAACTTCATTTTACATTTACTTGGGTTATCTTTATGTAGTATTAGGATTTGTTTGATGTTCTGAATCATTTAGGTGTGACAGATATGCAGGAAGGGGGCAAATCACAGCACTGTACATGCTGCAGAAGAGTCCTGCACTGGGTCAGGGTAACCAAAAATTACATAAAACAAAAATTTGATCAAATCACAAGCACAAAATAAAATAAATGCAGACAGTGACATGGTGAAATACACACGAAAACAAAAATACAACAGCAAATAAATACACGTGCAGTTTATATTTAAAAAAATATCTAAACCTGTGTAATTAAATGATGTCACCATAATATTTCGTCATATGCCTACATTACAACCTTTCACCCCCCAGTTCACCATTGCAAAACTGGGAACACAGTTGCCAGATAGCAACACAGAATCACGATGGCCATTTTTTACAAAATATTACTTCAGATTATGATGTCTTAGTGTGTTACATCAACAAGTGAGTCTGCATTTGGATAACTGAAGGTAACAGGTTAGTTCCAGCACTGAGCTTTATGGGTGAGAGTGCAGATTTATAAAACTGGAATCATGCAGTGCTCTGCGACACAGTACAATGTGTAACCAAAGTGTAAACAAACTGGTATCCACAAAAAAAAAAAAAGAATAGAGAAGGCCTGCAGATCCAGCAAGAATAATTAGTGGTTGAGTGTTCACGCCCCCAGTTGGTTCTACCTCTCTGGCAGGCTCGTCAAATAAGGAATGACACTAATCATGTTAAAGTGAGATGGGCTATGGGGATTTCTGTGTGCTTTGATCAGAGTAATGACATTGTGTCTAATCAGCCTGATATCCCAGTATTTCCCTGTTTGCCTTCACCTTCCTTGTCCCAGTTTTCCCGGAATCCAGCTTCTCATTTGAAGATAAAGCCTCAAATAACCGTGCCCTTATGTTTCTTTTCTTGAACACTTGTTCAGGACATTAGCATTCATCCTAAGTGTCACTAATGGGGGAACTCTAAATGTATCTTTTTCAGAGTACATCAACAAGACCCATGGTTTAGCTTCTTAATATGGTGAACACAGTTGAGCAGAGTGTGCTATCATGACCACTCTCCCACGCTTCATCACTGCATCCAGAGCAGTCTAATTTATGTTGGCAGAGCATTTACTGTTTGGAAAAGTTTTGCCTCTCCCAAGCTGAGAGGAGGAAATCTGTCCAGGGCACAACTCCAGATATCTATTTCTCTAAATAAATAGTGATGACTTTGTCAGGACACAGTATTTGAACTGGATATCAGGGGAGGATTGAATCAGAGTACAAGAGAAAGTGTTTGTGGTGATGGTGGTGTGCGGAATGGTCTGAGAGGTACAGATGCACATATGAATGTATAAATTGTGGAGGAGTTTAGGTAAGAGGGGCCTTGCCTTTGGCTTTACGCAGAGTCAACACGAAGCTGTGCTTTTCGGGCTCATTGCTGCAAGATAAGTCTTCCCTATTTTCTTTTCACCCTGTGCAACAGACTATTATTTGTTCTGGCTCATTCTCAAGAACCCACAGGATCACTCCTGTCCAGATTCTGCACGCTGATACAAATCAAACAAATGATTGCATGCAAATAAGGGTTAGCGTGGAGGAGAAAAGCTAAAGACTATATTTAGCTCGTGTCACATTCACACGATGTGATTCACACAGAGAATAAATCTTGGCTGTCTAGTAGCAAGCAGCTGTGCTTCTTTTCCAAGAAGGACAATGTATTTTGTCTCGACATCCACCTAGGCCTCACGCTGGAGTAATGGATTAAATCATATTGAAAACCCACAGCGACACTTTAATTGTTTGGGAATAGGAGCAATGCCACCTTAATTGTAATTGCATCAGTGATAGGTTGGAGGGCTCCCACTGTTTTTGTTTTCTCATCATTGGCATTGACAGGTTTACACAAAGGCCAATATAAATGTGGTACATTGGAAATCAAGGCTCTGTTGAGGCAGACCATCTGTGGCCTGTGGCGTGTGACTCGTCTTTGTGATGCTTGTCAGGATCGGTGGAACATTTTTGATAACATCTGAGGTTGCCTTCTTGTCAGTTAAAGTTCTTTTACAAATTGTGTTCACTTCAAAAAAAGAGAGACATCTTTAGTTTTGGATTGGTAGAAACTTAATCCAAATTGATCCAGTGAAGGCTCCAAACTTTCAACAACTCTTTGTACCTTGTGTGTACTTCTTCGTAGGTACTGATAATGGCATCAAGTTTTCAGTTTGACCTTGGGAATCTGATGACAGTTCAATTGAGAATAATTTTGTTTTCATTTAAACATTAATTGACACCAGCAATAGATGAGTGACTTGATCTTGTACATTCATAAAAAGAAAAAAAAAAACGCCTCATTGTTAAGCAACTCAGAGCCTTTCAGAAACTTCGCAGAGAGTCTCTGTTCTTCACTGATGAAAAGATGCCAGAGTTTTTAGAATTGCTTCATGTTCTAGAGATGACATTGTGAATCCATTACATAATGTGTTTAAAATTCTACATGATAGTCAAAAAAATGTGTGAGAGGACTACAAAAGACGAGGTCTGAAAGGATAATTGATTTGAACTTTTTTTTTTATCTAAATTGCTGCCAGGTAGAGAAAAGATAAAAGACATATTATCCTCTGGCCTCCCCATTTGATTAACACGGTGAACACATTGCAAGCATGGTTTAAGGGTTCTTCTGCTCTTTTTTTTTTTATAGTTTATTACTTGTGGCATCATAATTCAGTTGGTACGTCTTAACATGGGATCTTGACCTTTTCCTACCATTTTGTTTTCTCCCTACAGGTGGCTAGTGGAGGAGAAGGTTCTGAGGGCCAGGTAGAGATATTTTCCCTCAACCGGACCACACCAAGGGCTGTAAAGAGCCTGCAGATGGGCTCTCCTGTACGATGTCTGGAATATGTGCCAGAACCTTCTCTGACTGAGGAAGTGGATGCTGGAGTTCACAAGGCCACCTCGGGGATCATTTGTGTTGGTTTAGATGATGGCCGGTGAGAGAAAAGAGAAGCGGGCTTTGTTTTAAGAAATTAGATTAATTGAAAATAAGATATAGTCTAAAAAATAAGCAAATACACAGCATAAAGATAGGAACGCAAATGTTTTTTAGGTATTCTGTGCATTTCCTGTTGTAATCTTATATACTGTATTATCTGTTGTTAGAGTCCCCTAGCAATTTCTAGCAGCATTCAGTAGATTACCTTGTCAATATTTCATCAAAGCAAGAAATCAGAGTTGACCACAACACAGCGTTAATACTGCTAAGATAAGAATCCAATAAGCCTTCTGATCTCCACTGTGTGTAATGGAGGATTGGTTTAAATCTCAGTTGCTTGTCATATGTACAGTACATTTTTAGACAGATTATTCCTTTTCTGATTTTCCTATTTCATTATATTAACCCTTTTCAGTCATTTTTATTTACAGAATTTTATTATACAAGACCTTAAATCTTATGTCAGCATATTGTTTGTGCTGACTCATTTTCTTTCAGTATTTCTTTCAGCCCTAAGAAAAAATAAACATTACAGTAAAATAAAAAAACAATTTCAGCGTTTCAGCAACACCTCCAATGTCACCTCCAATGCTTCTTAACATTTTCTTCTCAGACAGAAAGAAACAAACAGCTATGTACATTTGTCATACTGAAGAAGACAATAAGATGCAGCAAAGTTCAGATGGCATTTCAAATGTGAGAAAGACAGAGTGGTTGCACATACACAAGGCTTCGCTCCAAAATGCACTGTTAAATCAAACTGCATGAAAACGAGCCACTCTGTCATTTTAAATGACACTCATTTGTCTTGTTTGCTTGTGCTGCTTTTGTTCTTCCAGTATACTGGTGTACGGCAGTGTGGACACTGCAGCACAATGCCTGTTGACCCTCCATAACCCAGAGGGCTGCCCTGTGCTGTGCCTGAAGCACTCCTCTCGCTTCCTGTTCGCGAGCCTGCGGAATGGGACCATGATGGTTTTTGGAAGAAATAACAGGGGTGAGATGCTTCAAGAGTTGTTTAGTTTTCAGACTGATGGGTAAAGTTTAGTGTCATGGGTAACTGTTGCTCCTCTGTGTGTGGTCTGTCTGAATGTGTCATTTTCTGTTCGTTATATGGGGAATGATGAAAAGTGAAACCAAAACCCTGTTCAAACATACAAAACGGATTCAGAAAGACAACTGACTTTTGAATTGAAAACATTTTCTTAAAGACCCACTAACTAGCTGTATAAACACGCTGTTGTTTAGCTGTACTGTTATGCACTGCTAACTTATAAACTGCTAGACTGCTAAACTCCAGGTTCTGGTTTACATCCCAAAACTGCACACTCCAAGCGCTCGCGCTCGCTCCTGTCGCTCAAAAGTCCTTCTGGCTGATCTTTAATACAGTTTTTCTAAAAGTAAACGTGTCTTCTACAGTAAATTAAGTCAATTTTTGTGTGTGTGAATTGTTGACACTGCATTACAAACACAAACACAAAGTTTTATTTGTTTGTTTTTTGCCTTTTGCTTTTGTAGATGGATACCTGAAAATCCTTGTTGTGTGTGTTCACTATGTGACAGTGAATTTGACTGAAAAGTTTATTATTGTTGATTTCTAGGACTGGCTAATTGACAACATTTTTTTTCTACTATGAAATAAAACAAAATGGCTTTTACTATTTTTATAGATTATATTTTTATGTTTTCCTCTGTAGTAAACATTTGTTGTGTTCCAGTACAACATGTTTCAGTCATTTGTTATGGCTCATGTGCATGATTGTATGATACTTTTTATTTTTTTATTTTAGAAAAGCCACTATGAGTCATTTCTCATTTAGAATGAGAGTACCTGTATGTTTGGTATCACTTTTCCCACTATCCTATACTTCCCATTCCTAAAGAGTTTCACACTCAGTGTAAGTATGAAAATAACACCCCACCATGTGGTAGATGGCATGCCATGTTTACTCAGGCATTGCACAAGGCCAGGGGGCTTAACACCATCTCAGTGGTGGTTTACAGTCTTCACAGCCAGCGGGAGGACAATAGCTCTATCACAGGGTTCTTCTTACCTGGACAGAGTATGTCAATGTGCCAGCCTTCCTCCTGTGCTTCGCTCTCCTCCCAAGCAGAAAGGATGATTAATTACACCAAGCTGCTGCGTGCCGATTAAATATTACTATTCATGCTTTGTGTATATAATAAAAGGACAAGAGAGAAGCTCTGGAGGCTGCCGGGCAATGTTTAGGATTCGGCACATCTGTTAAAGATTTATGCCCTTGACTAGTGTGCTACTGTGTAAAAACAAGTCTGCAGCAGCTAGGAAATACTACGGCTTCACTCAAGACAGAAAAGGCATATGAATACATAAATAATGCACTCTAGTTCCAGATACACACAACAGACACCATGTCAGCTTACAAAGCCAATATTTCCCAAGGAAAGGCAAAGTTTGGTTTGGTGCAACACGCCTAGTCCCCAAGAGGGAGAAGCATTGGTATAGCCTTGCCTAACGCAAGGGGCCAGAGGGACATTTACTAGAGTGAATTTTGAAAAGGTGGAAAAATGACCTTTATAACATGCCAAGCAATTAACCTGTGGAAGTCAGAAGGCATTGTAGAGCAATTCTGCTATGAAAGGCAGAAATAAACAACTCAAAATGTTAATTAAATGGCTGGGTGCTCTCCCTTCTTTAATTTTGCTTCATTAATGCATAGCAAAGGAAATGCTTGTGTAATTCACTTTATAATATGCGTCTGCTGTAGCTGCATTGTGTGACTTGTGATTAAAACTCAAAGGAAAAAGGTCTGTTCATTTTCACAGTAATAAAGCAAAAAGGGAGTGTTAGACAGCAAGAGAGAGAAGAGAAGAGAATTGGTGATAAAGAAATTAGAAAGTGGATTACAGTGTACACCAGACCTATAAGTGGGTGGCCTGCATGCAAAAACTGTGCTACACAATGTGTGGTCATTCAAATGTATTTCAACCTGTAGTTCATATTCTTTCACATAGTTGTAGTAATATCCAACAGTTTAAAGGCGCCTTTAGATCCTTAGTTGTCATTTTGAGCAGTATATTTATTCTTTGCTCACTGTTTATTTTTCCAAGGTGATCTTTGGGACCCTGACTCCTGCAGATGTGTAAGCCTGGGCTCAGAACCGGTGCGGACACTGTTGGTGTTAGATGACTCAGTGTGGGCAAGCTGCGCAAACTCTGTGACAGTCATCGACATCTCCAGTCTCGCCACTCAGGTCAGTCACTGAGTCATTGCTGGGAAAATGTTATCTTGTAACTAAAACATAAACAGCTGATTTTTTCTCAGTATTATAGTGTTGACAGTGACTTTATTCACTGATATTAATATAAAATCAGTGGATTATTCAAATGACATAAAGTCAGCATTTTAGCATTGTTGTCTTCCAGGCTGAAAAAAATTACTTATACTTAATGATTTAATGATATTTATGACTTAATGATTTATACTTAATGCCTTAAATTGTACTTTATAATTATATTATATTACAAATTTACTTTAGTTAACTATATACTATTTCAAAAGAAATTTAAAATTTATTTAAATTATTGAAATAAGTAGGTCTGAATGGAAATTACTGAGGAAGCCATGTATAATGCAATATTTATATATAATAATAATAATAATAATATATATATATATTAATATTTATAATGCAGTTTTTTAAAATATTGCATTATAGATTAAATATGATGTATTGTATTGTATTTATTTGTTTTCATTCATTGTTCTTTTACACTATTTGAGCAGTTTTAACAAAACTACTATCAAGCTGATGATATTTAGCAATTGAAAAGTTTTTGTTTGAAAAAATGCATCTAATCAGTTAAAGAATCAACTTAAACAAAATGTGTTTCTTTCATCCTTACTTGCAAGGTCAACTCCGCCTACCTCCCCATTTGATAAATATCCTCAGTTTTCACTACTACATGGTTTGAAAACCTAAATGGATGGGTTCATAAGTGAAACTGCTAGACAAGGTGCCTTTTTTATTTTATTTGCTTTGTTGTCTTTTTTCGGCTTTGAGGAAATTTTCCTCTCCTTTCATTTTCTGAGAAGATTTATGCACACAGCCGTAGAGAGCCAGCATTCTAATCTGTGATGTCATCAAGATTTACAGCCTGGAGCTGCTGCATGGACAACAAATCAAACGTTTTGTAGATTCATACAGTGTTTGTTGGATCACACACAAATAAGCTTAATTTTTTTCGTTGCACCGTGAGATCTGAGTTATGATATGGGAATGTGCCCTGTTATGTCTAGAAAATCATCCTGGGTGTCATGCTTTCTGTTTGTGTGCAGTCATTCTCCAACATGTTGGTTGGGTGATTTGTACTTTGCGTCATTAGAGGTGTACTTTGGGGGGGCGACTTATCAGGCTGTGGTAGACAATAATGAATGACAGAAAACAAACTCTTCTGGGTAATGTTAATATGCTATTCAGATGCGGAACTGCAAACCATTACCATTTAATTAAAGCTGCCAGATGTAAGTGTGCGTAGCTGTGTGAAAGGGTAGAAGGGTTTTTGTTGAAGCATGTGTGCTATGCAAACCCCAGATAAGTAAATGTTGGTCACATATAAAAATGATCCTAAATTTGAACCAAGTAACTGAAACACTAACAATTAACAAAAAATGCATGTGTGTGTCTAATCGTCCCAGTTGTATAAAGTTGTTTTCCATTTTCAATGTAAATGAGTTTTCCAGACAAAAACAGATTTAGGAAAATAACAAATATACAAACTTTGTTTAATCGCTTATTCCATTTGCAATAACAGTTTGTTGGTGGACCTTATCCTTAAAATAAAAGCTGCAGATATACAACATGCAGAAATGTACAAGATGCTTAATTGGTATATTTAAGTTAACTAGCCATTTAGATATTTACCATACTAGATATTTCTCCTTTTATTTCTTCACCTCTTTTTCTTAGCCTAATCCTCCAGAGACACATGCTTAATCAGCTGAATGGCCACGCAGTAGAGGCGCAGTTCTGGTTCACTGTATCTCCCACAGAGCTTAACAGGTCAGCTCTGGTTACTTCTTTGCTAACCTTGTCTTCCTCACTAATGTGGACTCGAGAGGGCTGACTTCACAGGGGCTGTGGTGCATATCCAGGATCTGGTGAAGAAATATTTGGCATCTGTAACAAGGGATGTGACTTGGAGCAAGACTAGAGGGTCAAAGACTCATATTCACTTCACTTTATTCCATTGTTTTCCCCCAGTGATGTACGTCACTTTGTCAGGATTACTGCATGTTTAAATCATTTAACCACGACTTTGCTGGACGCTGTAGGTTGCCATCTTTGACCCCACTATTTTACATGAGTCTCTTTTTAAATCTTAATGTTAAGTGCCTTGATAATACAATATTATTTAAATATAACCTTTTTAGTCTGGTAAACATGTCTGTATACTTCCTGTGGTGTTAAAATCGCCTGCGTGAGAAATTAAATACTTGTATGTATTGTGTGTACTCTCCAGCTTTAGTTTAAAAATATAGTACTGACAAAACCTCAATAATACAACTGTGAGGGAAGATAGAGACAAAAATAACTGAAGGAATGTGTGGATTTAGAAGCTGTTTCATCCGTTTTAAGATGCAGTTGTGTTGTAACAAGCTCTCAAAGCCTCAAAATAAAACCTTTGACAGTTTTGTGAATTCAATATTACAACAAAAGTTTAAATAATGGCAATGTGGAACAGACAAAGAGTTTATAGCTATGCTAACAGTTTTGTGAGGTTCTACATAGGAACAGTGCTGTTTTGAGCTCAGTCCTAACATCATCATGATAAAACACTGCATTCCAGCATTTGATAACACCGGTCAACATAATGTTTGCCAACTGGGCCAAATTATGTTATTCTTATGGAATTCGACCTGCTGATCACAAAAATGACATCCATTTTGTTGTATCACATAGAGTTTTAATGAAAATGATGTAGATTTCTGTAATTGTAGAGTAGAGTAGGTTGGTTGGTTTTCGTGCCTATCAATATACTCCACCAGTAGGAAAGGTGGGCATATCAACCAGCTTTCTATTGTTTTTTTACACTGACAGACACATCACCCTATGCAGTTAAAATGCAGTTAAATACAATATGCTGTCGTCTCTCTAAAACCTTACATGATAGACAAATTCTGATTTCACCATCGTGTTCAGTAAGTAAAGTTTTTTTTTCCCAATTTGTTGACCAGTGTAGCACTAAACACAAAGTACTGTAGAATGGGATGGATATGAGGTCACAGTTACCTTGACCTTTGACTTTGGAGCACCAAAATCTAATAAATCCATCCTTGAGTCCTAGTGTACTATTGTGCCAAATTTAAACAGTGTCCCGTTCAGGCGTTCTTCTAGGGTTGTGTTCTGTGACCACAGCTGTCACCAGCTCTGAAGCATAAAAACATTTCCCATTACCCAAAAAGAACGATGTCCAGGTCCTATTTGTTTGCTGTCCTTTGTTTTTTTTTAACTTGCAATTACTACAGGCATGTTCAGAGCTCTTTTTACCATCAGATATGCTGTGTCTTTGTGCTAGAGATATCGAAAAACTGTTAAAATAATTTACTTTAACAAAACATTTACATTCCAATCAGAGAAAATACAGAGGCTCAGTAGGAGCAGGATTCATGGCACTCAATGGGAATTTGAAACAACTTAATTGGGGAGAAAATGAGGAAAAAGTCAACCAATCAAATTATATTTTATTATGTAGATAGTCACACAGTAGGAGCTGATCTGAATCTGACAATAATGTAGTGCTTTGTTTGTTTGTTTATACACAAATGTCATTTTGTTTAAACTTGCCAAAAGTGTTTCATGATTTTACACTTCTCAGCTTGTGTTTGCTTTGTTTGTGAGTGAGGGCAGATTTCTGCATTATTACAGAGTTTTCTGCACGGGTCTCCCATGTAACCAAACCTTAACAAAGCAGGACATGCATGGACATACAAGCTTTGATCAATCCTGACTGGCAGCCCTTCCATTACTGTTTCTTTTTCTACCTGCTTTCTCCTATCACTCACATGTCCACTTGACTCTTCGCTACAACTCTAAATGGATATGTGGACTTAGTGCTCAGCAAAGGACAAAGATACCTTTTCACTTGCTGTAATGAAGGACTAATGAGCTCTTCAGGTTGGCTGTAGTTTTTGTGGCTTAAGCTCTGCTGTTCCTGCTGCTGGTGGAGGACGGATGATGCTGATAGTATGACACTGCTGAATCCAGTGGAAAGCATAAGTTACCACTGTCAAGCTTCACTGACCACCTCATCTCTGTGTGTAATGCTGGATCCAGCCAACTAATACCAGTTTGTCGGTTAGGGGCAACAGTTGTGGCTTGTACTTCTGTGTACAACACAGCAGGCATTTTATATGTTTGGTCTGTATATGAGATACATGTTTTTTTCAATTTTTTCCAACAGTTTTGCCCCAAATATGTTAAAATGTTGTCAGCTTGCTAAGGTTAAATCAGTAGTGTAAACATGTTTTCAGGAACCTTTTAAGTTTCCTCTGCATCCCAGTCAAGTGAAACTATTGTGTACATTTACTGTAGTTTCCCAGAATGCTTTACAGGATTCAAACATATTATGGACAATATGGCATTCGGCAATTACAGTATGTCAACCACTGGTTAGCTACAAGCCACCGCGCTTGATAATGATTAATGTGATAATTATGCAGCATATACAGTACAATACGACTGTGTTTTCTTTACAAATGAGAATCGCAACGGGTTATTAAAGGTGAAATTTGCCTTTTCATTATGGCTATCTAAATTTTGATGGCTACACTTACTTGAAAAACGAAAAGATGTATCACAAGTCCTTTCCCAGGCAAAGCAGGCACCCTCTACTGAGGAGTCAATTAAAAGAGAAAACACATCAAAGACTTCTTTCCTTTTCCCTAATTTCAAACAAAGGAAGACCCACTGGCAAGGGCACACAAACAGGTGGTAATCCCTGCCCGCCGGTGCACTTGGTTTGGAGTGGGGGCTGTATTCTTATCTTTACTCTCTCACTCTGACTGACTAATTGCCCAACCTCATGCAACTCATGCACTGACAGTGATATGAGTTCCGAGATGATGCCCAAACCAGCCCTTGTCACGCCTTGAACCGCAGGGGCCGCATGTGTTGCCATGATAAGACTTATTGCATTTATTTCAAGCAACTCATTAAGAGTGTGTGCCTCAAACTCCTTTTTTCCCATTGTGCTCTTAAAAAGATAGAAACCAGGGGAGTGATGCAAAAACATGCCACGTGTGTCAGAGACTTTATTTACAGAAAACAACATTTATAGACTTTATTTACAGAAAAACATGTAGAACAGATTCACTGGGCTTCTACTCTTCATTTCATGATATAATCAATATAATCAATCTTTTTTTCAAGATTGTATTACAATAAATACTACAGTAAATCAATTTTGAAACATCATACCAATTAAAAAGCTGTTATCCAAGTGTGGCCTACAGTGAAGCACAAAACAGTTTGGAGGGAAAATCATGTCTTCCCAAAATTAATATAAAATAAAACTCAGCTTTCTGCTTGTCTGCCCTTCTCTTGATTTTGTTTTTCTTTTAGTTTGTAAATTATAGTCGGAAAAAGAAAGTTATAATAGTGCTCTGAGTGTTACATATTATACAACTTTATACTAGTCTACAAAATACCCCCAAAATGACTGTTTTGTTTAACGGGCCAGAATCATTTCCCAGTTTTAGAAATAATTTGTTTTTCATCATGGCAATAAGAATTTGTTGATGATCTTCTTGCCCTATTGACAATATTTTTAACAGCGTTATTGTTGTCATTACAGAAGTTTGAAGTCCATCCAGATCCAATGGTCAGTGTTGCACACATGACTTGTGCTGGTGGAGGGGTGTGGATGGCATACTCCGAGGGTTCTTCCATTCGTCTCTTTCATACTGAAACACTGGAACTTCTGCAAGAAATCAACATCTCATCGCGGTCAACGCTGCTAAACACTGGTACACACACACAGCACTTGTCGTTAACCTCACAAACAACTGGAATCATACAAACAGGGGCATCCCCAAAGTCCCCTCACAGAACTCAATCCAACATCACCAATTTTCATTTAACCCCTAACTTACCCAAATTTAGTCAGTAGTAGCTATGATAATAAAAATGATAATAGTAATAAACCTTTCCTTAAAGGGCAGAACATGTTGGGCGGCCTTCTCAAAATGGTCACCAAGATTTGCATAGTGCTAACGGATGCCATCGATCCGGGTACCTGGATCTCTAGGGTGGAGAGGGTTCATTTTACTGGTCATACTTTTGTTTCTGTTACGTAAGAGCAGTGAGTGGGCACCAGTTAAATACTGATGACGCTCTGCTCTATAGAATGGTATCCATGTCATTTCCAAGTTGCTCCTTGGTTCTTGCTCTCAGGGGCCTGACCTGAATAAGTATCTATCTCAGGTCTTCACAAAGCCATAATAGAGTCATAGGGTGAGAGATGAAGATTAATAAAAGTCAAAAGAAATAAAGTCAATGAAGAGCAGTAAAATGGCAGCTTTAAAAATTTTCATACGAAGTGTTCCTACGGAAACACTCTGTTTCTTTAAACACCCATGCTTCTGTGTTATCACGCTTTTTCTCTGCATGTACCCCCTGATTCTCTTCCCTTTTGAGTTAATATTTAGCTTTCTTTTTGTCCCACTTTCTCCCTCTTACTTCCCATTTCATCTCATCCACCCTGCTTTAAAATCCTCACACACCCCCATTTCACTTCTCACTGCAGTCCGTTTAGGATGCTGCAGATAGCCCATTACTTCCTATGTGCCATCCTTCATGATGTATGAAATATTTATCAGCCAGTGTGGGTGTTTTTTTTTTTTTGACAGACTACGATTAATAAAACATTAAATAGCAAGGAACCATACCTAACCATAACTGTCTAATGGCAATAACTACAGTACTTGTGACTCAATGTAAGCTTGCCACCAATATATTCAGGCTGTGGCACATGGGGCATCAGCTCATTCAGCACATTTGAAGATTTGATTTCAGTTACAGTGAGTGATGTGAATGCATTTGGATTTAGAATATGTTGTCTTTTTCATTGAGTCACACCAGACTGTGATTGATGTATTTAGAGCAATACTCAAAGCTGTGGTACTGTAGTGCTCCATCTAATCAGGAAAAAAAAAATTGGCTTTCTCCTGTGAGTTGAGTAAAGCACAAAGAGTAAAACAAGCATTTGTTTCAGACCAAACTTTTCTCTTTTAGATCAAAGTTATTTTTCTTGTTAGAGAGGAGACTTTAAGGAGAACCAACTCCTATGCCATGGTATCTAGAGAAAACAGGTGACCTAGAGGTCATTTTCACCCAGCGCCAGTGCTTCCCCTTGAAATATGCAGCAGCTTTGAGGGAGGGTGGCCGCCTCAAGGCTTGGCCCTGGGGGAAGTTATAGGGTGAAAAGCAAAGAATTCCTCAGCTCATGTCTTCAGGGTCCACAAAAGGAAGAGGATATTTGACTTATGTTGTGATTTGTCGAGCTCACAAGAGAAAAGAGAATCCCCCAGCACTCTACAACCAAAGATATTGCACATGAAATACTGATAGTTTCTTTCTGTCAATGTGTCTCTGCTCCTCCTACTTGACTTATGCTAGGACATGCAGTAATGATACTCTCTAATCCTCTCCCCTTAATGTGATTTATACTCAACAGGGAATTCTAGTTGCAGTAAACAACAGAGAAGTTTCTCAGGCAGAGGAAACTGCTGATCTCTTCTCTAGTAATGCCTTTAATAGTTCTGTCCTTAGGGTGAAAAAATAATATTCCAAAATAAAGTCCTCAGTGACATATCACAGGGAAACATTTATCTTTGGAGACATCTTCTTTTTAAGGCAAATACTGGCTCCCATGATAAACTCACTACACACTGCAGAGTATGTGTGCTGCTGCAAAAATTGGAGGTGCAAGATTGCTCGAGGTTAAGCTATACCTCCTTAATCTCAAGTGCCTTTGTCATTATCCCTCTTTATCACAGTTCTTAAAGACAATGCCTGGTGCCCACATCTTCCGACTTAACATCAGATTTCATGGTAACCCAAGAGTGGGTGTTCATGAGCATCTCTCTCTCTCTCACTTAAGCTCTCTAACCAAAGTACAAATAGACTCAGAGGCAATGTGAGCAGGTGGCAGACAGTTTCAAGATAAAGGCCATTTTTGCCAACGCCTAACTCACTGCTGTGACCCTCCAAGGTTTGCACCTAAAGGCTTCTGCTCACTGTTTGCTGAATGTGCCCCTCTGCTCAGCCTCCACTTCCTTTTTATTCACACAGCATCAGCTTGCTACTAGAAATGATTCATCCCTGCACATTGAAATTAATTAATTGACACAGTTGAACCACTCATGCAAATCAACATAATCTGAACATGACACAGAACAAACATGTAAATACACATGTAAATAAGCATTCTTAGTTGTGATCGCTTGAGTGTTGGTATAATTCCATCATGGTTGCCAAGGATATTATGGTAAATGGTTGTATAAATAACTAGGTCACGATGGGAGCCAGAACCAAGGGACCACACAAGGAATGCGAAAATATATCCACAACAATGTTTTACACCCCTTTGTTAACTGGAAACAAAGGATGTGCATGTATAATAAGACGTTGCAATTATCCTTTCCCCCCTCACTAATACAGTGCTAGAGAAACAGTTCAGCAATGGAAAACAGAAGAAAATATATGTTTGACTCTTGCTTTGTATTCTTGTCACAGAATGTAAAAAGGTAACTTTATCCAAGAAAATCACTGCTCAGTCTCCAATGATTATCAACACACAAAGGAAAAGAAAATCTCCCCGAATTACTTCATTTGTCACACTAACAGAGAACCTCAATCAACACTAATACCAACTTGCTATATTTTATCTGATTTAAATAGTTAGACAAGAATATACAATTTAATGCAAACATATTTAAGTCATATCAGCAGTCAACTTTGCAGAGTAACTGTGAATAAAAAATGTTTATTATAATAAGATTATGTGCATATGTGAGTTCAAATATACAGCTGTCTACTTTTTAAACTAATAAAAATGGCATGCCATCCAAAGCTATCTTTGTTTGAAAGATGAGGCTTAGAATCACAATGTGCTTGTATGAATTAGAGGCACTCTGAAATGAAAGGAAATTGAATTAAATTCAATACTGTTTCTGTGTCCAAGTATCTAATGAGTAAGGGTCGTAGTTATTTCTATTAAAACAAAGTTTGAAAAATATTCATAATATATATTGAAAATCATTGTTCTCTGCTTTGTGTTAGGATAGTAGAAAAGTCATTGTAATAATTTTTAGGCTCTGTCTGTACTACAGAATTGTAAAACTGTATTTAAAGAGCAACATGGTTACACATCTATATATACAGTGGTGCTTGAAAGTTTGTGAAGTCATTATAATTGTCTTTATTTTTGCATATACATATTTTCACAAGTAAGAATTACACTTATTTATGATTTATTGTGAAAAATGATCAAAATTTAAATGTTTGTTTGTGGCAAAAGTATGTGAAGCCCTAGGATTATCAATTTATTTGAAGGAGAAATTAGAGTCATACGTTTCAGTCACTGAGATGACAATCAGGTGTGATTCTGTAAGGCCCTTCCTTATTTAAAGAAGAGAAATCTGGGTCTTCACTCTCAAGGTCAGATCTTGAGCATATAGGTTTGACATGGCTCAAACAAAGAGAGACTAAAAGAGTTGTTGATGGTCAGCAGTTTGAAAAGAGTTACAGAAGACTTTCTAAAAAGTTTGGACTCCACCAATCAAACGTCAGACAGATAGTGTGTAAATGGAGAGCATTCAACACTATTGTTGCCCTCCCTAGTATGACTAGAAAGGCAGAATTAAAAAGGTTGTATGTTCTTAAAGGTCAGGGACACCTGTGTGCAGCCTCATTTATTTGCAAGGATTATGCCGTATATTGTGTATAGAGTGTAATTTTACCAAGAAGAGAACTTTTATCAGTTTTGCTACACTTGGGCATGAAAACTTTGAAACTCAGTATTTCAAAACTCATATCTCAAACATATAACAAGCAATGTATTATACCAAGTTGACTGATTGTTATTTCCTACTTTTTCTTTGAGAGTTTTTCTTTTGACCGAGTCAGTTAGAAATTTTCTGCACTCTTATGTAACACAGAATCCTAGGTGTCTACTGTATGTATGAAGCTTATCAAATACAGATTGATCACAGAGCTTAAAACTTCTAGCAACAACATCTAGCAATAATACACCAATCGGCCACATCATTAGCATGTGTAATGTGTTTTAATGTTGTGAGGGGTAGCAGTCAGCATGGGAAAAGTTTAATGTTGGCCATGATCAAGAGGTGTCAGAGCACACCGTGTTGCAGCTTGCTGCATATGGGCAGACATCAGTTTGTGGAAATAGTCCAATGACCAACCAGTGCTTACATCATTGCTGCACATGCAGTGCAGCAGTCTGTGTCCACTTGGAGTTCAAAGACAGCAGAGCCAGGGACTCCCAGGTTAAATCTTAACAGTTTCACCAAAACTTTCACTAACTGATTCAAGAAATTAAAGAAACAACTCAACTGACTTACATCTATGTGAATGTCTACAATGACATTAATGTTTTTACACCAATTGTAATGAGTTGAGTGCAGCATTAAGTATTATGTACAGTGGTACACTAAGCTGATGGTTAGCTAAAACGTTTGATGATTAATGTTATATTGTTAGAACTTTGTATTACTCTGCTACATTAGGATGTAAATATTGCACTTTTTTCATCATTACACAGCAGTTATAGTACTTGTCACTCAGAGGTCAAGTTCAGCTGTACGAATTCTCTGCTCCCTAGCAGCTGTTTTCCTTTCACCCTGAGGCAGTGACTTGTTGCTGTGTATAGGAGACCGAGTTGGGGACAAGATGAAATCATGGCTGTGCAAATAAAATGTACACAAAAGCAGCGAGAAATAATGGACCTATCATTGCAAATACAGTCTCCCTGGCATCGGATGTCACTCCCACTGATACTCAACCATCAAAATCTGATTCACCCCCCACACAAGGCAAACTAAAGCAGACAATATCTGAGACATGCCGTACTAAATAAGGGTCGCAAATGCCACCTGGATAAGGCAAAAAGCTGACTTGGTCGTGCCAGATGAGTGCTGCTGACCCCAGTATTGCCAGCCTTGTACCACACAGTACCACTATCTGCAGCGTCTGTTCCAGGTAGTTTAATTTAGGACAAGTCAACTCAGTCCATTGGACTAGTTAAGATTTATATCTAGAATGTTCTTTAGATTAAATGATAGCTATGATTATGGTATGTTACACATTTTGTGCACAATTCTTGAACAGTTTTAAATAAAGTTGCTTATGTTGTTATATATTTGTGTTGTTTTTTAGCTCCTACAATATTCAAAATAAGGATCATTGTAAAAACAATGGAGGCTCATAATTCCTTCTTTTAGAGATCCAACATACAGTCTGTAAAAGTCAACAGAGTTATCTATGATTCTTTAAAAGGCACCATAATCTCTTGTAGTAGTCTTGTCTTGCTTGACTGTGTATCATTCTGTAAAGGTATGTGATGAAGAAAATTCAAATTTCTGTCGATGTGTTTTTTTTTTTATGTTATTGCAGGTCAAAAGAGCATGCGAGTGACAAGTCTCCTAATTTGCCAGGGGCTGTTATGGGTTGGCACTGCCCAGGGCTTAATTATCACTCTTCCAGTTCCTAAGCTGGAGGGCATCCCCAAAATAACAGGTATGAATCAGGGGAGCTGCTAACTGTGACTCAACAGTCTCTTGAGAGGTCAAAAGAAAAGCAGAGGTTTTTTTCTTGACAGAATATTACTCTGCACTGTTGATTATTGAGGTTGCCCTTCACATTTTTCTTGTGGCTCTGGGAATCAGAATCTGCAAATATTACCAGGCAGGCAATTCACAAATCATGCTGTATATATATATTCTTGCAGGGTAATTTAAAAACTGCCTGCACCATTTTGTTTATTGTGCCAAGTAAATGGGGTTGTTACTTTCCCACAAATCATACTTCATGACCATCTTATTCTAGACTCGTTTATTGAATAGCCACAATAATTGCTGTTACAAAACAATATAATATAATACAATATAATAAATAATTACACATAACTGTTGAACTGTTCTGAAGCCATTACACTTTAACTGATGTGACAGCAACTTAAACCCAGCTTCGTAGAGCTGTAGTATCTTTTGTCTCTCATTTAAATATTACCTCTGCCCGTCTCCTACAGGAAAAGGAATGATCTCTCTAAATGCCCACTGCGGGCCTGTGGACTTCCTGGTAGCCACCACTAGCACCCTTTCTCCTGATCTGCTGAAGAGGGATTCTGTTGGGGACGGTCCAGATTCCGGTAGTGGATGCGACGACCGCAGTGACACCTCCTCTCAGGAATCTCTACAGCAGCATAGCTCCTACCAGGGAGAGGGTGCAGGCAAAGGGCGTGGCGTTCTGCTGCAGTACAAGCTGCGCTCCACGTCAGGATTACCTGGACGACCCCTAACGGCGCTGGGCGACGAGGCATCAGACTCCTCCTTGGAGTTGTTGGAGCACAGCGTTGAAGATGGATCTATCTATGAGCTCAGCGATGACCCAGATATGTGGGTTAGAGGGCGTTCCTGTAAAAGGGACTCGGGACGCAGGGACAGGGTGATGTCTGCAGCGATTATCTCTGGAGGCAAGGGGTTCCGCAGAATAAAGGAAGGAGCAGCAGCCGGTACTAGGACAAGTGGAGAGGGTTTAGAGAATATTCTTATGGTATGGCAGCTCCCACTGACGGTGTGATATGGAAAGTATATTACAAGGTGATGTGTATTTATAGATGTCTACCCATCCTACCCTTGAATCACCTGTTCCATAATTTCAGGCGATATGACTGTATGATGAGAAGGTGTTACTGCCACTGTTACAAAGCTTGACATTTTATGATTTAGCCTGTGGAAGAAGGTGTGGAACAAAGACATGCTGTTCACTAGAGGTACTGTCAACCCATAGACCACTTTGAATGTTCAGGATTGTGTGTCATCATCATCCTGGCAGAGGCAGCCACAGATTTGTTCTGTGTGATTATTTTACTTTCTGACTTAAGATTGATATGCCTCAGTTTAATCTCATCATTGCCGCGTGTGGTCTGGCACATTTATTTTATGCGAAGCTCTAATGTGTGAGCACCCATGGACAACAAGCCTTTGAGAGGCAGCCTTTGTTGAATCTGCCATGCACTGCAGAGTTGGAGATGGCCGTCTTTTATCTGATCTCACGGGACAGATCCCATCTTTTTAGAGTTGAAAGCTGGGGACTACCACCACATCAAAAAGCACATTCGCATCACTTTATTAGCTTTGCCAGCCTTTCTCTCATCTCATACAATGTGAGTGTATGACACCTTTCATTGTGTCTCAAAATTGGATCTTTGCTTTCTTAACAAAACAGAACCAAAAATGGTTTTTGGTTACAAAAAATCAGATGCTTCCCTGAGCTTACTATGTCTTCACTGAAGAAGGTCGTGTTAACATAGCCGTTTTTAAAAGTAAACATATTTGGGAAACGGAAATTCTGAAAGTCATGGCCATTATGCTGTAATTATTATAGATTCATTTGAGGAAATGAAAGCTGGTGAGAGTATTATCTTGCCCAAGTACTGTAAATGCCAGATACGTGTTTCATTATTCACTGTCATCTACCAGTTAGATCAAACAAATGTGCGCACAGGCTTGTTAATACACAACTAACATTAGCTGAAAACCCCAGACACACGTCAAAAGTAAAACTCTGTAATAACATAAAAAAAGTGCTGCAGCCATTTAAACAGCTTTCAGCTATGTGTCAAAAGCGGGAACCTGCTGTACCAGAGAAGAGAGACACCAATGAATGAGCATGTTTACATGCACATTCATTTTCAATAACTCGCAGGCTGGGTCTGAAAGAAGGTGGTGTTTTGCAAAACACAGCATAAGTCTGTGTCATTATTAACCTGCACTGATATAAATTATCTGTGATATTAACTAGGTCTCCTACTCCCATAAACACTTGTTTTCCTTCTGTTTTCATGCTAATGTTTGGAATTTAATGCAAACATAAATGTTTAATGATTAGGATGTGAGGATGCACATAAACAATTTGTCATCCATGATGGTTGGAAGCCTCACATCTCCATTTTTTATTAAGTCTTCAGATCAGTTGTAAAATGATGTAGACTGTTTTTAAAATATTAAATAACATAAATGCGTTGTCACTAGGCCATGTATAATTGTTTTCTTTCTCTCTCTCTGTGAAATGATGAGATAAAAAAAAAACATGTTTTATCTGATGGCAGCAGTATGTTGAACTAAAGCTGCTAGAGCTGAGAAACACTCAGTGGTACTGTGTGTAATATTGTGAAGTTTTTCTTCATAACTTAAATTCAGCATTGCAGTAGCATTACCATGTTTGTTGACATGGACAATTGACGTTTGGCATTTATCTTGCTGACAAAGCAAAGAAGAACAAATTTACAGTGCGCATTTTCAACAGTGTGTTGGCACAGTAGGTGGGGGGGGACACACAACTACCCAACTGTGACCATAGCTTTGTGGATTTTCAATAGACTGAGCAACAGCAAAGGTTATGGTATATCATTTTCCTCCACCTATATCTCTACTTAGCCCCTCCACCACACATAGATTCCCGACTTATCCTTTCATCACAGATGAAGCAGAAAGTTCATGTTTTATATTTCCCCGAGGCACATTGAGGTTTATTTTTTCCTTTTCTTCTTCTCTTCACAACTGAAATTCAGAAGCATTTAAACATCCTGCTGTCAGCCAGAATCATTCAAAAAATATGATAATGAAAACTGTCCTCAGATGCTGTCATCTAAATGTAAATCCCAATGTCAAGCGAGAAATGCTCAATACTTAAATTTGTCCAATACTGCTGCAACCACAACACCTGCATGGTCACTATAGAAGTTGTTCGTTCAACCCTAAACAGAGGATGACTGAGTGCCCTTATGAAATATAAATCATTCCTTTTAAAAGCCGTGGGGTTTATCCTCTGACAACTAAGATTTAATTTCAAAATTATGTTGACCTTTGATGGACATTGACTTATTCAATTTGCTTACACTTCATATGTACAGGTATCATTCATACCCTCAATATTAATACTCACAAATGAACATACTGTACTAATGAGAACTGTTATTGTACTAGTTAAACCTATATTCCCTATTGTAAAGGACTTGTTTTAGATGAGACTGTGTAAGCCGGTTATTCAGTTTATTTTCCTGTGGTGCTATAAGGTAAATCCAATTTATTAAAAAGGGGATCTTATTTTTGTGAATTTAACATTATTGCTGTTACAGCGTAGACGTCACAAGCATGGTGGCAAATTCTGGTGAGATTAGAAATACAAACAGTTAAATGATCATACAAACTTCAAACAAACACCTTGGTTAGCCAGACTGATGTGGAATAAAACAATGGGAACAAACACTAAATCTATTACCCGAATTGTCTGTCATAAACATCCGTCACAGTTCACAGACCAACTTGCAAGCTCAGCTTTGATATGCCATATTTGCTGTAGTTGCATGCACACAGTTTTCCTGTGCAATGAGGCATTACTGCTAACATAATGGGTGCATTCACCTTTTGTTTTACCACCTACAACTGTTGGCTTGTTTACAACCTGTATGAATCATCAGACTGCTTCCGTTTCTCGACTCATCAGACTTTGCCATGTTCCCAGATCTCTGCGATTACTTTGAGCAAAATATTACCATAACTGAAATGAAATGACAAAAATAATAAATCAGAAGCAGTGTTGACAGGTATACAGCAGCACAGTGCTTGTTTTCTTTTGATACAGTACATCAATGTTCTTGGACTAAACATTGTCTAACAAGCTCATACTAAATTAAAAACATCTTTAAATGTGAGTCTGAGTTTGATCTTTTCTTATGACTGAAAAGAAATGCAGATGAAGGTGGCTGATGTTATCAAAGATGCAGCAGCTTAGGTTTTAAAGATGTATTGTACACCTGCGCCATTATTATGCTAATGCTGTGACACTTTTGCTATGAGTCAGCAAAAGAAAATCCAGTTTTTGATCATATCATATTTGGATTATTTTGCCATGTTTGTGGTGTTTGGATATTCTCATTACAGTAAGCTTATCTCTGCATCTGATAAAAGCCAGTTCTTCAAAAGACAAATATTTTTGTTGAATAAAAGTAAGAATACATACACTGAAAGAAAAACAGAAAATCTGATGTAATGCCCCTTAATTTTGTGCTCAGCTGTGTGCCATCTTCAATATAGTACTATACTGTGGTTTAGATCTATATATAGAGAGAGAAACATTAAAAAAGTGCAAAAAAGTTAATACAACAGTACAAAAGCGTTGGGAGATATGCTTAAAGTTTCTCTAATTGACTACAGAACCCTCTCAAAGTCTCCAATTTTTCCTCAGTTACAGGTAAAAAGCAGTGTTTAAGTAAAACTTTTTAGTTAAATGATAAACCATTGAGACTTTGTCACATCCTTTATGTTTCTTCACCTTCATCCTAGGCAGAGAGCTAGCGGCTTATGTCACACTGCACTTCAGGGAGACAGGCGGGATTGTTATGAGCCAGCTCAAACTGCAAGTAAAAACACACTGGGGAACTCCTACCACTTCCCATCCTTGTCTTCCACCCCTCCTCCTCTGGCTCTTTCTACCTGTCTTTATATCTGTCTCCCTCCTTTGCTGTGTTTCTTTATCATTATCTCTTTCAACACGTCAAAGAAGTCCAGACGGAATACAAATCCACAATACAGTCAGAAATAAAGCGGTGTGCCATCGCCTTGTGACCAGTCATCAGGTCAATGTGTGCTGTTGCCCTTTGACTTCAAAGTTACAATAATAGCTTTTTATTCCTACTTACTCCACATGGAGGAGTCAGGCCACATAAAGACCTCCTCCAGCGGTGACAATGTCAGACAAAAGGGGCACAGGGTGGAGGGACTGAGGCCGTACATTCAAAGAGGTGAGCCTCGGCAGTAGCCTACAGGAAATTGGCGTGAAAGGTCAATTATAAAAAATAGGCCAAATGAGGAGATTCAGGTGGAGGTTCAGGTGTGTATAGCAACGTTGAGATAAGTAAAGTGCATCAGATCACAGCCAGTTGAGGCTTTCAAACATGCTGTTGTTTCATGTAAATCAACTCAGGGATGCATATGAAATAATGTTGTTAAATGTAGTGATCGTCCCCAACCATGCAGTGATACACACTGATATGCATTACAGTAAAAATCAGTGTCAGCTAAATGCATTCTCTGCCATTAATATGCCTCCTGATCCTCTGTGGATGTGTATAATCTAGGCTTTGTTTACTTGTGCTCTTTTCGGTTTTGCCGCAAGCTCTTATTTGCCCAAGGTTTTGCCTCAAAGATGTTATCCTGGGAGCACCCAATATGCAAACCTGCATCCAGCAACACAACAATGATCACATCACTACAGGACGCTTCTGAAAGAGTCCATAAAGCTCCAGTGAGAATTGAGAATGTAACACTGATCTGATAAAGCGGCGCTGAATTGTGCCTTGTACCTGGGTCAGCAGCAGAACACATCCTTGCCTAGAAGCAAAATGGCAAAATGAGAGGCTGAAATGCTGTGCAAGCATTTCACTGTCGAGACTCAAACAGTATAGGCCATAAATATGTGCTTTTTCTGCTGGGACTTCACAAACCCCTTTTTCTAAACCTTTCTATAGATATTTTCTGCCAATTAACCCTGCTCCAGGAGAGATTTGCCTATCTCAAGCCCCAGCTTTGCGCCTGTGCAGCTTGCGGCGTCAGTCTCCCTACGTCTCAGGTATAATTTGCATGCCTCGGTCAAGGCTAAACTGAAGCGGATGAAGCGTTGCAGTTTGAAGGTCTCCCTGCTTTATCTGCCGCCTCCTAAAAGCCAGGCATATTTGCATTGCTTTTCATTTCCGCAGGCTTGGCAGTGCGAATGATAAAGGAAGAAGAGCACACTGTACAAACCTTGCTGAACAAAGGAGGCAGTAGCTAATGATTTGCATTCGGAGAATGAGGCCCACACAGGGCTGCCTCGGGTGTTACCATCGCCCTCCATCAACACTTGGAGCTGATGCCTGTCAACTTTCAGTGCACAGCCCCACAGAGAGGGGCTGGGCCACATCTTAATGTCACATGTGAATGTCTCCCCGGGCAATGTCAATTTCAGGTGAACAAAAAAAAAAAAATCTATGTTTCAAAAGAGAATATTGTTTTCTAGCTTACCAAACTTGAGAGCTAAGCTCCCCTGGTACCTGCTCAGTGCTCAGACCCATCAATCTTACACTGCGTTACGCAGACCCGTCTTTTACAATGCTCTCAGTGCTTCTCACATGTATGTTTTATTTACTAGCTTTTTATCATGCAGAAGATTAATGAAATTTTAATCACTGTACATTATTTAACTTGTCCCGATGGAGAGGGGTCTGCGTAATGTCATGACACCTTGTCTGTGTTGAATAGTTATCAACTCCCACAATATTTATCTCTTCGTCCATGTATTTCTAATGTAGTGCTTCCTGTGGCTTCTCTATAATGCTGTCTTATTGCTGAGCCTTCCTTTAGCTGTGACATTATCATTTATGTTTTTGCAGTCTGTAAAATCATAATAGTTGAGGTGCAGCTGAGGGATTTTATAGGTAATTTCCTCAAAGCGAATACTCTACCTCCACTTCTTGTTTACTGTTATATGTATAAACATGCCAGTTTTACATGCTCTGCACTCCTTTCTGTCCTGCAGTGTTTTATTTTCTAAGACTGTTCGGGCATTTGAAGGGCGACCTTCAATTCATATATCTATTGCAATAACTCTCTGCTGCTGTCTCAGTGGGACGTCTGTGGAGAAGATAAAAATTTTGTTTTATCTCTCACAGTGAATCGAGTCACTTTTATGCCAACATTTCTCTGACTATTCAAACAAAATGTGAATGTTACCATTCAGTTGTGATCTTTCTCCTTTTGCGTCTCTGTTGAACGTGGAAGCCAGCCAGAAAACATTTCAGAGGTAAATAATGTGTTGAATGTGGCTCTAACCTGGCTGCATTTCACCAAAGAAGCGAAATACAACTTGAATGATTTTTGGCAACAAAACAACAACACTTCGTCTTTGCTTTCGCTGTCTGTCTGCGTGACATGCTGATGCAATACTTGCATTGGCTGCATCTGGGGTTCACATGAATGCTGAACAACATTTCCGGCCTGTTGTTTTTAATGATAGCCATGTCTCCAGCCAAGTTTCCAGTGTTTGGACTCACAGCAGTTTGGTCCGGTTTTGTCATCTTCTTGCTCTCATTCTCACTCCTCCTCTTATCTGTTCTCACCCTTAGACTTTCTTCAGCGGCTCCCTGTCTACGTTGCTTTCTTTCCTCTCTCACTAGTCCTCCCCAGGGGAACAGTACCTTTTAGTGCTATCATCCTCAGCATGACAGATGCAGCCTATTAAATTATATTTTTGTTGTATTATCATAAATAATGCAACCATGTTTTGTGTATTACTATTCTCACGACAGTGCTAAGATGCAGGGAGGAGTGTTAACATCTTGTCATGGGTTTACTGTGTATGTTCTATGTACCTTTCTGCATATGTGAGTTAGTTATAGAAGGTTTTCAGTGAGCTGCAGTGTCTTAATTTTTTTTGATTGTACAAGTCAGTGTGAAGCATAAGAAAAAATCTCTGACACCAGCTCATCAAGACTGATTTCTACTACAAAAGGGAAGTGTGACTGAGTAATGGACTTTTTCCACAAGTCATGAAGGCTGACAACCACATGCACAAAGCAGTTAAGATTCTTAGTTTTCCAGAGGTATAGAAAATCAATATCACTGCTGGCAGGTATGATATTTATTCAAAATGCGCTCTCTCTTGATAAAAAAGAGGAGGTTTGGCTTTGTAGGAAGCTTGGCAGCTTAGACGCTGTCTGTTTTATAGGGTGGACAGTCACAGTAACCAACGATGACAGTTTCTATTTTTATACCCTTCATTCCTCTGAGAGTAATCCTGAAATCCAACACTGTCACAGCAGTTGGCTGGAAAAGGGAGACTTCTCATACAATAGGAAAAATATGTGATGTGGCCCTTAGTGACATAATTATTTGTACATGGAACTGAACTGTAAGTTCAACTATAAACAAAGGTGCTTTAAACTATCAGCTAAGATGAAGCAGATGGTTTGTTTAGTGTGCTTTCTAGGACACACATCCTGCAGATACAGTTGACTGTGTTCATAAAACACGGTAGCCACAATGTCATTCAACCTTTGAATGATGCACAGAAGGCAATGGGATGATGGGTTTTGAGCAAACATAAAAGAAACAAGAAGAATTGAAATCTGTACCAAATGCCTAATTGCATAATGTGTACATTGCAAACAATAAGATCTGGTGCATTAAATGCAATTCTACATTGGGTTTACATAACAATAGCATTATTGGACATTTGCTCAATTTCACCAAGTCTCACTGTAAACCGATGGCTATGTTGAGAGTTAATACTAGGTCACAAGCTTTATTTCCAAAATGTTTATTGTTTATGTAATGACAATTACAGAATGAGTGCTTTGCAATGTAAATGGTTGCTGGTCATTCCCACTGAGAATCAACAGCACTATGCACTCAGCTGCATTATGACACTTTTGGTTTTTATTCAGTCTATTGACATATGAGTCTGTGTACAACCATTCATTCATTTCTAGACAGGAATAAATAAATAGACAAGATATTTGAATAATCTTTCATCATGTTTTCAAACATATATCAAAAACAGCCCATTTGACATGTTTAATACAGTTGATAGTGAATTTAAAAAGTTGAAGATGATACCAAACTTTGTTAATAAAGTTAACTGTTATCTATCTGTTGGACTGCCGCTGGCTAGTGAGGTTTAGAGGTACAGTATTTTAAGTTTGTCAAAGCCGGGTTCCAGAGTTATGTTATGTTATTATGTATTGCTAATGTGCAACTATAATTTCCAACCAGCAAACTGTTTTATTTTACTTTATTCATATCATTCAAATAGTTCATCTTCCTTTAAACTTTTGATTCTGTTTGCAAAATAATAATTCACTTTTTATCTTGCAGAGTGGCTTCTATCGTATGTTACTGTAAGTTGAGATGGTGCAGGTGTGATACTCCTCGGCCATTGTACATTAAGGAGGGGAGGTCAGGATCAGAGTATACAACCAAGAATTCATACAGCTCTGAATTCATGAACAGTCGACCATGCTGTAGTTTGTTGCTAAAACTGTGCCAAAAATGCCACTTTTCAGACACGCCCTTCACTTGGACACTTAGCATAATAGGATATGTATGAAAACAGTATTACTGTCAGACTAGCTGTCAACAAAATACATATAGCTCACTGCTTTCATTTTGTTCTGGAGACATTAACACAATAGATGCAAAATAACAAACATATCTTAGGCACATTCTTTGCTACCCTTGTTATGAAACAGATGGGCCTGGCTGGTTTTTTGTCATTGCTTGAGGTAGTTGTCATAGTCTACATCAGAATGGGCCATGCAGACAAATAAACCAGTGGCTACTGAGGCAATTATGTTGCTGTCACAGTCTGAAGTGTTTATGTATTTGACTGTGGGATTTTTTTGTCTCATTACTTTATAGGATTACCCCGTTGGCATGTGTAACATGTTTAACTAAAGTGGTAGTGCCTGAGTATTAGTCTACAGCCACAGGGATCCCTGCTCACATTTAAGAAATTAGATAGCAAAATAGAATGAACGCCATACCCTGAGGGGGTTTTATTGTAACATCAACAAACCAGGTGGCACAAAGTAATCTTACACAGTATAAATGCCGGAGACAGAATGTGTATACACTTTAAATTGGTTGGTGTGTCTAAGGTTTAATGCTTATACAAGATGAAAAGCTCAGCGAGAGGGTGTCAGGGACAGTTAAATCATTTCAAAAATATTATTTAAGCCTCTCCATGGACAGGAAGTCAATACTGTTGAGAGGAATTCAACATGCTGAACAAGTTGGAGAGAGAACAATATCAATGCTGTATCACTGTTAAAATTGGTCTAAAGGATTTTTCTATAAGGTTGAGTTTATGAAGGATTTATCAGCATTTTTGTAAATTATTACATTGTTTGCACTTGTTTATAAAGCAACAACAATAATAAAACACACGTTAACAAAAAGACAGGAGGCTAAGTTGGAGATGGTGGAGCTAAAGAGTACATCAGAGGGACAGCTCATGTTGAGCAGTTTGGAGACAAAGTTAGAGAGGCAAGGTTGAGATAGTTTGGACATGTGCAGAGGTGGGATAGTGAATATATGTGAATATATTGGACAAAGGATGTTGAGTATGGAGCTGCCAGGCAGGAAAAAAAGAGGAAGACCTCAGAGGAGGTTCATGGATGTACTGAAGGAGGACATGCAAACAGTTGGTGTAACAGAGCAGGATGCTAGGGATAGAGTGAGATGGAGGCAGATGATCCGCCGTGGCGACCCCTAAAGGGACCAGCCGAAAGAAGAAGAAGACATTTATCAAAGCACTGTATTACCCTCTAACTTTTCTAGGGTTAAAAATCAAACGCTATTTTTACCCATGCTAGCAGTATGACTCCAAAGATGGGAGTGTAAGTCAGATTGCTGGTCCAGATTGAAATATCTTGGTCATTATGGATGGATTGCATTGAAATTTGTGCTGACATTCACGGTCTCCAGAGTGTGAATCCTACTCACTTTTTAAAGCATGACTTTTCAACCATTTAACCATGTCTAACCCAACAGTTATCATCAGGCTGGCACAATTCAGCTGTGTCCTCAGAATGGGACCCACATTATTAACTCATGGATAATCTTACCTTCTCTCCAAGAAAAGAAATCGGGTTTACCCTGCAGGTGTTTGTGGCTCGAAAATCTCTGATTTACTAAAAGCAATATTTTATGTTAGATGTCTTATCACAGACTCATCGTTGTACAGCTGCAGCCTACAGACCTTTAACATCAGTAGGCCTTGAAGTGTGAATTCACCATTAAAATAAGGCCATTCCTTTTCGTACTTTTGTTCTGTAATTGAATTAAGGAAATGTTAGAACCATTGCAGTTTTTTATGCTTTACAATATATTACAATACATCAAAGTCTTTTTAATTCATTCATTCAGTCTACCAGTCTAGATATTAATTCACATGTAAAGAAAAAATTGCAATACAATTCACAGGATATTACCCAGCAGCAATCAGGCACTGATCTCACACTATACTTTAGGTATTGTTTTATGCTTATAATGTTTATTGATGTTTTATAATGTTTATTGATGTTAGAATTTTTACAATGAATAATGTGTTTATAATGTTTTATGCTCTGTAAGGTGTCCTTGGGTTCTAGAAAGGCGCCCACAAATAAAAATGTATTATTATTATTATTATTATTATTATTATTATTAGTTTATCCATCCATCCATCCATCCACTATCCGAACTGGGAGTGCTGGAGCGTATCCCAGCTGTCATTGGGCGTGAGGCAGGGTACACCCTGGACAGGTTGCCAGTCTATAACAGGGCTGACATATAGAAACAGAGAACCATACACACTCATATTTACACCAATGGGACATTTAGAGTCACCAATTAACCTAATGTACATGTCTTTGGATGGTGTAAGAAAGCCGGAGTAACCAGAGAAAACCCACACAACAACATCTAAACTCTGCACAGAATGGCGCCCAGCCGTCCAGTGCATTCGAACCCAGGTCCTTCTTGCTGTGAGGCCACACTACTATGCTACCATTTATTTACAATATATTTCCCTGTAACTTTGATGCCAAGGCAATGTTATGTACATTTTGTACAGGACAAATCATTAAATTCTTGTGCTGAGAAATTGTCCCACATCTAAACAGGGTGATGGGGTGACGGTAAAAACTGTCATGGGTTTATTGACTTACGGTGTCCTTGAAAAGCAGATGTACAGAATAATGAAATATACTGTAATTGTTGCAGTAGGCAGGGTAGCCTTGCTATTTTGCAATATTAAACTGCTAGAAAGTACAACTCTTTGTTCTCTGAATTTTCTAAAGTTTCTGAGGTGGAATCTGTTGTAATATTGATCTGTTATCTTAATTTCCCCTTCATCTCAAAGTTAAAGCTTAGTACACACTAAAAATTCTTCACTGACCTTAACTTATTTGTTGATGTTATTAATTTTAATTTCAAATTTAATTTTGATGTTAAGTAATCCCATATAATCCCAAATATCTGCAGACACTAGCAGTCAAAAGTTTGGACACACATAGAAATGACCATGTTTTTCATGAAAAGATAAATGTCTTCAGCTGTTACCATCATTGCAAAAGGGCTGTCTAGTGATCAGTTATCGTTTTAAATTAATAAACCTGCATTAGCTGACATTACGTGCTATTGGAAGACTACTAATGTACTAATGTTGATGATTGGCCTCTGTATGTTTATGTAAATATTCCTTTAAAAAACAACTTTTTACTGCTACAACTGTCGTTCACAATATTAACAATGTCTACACCATATTTCTGATCAATTTGATGTTATAAAATCTGCTTTTCTTTCAGAAAGCATGGTAATTTTTATTTGAGTCGAAATGTTTGACTGGTAGTGTATAGTGATAATTGATTTCCTTTCCTCATCACATGATCAAATTCAATTTAAACATCAAATCATGTTTTAGTGATATCTTTGATTTAATTGTCATTGACCAGGATATCAGTATACACCATATTACCAAAAGTATTTACTTGTCTAATTCATCCCAAAGGTGTTCTCTTGGGTTGAGGTCAGGACTCGTGTCCAAAGTTGTCCAAAATGTATTGGTATGCTGAAGCATTAGGAGTTCCTTTCACTGGAACTAAGTGGCCGAGCCCAACTCCTGAAAAACAATCCCACACCATAATCCCCCCTCCACCAAACTTTACACTTGGCACAATGCAGTCAGACAAGTGCCGTTCTCTCCTGGCACCCGCCAAACCCAGACAGAGAAGCGTGATTCGTCACTCCAGAGAACACGTCTCCACCGCTCTTGGGCCCTGCACATGAAAAGTTGTGTTGATATGGAATTGGTCAAAAAGTGGTGATTTTATCAACAACCACTGCAAAAGGTCTCTGTGGTGGTTGACCTCGATGCCTTTTGGGTTAAAACAAAAATAAAGCTGTAACTAGAACTATTAAAACTGTGAATATTCCTGAACAGATTTTCAACCTTACTGTATGCCTTTTGTTGTTTATGTAACATATTAATTTGCACTTACTGTACGTTTCAGACTTAGCTATAAATGGTAAGCAGCACTCTGTATCCAATGATACAGAGTGTCAATAGGAAGTAAGTGGATTTCCAATTTCATTGGAGAACATGAGCTTTTTTGTCTGCACCTGTTTTGAAACTGCAAGCAATCAATGCACATTCAAACATCCTTTTGATACATGAGATGGCTTTGAGGACTTTGGAGCTAGTTCCCATAGGAAAATCGAGGCACCTTTGAGCCCCTAATGATGTAAACTAGTGGAAAAGATTACAGTCTGTAGTGGCATAGAGACTTAATTGCTCTTACAACAACACTGCATGTGAAGCTGTTCTGTTCAGAACTTAACGAGAGAGCTACTGTACCAAGATTCTTTAGTCAGCTCACCTCTTCATGTGTTACAGTGACAACAATTAAAAATCATTTGGGTGCATACTGGTTTGGAGTAGGCCCAAATCAAACCAACAGATCAGTGTTGTGGTGCAGACGATGTTTGTGGTTGTACTGGCTCAAGCAATGCAGCATGAACAGAAGAAAGCCTTAAAGCCTGAAGTCAGTTGACATTTTCTCTGGTGATTCCAGATGCTGCACCGCTGGTTCTTTAAGTTGCAGATGGGCAGTTCAGTGTGTGACAATGGAACCAAAGACTTCAAGACTTCATACACTTATTGGAAATTTTTAGTATTTCCTTTAAACACACCTACATAATAAAGTTGGCAAGATCGCAAAAACTGGCCTTCATGATTAAGCATTTATTTTTGTGTGTCCACCTTTTTGAAATAGAAGGACCACAGGATCCACAAAGCTATCCAGAAAATGCGTAGTAAAGTAGTGATTGCTTCTGAAATACTTCAGTATTTGTATGAATGTAGAAACATGCTATTTGAGGAGCACATTTTTAAAATTGGTTGTCATGAGTTTAAATGGAACCCTAACAAAAAGTACAAAGTAATGAACTTAAAAAAATTAATGAAAAAAAAGAACTAAAACATTACACCCTCCACATTTTAACAAAGGTTTGACCAAACCATTCAGTTGGTATTGTCAAGTGTTACGGTCCCATAACATATAAGATGCCACAACGCTGATGAAGTTCCAATAAATTTAATAACAGAAATGAATTGCATAATAAAGGTAAATGGGCCAAAAGAAACAAAACAAAGTGGAAACCTTGAACCAAGCCACACAATGGGCCATCGGATTCTGGCTTCCTCCACTAACCTTATAATCATCCAACTCAACTAACAAAACAAAACCAAAAACATTGGTGCTGGTAAATCCAAACCCAACTGATCATTAAGACAACATCAAGAAAACTATCACATCCAGTTGAGCCTGTTTTGGCCATGATTGCGCTTTCTTCTTGGCAAATACTAAACTCTACATATACAGTATGAAATAACTCTATCTACACTGTCAGTTTTTGTTTATCTGTATTTAGGTTATAAAGGGCGTCTGACAGTAGAAATGTGTTAACACGCAGGTGTTTCTTTCAGCTTTCAAACAATTCCACCTGTACATGTCAGGTAGATAAAGTTTCACAAAGCACCATTGTCTATGTTTGCTATTGCTCTTCACAGTACAGTGAATCACTGTATTTCACAGTACTAGTAAGGTTAAGAATCTGCAATCTACAATACAAGAAGAAAAGTCTAATATAAGTCTGTATTAGAAAATAATATCATATAAGGTTTAACAGAGATTTAATGGAGTTAAGCTTTGAACAGTTTTAAATTAGACTGATTGACGGAGATCACACTCAGTACATAGTTTTTTTAATGGCTTGCACCCATCAACACCTGAGTGACTGCCAGTGGCTTACAGCAGGTTTGAAGCCAGCATTTCAGATAATTGTGCATCACTGTGACTGGTATAGTCCATGATCCCAAGTCACAGGTGCAATTTCGCTGTCTTGTGATCACATTATCAGTGATAGAAATTTCATTATGTTTTGATCTGATCAGTCAGAGAAGGACCAAATTAGAAACAAAGCATCCTCGATCATTTATCCTTCCGAGTGTCAAGCCTTTTCAGTGTAGCTGTTAACTCTGAAGTGTTTTCAGTGTCTCAGCTCTGCAGATTGGTGCAAAACCTCTCCATCAGATGATGTACTGTCAAAATACAGTCACTACACTGATGTGCTTTGTGGATTTACACTCCAGAATTTATCACCTGACTAGCAAGCGCTGCATTATTCATTGAGCAAGGAGAAAGAGATCGCAATCTGAATGCAGACTGTGTTGTATTCACACTCAGAGCCATATGACAGCATTGTCTTCACAACGCCCTTGTTAAAACTCCACTTTGGGTAACAGGAAGCAAAGACAACCAGTAGCCTCACTACAATTTTTGCTGCACTAACAGTGAAGAAAAATGTGAACAGTCATTTTGATGTCCTTTGCAAGAGTTTCTCATTCTTTTATATCTACACTCAGGTATGTAAACATAGTAACCCTAACTCTCAAAATGAAAAGATCAAAAACGTGTTGTCATCAAGAAAGGGACATGAAGATAAACCAAATCAGTCACATGAACTAAAAAACACCTGTGCGCACAGAATTCAAACTGTAAAAATCCTCTCCACAGGTGTGATAACTTGCAGTGAATGCTGCTTCTCCTTGTTGGAAGTTAATTGCTGCTTGGATGTGTTTGGTTGTTTGTTTTGGCACATAACTGGTAGGTGGGCTGTTCACTAAAGGTAACTAGGAGCACCTGGGCCCAGTACTCTCAGACACTATTAAAGCTGCCACCACAGCCCTTTTAGACAGACTGTTTTTGGTTCTGCTTCTTTTTTTTTTTTGTTCCTACCATACAACACAACACATTTTCACACAGAAACTCAGACACACAGTATCACACATTTTCACATTTATCTGTTATCATTTAAACTAGTGAAGTCATGCACATTTAGTTGTTTCTCCTTTTATTTGTTATGGCTGGTGATCTGGGCATAGCAATGCCCTTATTTGGGTTCATAATGTGAGAAAATGCTTGGTTTACAGTAGATTTGAGATCTGCAGTAGACGTATTTTGAGGTAATTCATCGTTTCAAAGTTTATGTGTGTGAACTCTTCACATATTTATACATTATATTTGTAATGTGCACTCTGCCACTCTGATTCTAAATATTATAAGCAGATTTATTTATCTCTGTTACTTAAAATATCCTCACTGTTGTGATGAATTAATAGGCTTTTCTCATTTGCTTGCCTTTTGTTTATTTACAGCATGCTTTTGTAAATGCATCTCATGTATTCTCAAAGTGGTGAAGCTCTTATGTTTTCTAAAATTGCAGTACTCTGAGCTCTCTGACCCACTTTATATTTTAGCTCTGTGATGGAAACAAAAGCATTGCCCATTTGGTGCACAAGGTTAAAGTAATTCTAAGGTACAGCATTTTTAAGAAATGCATATGTTTTGTATGTACAGGATACAGGATCACATGTCCTGATCTGCATCAATACACTGAGAAACAGATCATAATCTTTAATGATGATGCAAATTAGAACTATGAGAGAAGACAAGTCATCAGGTTTTATCAGCAGTGACAGTCTGTGTAATGAGTGGCTGGCAGAACTTATCTTGTCTGAATAACTGGCTCGTTATACCTTTCCAATCTTCCCCAGGGATTCAAGGCTTTAGGCCTGTATACATCAATGAAGCATCAGCAGTCTAGAGCAGTCTTGTTAAAATATAATTGGCGATTCTTGTAAGGTCTATTCATACATTCGCTCCTACCAACCCAGTATTAACTGCCCTCCCAGAATGCCTGATACACTAACCTTTTCATAGTTGTCTCTAAATGGCAAAAGGTCAAAAAATAGAAGGAGCCACTGAACATCTACCCCTGGGTCTGATTTGTATATATATATATATATATATATATATATATATATACAAGAGTTATATGTTCTATGTTCTAATGTTCTGTGTTCTAATACATCCAGATCAGTCAGGACCTGGGGTACATTTGGAAGTGCTTCATTTAATTACAAATAAAGTACTGTAACTGAAAATAGAGGCAATAGACCCAATGGAACAGTATTGTTTGTTATGAATAACTGTCAAAGTTTCGTTAGGGAAATATGGGTGTTAATGGTTTTAGCTGTGCAAGCCTTCAATTTATTGTAGCCAACAGTTTTTTTGATGTTTTGTTCCTTTTGTTTGACAGCTTTTTGTAAATGTTGGAAAACATGCTATTACAGGACTGTCAAGATTATATTTGTGTGAAAGTAAATTTCAAACCAGGCTAAATTGGTGCTTTTATTCCATTGTAAACCCTTAAGGTATGACTTACTATGGCTGAAAATGTAATCTACTGAATTTTCAAACATGCTTTCACACCATTGAACAACCAACTTATGGCTATGGGGGTGAACTACTTAGCAGATTTGCAATTGTAATCTTTTAAATTCTGTAATAGTAAATAGTAAATTGTGTAATAGTAACTATCAAAATCATTATCATAATAAATGTGGGAGAGGACAAATTGGACATAGAGAAAAGCCATGCTCTGTGTCTGGTCTAGAGTATAGTGCTTGAAAAGGCCAACTGACTACTGTTTCAAGAAAACTCAAAGTTTCAGTGAGTTGAAAAGAAGATCAGCAGATTGTTCTTTTCTATTGTTAGATCATTATGACAGCTGTGGTCCCAGGCTGTTCATTGCAAGACTGACTGACAGGCTGAGTGCCGTGGAGCTGACAGGCTTAGCACGTCCATTGGCAGATACAGATGCCATATGCACCACAGGTCCATCTTGCAGCTGGGAATGGAGAACAGGACGGTCATAACCATAGGGCCAGAGGGGACTCAAGGCAGGCTCACAAAAATGATACTCAGTGACTTGAAAAGCAGAACACTCATGCTTTCTGAATCACCAAGTAGGCCGTGAATCAGAACATACAAAGTTTTAAGGGTGCTACTGGCATGCTGCTGCAAAGCATGTTTTGTATGTCGCACGCCATTCAAGCTGACCCATTTGGTGTTATGTAGTTACAGTAACATGCTGTCATAGCAGCCACATGTCAGATATATACAGAGACGCTGATTAATTCCAATAATGGGCCAACAATTATCTAGCATGTAATGGAGAAGTTGTAAAAGCTGTCTCAGTGGAGCTGACTCCTGCAACCTAATTAGATGTGACAAAGTTCAGCATCTCTTGGGGATAGGATTAAGAACACATTGTGAAATGCGGACCGTTTGGACAAAATCGATTATGACACTAATCCTTGATGAATAATGAATATAGTCATTTACCAAGAACCCTGCAGGGGGAAGTTCATTGTGAGATGATAAAACTATGCTTGAAGAGGTAAGCTGGAATGAACCATTTACTAATACATAATCATTGAGACCTTCTCTGTGATGATAATGCGTAGTGCCATGAGGCATCTGCTTAAGACCTTTTCAACCCACGGGTAAAAAGGCCAATCCAGAAAACCCATTTAACTAATACACTTGAAACTGTGTAAAATACCTGATGTGAAATACTCAGTGACACAGGTAAGTTGCCCATTCCTCTGAGAGGATATAAACTCACTTCCCTCAAGCTGCAGCGCTTAAATAATTTAACACATAAAAGACTACGTGAGGGATGTGTTGACTGAAAATCAATTGGATGTCCAAAGCCTCATATGTCTCTTTCACAGCACTGGCACCACGACTTCTTTAAAAGGTGCAATAGGTTTTTCCTGCAGGGGCTCTAGTCAGAAAGTACTTCAGGAATCTAGTGCATAACAACAGTGTAGTACCCTGCAAAATTTAAAAAGACTTCAGACCACAGCATCACTGAAACTAGATATGTCTCTTTGTTATGCCAATCATTAAAATTTTATCCTTGACTGTGGAAAAACTGAAGTAAAAAAACCACGACTACATGTCTAACCATGATCCAGAAGTGAAATTGAACAAAGTGAGTCGTAAACTTTTGTTTTGTGCAGTATTGCCTAATCCTGTAGGATTGTAATTATGGCATATTAATTTGTTTGAGAACAATGCTGTTAAAAATCCCTTTAGACACTACAACAGAGTCATAATCCCAAAAGTCATAACAAAACTCCAAGCGCGACAGAAAGAAGTAGCCACATATTCATAACTGTGACGCAGTGAAGTCCAGTGGTAATATCATCCACACTGAACTACATTATTAGTAAAGTAATTATTTTTTTGAAAGTCACTGAAAGAACAAGACTGTTTTTAATTTAATAGAACAGAAGCTCTAAAAATTTTAACTCACAGGAGTTTTAACAAAACTCATGTGAATTGCCTGTGTATGTTTTTGTGCTTTAAAAAATGATAGACACCTCCTGTCTTAGTTTCAGGCTCAAAATTCTAATGCTAGTCTAGACAAAACCTTTTAGAGACCTGCAGATGGAAGACCTTATAGCAGGGGTGTCCAATCCTGGTTCTCGAGAGCCACTGTCCTGCTTGTTTTCCAACCATCCCTGCACTTACAGCTGAACACACTTGAACCAGGTAATCAGAAGTGGGAAACAAGCAGGACAGTGTCTGCCTGGTGTATGTCTGAGGACTGGACGCCCCTGCCTTATAGGAAACGTCGCTGTGTTTTCTGTATTAATCAGCCCTACTGTATTCTATACAGAACCATATTCCTTGAAACTGTTGCAGAACATGGAAAACTGTAGGTTTTGCTGTTTGTGTTTCCTCCTCTCTTCCTCTACATTCAACTCTGAAGATTCATGAGTACAGCAGCTTTTGCTAAATCACTCAATTTGTAATAGTGCCAGAGCTGAACTTCTGATTTATGAACAGTCAAGGGTCTACAAGAGGCCATTAAGTATAGAGAACATGGAGGAGTAAGATGTATATAAATTCAATTAAAATCCAAGATGGTAGCTCTCTGTAATTTCTAGCCTGCATTTCAATAAGGCTTTGCTGGTATGAAAAATATTATTTTTTGTATGTAATGTATAATGTGTAAACTATATTATAGTTACTATAAAAATATATATTTTTTCTTAATTTATGGCTTTTTTATGTAGTTATGTTTTTGTTTTTTTGCCTATGTAAAGCACTTTGAATTGCCTCTGTGTTTGATGTGTGCTACATTCTGTAAACAAAGCTGCCATAAATTAAGTCAGACAGTCATTTGTGCTGCATCCAGTATATTAATGTACTGGATGTTTCTCAGAGGGGGAGTGCAAAGCAAACCTATGCTTGTGTGTTTGTGTGTGTGTTACAGTCTGTGAGTGTTTGTGAAATGGAGCCAGGCTCAACTTCAGTTTGGCGATTTTGATTCAATTCCATGAGTTTGGACAGAGACATTTCACAGAGCATAATTCTGTTTTGCAAAGACACCAAAACTCAGCGAAGCATACTTTCAGGGTTTTGGAAGTTCCACAACGTCAAAGCGCTGATCCAAGCATTTCCATCTCAACAATGGTTGTAGTAATTTAAATGATTTGACAGGTACATCCTCTCTCCTGACAGAGGCAGGCTATTACAAAGAGTCTGTGATTCACATACGGGCTGAGTTGAGACAGCTTTACCAGGTACAGAAGCATGCAATCCTTTTCATTCAGGTTTATTCCCCTGAATCTGCAATTGAAGCCACAGTGTAAATTTAGTGCATCTTAGGGGGCACACAGACGGCACAACAGATGCTGAAACAAACACGCTGCTTCCTGGTTCAACCAGCTGCTTAATGAAAATACCATGTTGATTTATGGATTCACATACCATATTGTAATTGTCAGATGAAAATCTGGCATCTCAGATATATAAAATGGAGGAGAAATATTTTGGCAGCACTGACTCAGTTGGTAGAGCAGCTGTCCATGAACATTAGGGTCAGTGGTTTGACTCCCAGTTCCTTCTAGCTGTGAGACAGAGAAACCCTGTAGTAGTGGCATCAAATATGTGCAGCTTAAATATTAATCATCAGGGGATTAATAAAGTATGTCATTAACAGTGTTATCATATTGTAGTTCCTACTTCAACCACCAGAATGCACTGTCACTTTTGTGTTACCCAATACTGCAAATTTGGGAATAGAATAGAGTTAGACTGGGAAACAAAGAGCCATTTTATTTCCGAAACACTGACAGCCCAATTGGCTCATGATGGAACATTTGTGTAGGTACATATCATAAGGAAAGTTGAGGAATTTTCCCCAATATATTAGATGTATCATACTGAAATCTGACACATGCAGGATACTACCTGCTGATATTAGAGAAGGTGTTGGGTACTGGGAGCCTGCTGTAATACCAGTAAACCCTATGACTTATTTTGATTCAATATTCTAAAGCAGGATTGGAAAACTAGGAAACATTCATGCAATTGTGGGTGTGTAGTTGTGTAAAAAACAAAACAGAGGGTCATTCTAACACCAGTGGCTTACCTTTATGGTGATAGGCAGCCACAATAGCACAACCTGTGACTTATTCTTCTGACAAGATGTAGAGTGGTGGTATAAAGACATTTTATGTACAGGAAACTGTACTAACTACAGCCCACTTACAGGTCCACATGTAAAGTTGGATATTTTGACCTGACATGCATGCCATGTTGCTTACTATATGTAGTAGGGAGTTTTAGTGATCAAAGATCAAACACAGGTCAATTAGGTTTAGAAAAATGTGACAGTTCCACAGAAGATCATGTTGGGAGTAGGATCTAGAATAGCCGGTGCTGGAGAATGATGATAGGCAGCAGGAACTTCCACATTGCTCCTTGCATAAAAGTTATTATAAAGTCAGTTGGCTATTGCCAGTTTTGACACAGCACATGGTGGAAGGCTACACTCAGCAGAGCAATAACGGAGGGGATTAGAAGTTCTGCAGGTATAATAGTTGGTATGAAGTGTGATCAGCTTTGTAACAATATATCCTAGAGTCCTGGTAAACTCTCAGGAGAGCAGGCTTTTAGTCTGCTAGAGACTGCTATCAGCACTCCACTACCTGGAGTGACTACCTTGTTTTTCCATGCTGCTGCAATCCATCCAGCGTTTATTCCCATGGGGTGAAATTGGTAAATGTCTTACAACAGAGCCTAACTTTCTGTGCTAAGCCAAGTTGAGTATGTAGAACAGACTACTTCAGGCACATCTCTAGCAATTATAAAGAAGTGTCCAAGAGTGAGGTGCAATCACAGAGCACTTCAGTATAGTAGCTCAGGAGGGAAACAGACAGCACTCTTAGCTCATTATGCAGCTGCCATTGTTTTTGGCAATAATGAATTTACAGTTAAATCTAAACATGAGCTGTGATTGGCAATGGCTCAATCACTTGGCCTTACTCATCTGCCACACATTGTTTAGCAGTTTAGCACACTGTCTCAACAATAAGAGTGTCATCAAAGAGTATGAGTGCATGTGTCAAAGACTGTACAAGTGGCAGACAATAGCTTAAGGCTAAATGTAGAAAGTCTGTATGTACTCAAGCCGTCTTGCACCCTGTCTCCTAAAAATTACGTTCGTATAGGACGAAACTGCATTCCAGATTCCGTTTTGTTACAGGACGTATTTGCGACCTGATTCCGTTTTTGTAGAACGTAATTGAAACTTATTTTTGTGAATGGACGAATGACGTGCTACATTTATTAATGCAAAACGGTTTGCAAGGAGGTGGTTGGGGTGGATGGAGGGCGTTTACTGT
>JAUMHL010000025.1:22137362-22160048 GCA_032362345.1 Sandelia bainsii
TTGGCGGACAAAAATACGTTACCTGTGAACATTTCATTAATACATTCAGTATCAACGTATTTGCGACTTGTCATTTACGTTAACTGTGAAGATATGATCATTACGTCAACACAAAACGTAATCGGGTCGCAAATACGTCCTGTATCAAAACGGAATCGGGATTGCAGTTTCGTCCTATAAGAACGTAATTTTTAGGAGACAGGGCTGTGCACAGACAGGGTTGAAGGGAGAAGTGTCCAGCAGAGAAATGTTTCTTGATATCTTGCTAAGTATGTTTCTTTGGGCACCAGATCTCAGTTTAAGAGATCCCTTCTTTGCAGATATATGAGCAGATTTCTCCAGGTTTCTTAAATCATGTTTTCAAACCATGCATCAACAGCTTCTAATTTCAAAGACCTATTTCATAACATAACGTAGAATATGGACATCATTTGACAAAATGAAAGAGAAAGTGGTTTACCACTGAATGATACACATTTGTTCCTTCATAGCACAGAAATGTGGCTGCAGCCTAAATTAAGGTGCTGTTTGGCTTTAAGGGGTAAAGAAACATGACCTACGATGTGGCAGTAGCCTGATAAATAGTGAGAAAAAGTTTAGTGACCTCAAAGTGGAGCTCCTTCCTCTCAAGACCAAAATTCACGGGCTACACGAATTGGCATAATACTTTTGTTGCCCATCTAGCTGTATTTGATTCAACACTGAGTTAGGCTCTAACCTTCTGTTGTCAGGAGGGGCCCAGCTGGGTGGGAATCACCAGGCTTTTATCTGCTTATATCTATCTCTATGTCATCAGAAAGGGAATAGCCATTCTTCTAAATTTAGTGTGTAGGTCTTAACTCATGTAAGGTTAGGTAGCTGAGTAGAGTGCTGATCTCAGTGATTCATAATGATTCACAGCTGAACTAACACTTAAACTCAACACAATATTACTGTTAGATTAAAAAGGCCCACGTAAAAGAAGTGTGGACAAATTTGTCATTTCTCTACTCAGAGAGTGGCCCAGGGGGATTGATATATTGCTATACTGTGCCTTTAATTATGTGCATGCATATCATCCTTCATCCCCTTTATGATGAGTTACCATCAAGATGATGGTTCTGAGTATCCCTCTTGCAGACTATACATGCTCAGCACTGTGCTGTTTGATATTTTAATGTCTTTTATCGTTGATTTGTTTGTCAGAATTGTCCCCCAATTTATAAACATAATAAAATAACTGGTATATCAGTAATGTCTGCTACAGGGTAGAAATAAAATCCAAGAAGCTTACTATTTCTAGGTGTGTTGAGTTAAGTTACAGCACAGCAGACATACAGTGGATTGAGTTAAAGTTAGTCACAGAGTTAATCTTAGATCTGGTATCAGTCCTGTTCTTGACCCTGGCAGAGTAGTAGTAGATAGTGCTCCTAATTTACTTAAATCTTTTCTTTCTGATGTTACACCAGACCACACAAATTTAGGATTAAAGTATGGAACATACTGTTAACATAGCAAGGTGCAGACCAGAGAAGAAGGAGTACTACTGCAAACAGACACCATGATTCAAAGATTATAAATCCCTAGATTTAATTTGGGTTTAAATGTGGTGTCCTGATGTAGTACATGTTGCGATGGAAGCCTTATGAACAAACCTATCAGCAGGTTTGTGAGCTTGGTTTTGTTTTAGGAGGAATTACCACAAAATGATCAAGAAGTAACAAAAACTTTCGTTTGATTTACTGTCTCAGAAACTGACTACTAACGATGTTATGTTCCTCAGAAAGCTGTGAATGAAATAAAAGTATGAGCTAAGTCACTATATTTCTGTTTCAGGTGATTGTTATGAGATCAACAAAAGCCTGAATCATAAACCTACAAGAATTTTTTAAAATATGCAGACAAGAGTCTATTCATGTTTGGAATAATACACATATTTCATAGAGTAATTATCACTTATTCTCAAGTTGTGTTACATTTGTATTGTCAGCAGCAAAGGTACTATTATCCTCTGGATGATGCTACAAAGGAGTGGGTTGTATGATGAGAGGTATTGTCCCTTTTTGTTTTTTACCAGGCACTGTTTTGTTAAACTGGTTATTATTTATTTTAAATAGCCCAATAAGAATGTGCTTCACATCATTATGAGACACAAGAAACTCTCATGGTATTCATTAATAAGCAGAGGAAAATACTGTACATGTAAATATAAAATGATGGGGATGACAAAAATAAAATGGGCTGTTAATGTGTCAGCAGTGATTATTGATTCTGCAGCATAAGTTGAGGTCATAAACACATCATCATCACCTTAACTGCAAATTAATATTTTCAGTTTTACTCAAGTGCACAACTCACTTAAGATATTGTCTCATGTCAATTGCCAATCCACTAACTTAATTGTGTGTGTGTGTGTGTGTGTGTGTGTGTGTGTGTGTGTACAGCAGCCTGAGCAGATAATTAGTGGGCTTTTATAAAGTAGCCATTGCCAGCACAGCAGGCTTTTCGATATAAATAGTTATATTGCCAAATCATAACATATGCTGAACTGCATCGACCTCGTGGAGACATAAACCTATAGTATCCATAAGCATACCAGCTTAAGCTACCTATGAAGATTTCAAATACTGAATGTAGAGTCACTAGAATGAGGCATATAGTTAAATTATGCATTCTTGAATTGTGAGCTCATTAACCCCAGGAGGTCCCTCTAAATAGACCACAAGCCTCAAGTAGGCCTTCATTTAGGGACTATAGAAAGCAAATAGCTTTGGAAACCATGCTAATGGTTCACAAGCCGAAGAAAGCAACCTGATAATAGTCACATAATGAAATCAAATTAGATGCCTCCAACTCATATTGTACTGTCCATTTCTAACTGCGGGCTACGCGTCCGTCTGTAAGCGATTTATAACAGCTCTTTATGAGTCATCACTCCCAAAGATTGTGTGTAATAAAGACTACTGAGCAGAATAAAAGTGTTTGATCACGCATCAGCCCAGTGGCATGACAGTCTAATCCAATAACAGCTCCTTAAGGAGGACACGCTGAAAATTTCAGGCTAGTCATAGACAACACTGAAAAATTGTGGTTGGTTATTTCCCTTATTCAGCATTACAGTGCGGACTGTTACAGTAGTGTTATAGGGATGCAGATGTGTCATTCCATAACTGGGAAGAAATTTCATTTTAGACACACAGCATGACCTGTATTTGGGGGTCTGCTGACTTGAACAATCTGTATGATGTAATGAGCAGCAAGAATCCTCAAGTCTACCCCAATAAATACTCTTTCCCATTGTAGGCTAGTGCTCAACAACAGTCCCACTGCTTCTGTAGCTACTGCCAGGAAAGACTATGCCTTACTCCCTAACTGAAGGAGACTAGCACTCAGTAGAGGTGCAGAGCCCCTCTGGGAGCCCTATTATTTGTAACAATCCCTGCATCTCACTACTCAGAGAGTGGACGCCTGGTGTGATATACACCTTCACATTAGCCCCTGACAAGAAAGGGTTGTTTTTGATGAAGTGCAGTGCTTTGGTGACAGCCTCCTCTCTCATGAAGAATATTTACACAGCCACAAGTGGAGGGCTATAAATAAATTGCCTTGTGGTGAACCACAGTCACCAGACCTTTTCCTACAGAGATCAGAGAGGCAGAGATCAGACATGATGACAATCTTACTCTTCTCAGTCTTATAATAATTGCACGGTTCAGCTTGTCTCTTGTTGCATAATTCTGTTAATTATAATAAAACAGTACCATATTGTGCTGCCAGATCCTTTCCAAGTAAAGTTACTGTGTAAGCCCGGGGTGTTGATTAGATGTGTAGCATATTTGAAATGAGCTTTTCCTTTATTTTATCAACCTCTTAACCTACTTCATATCAAAAGGAGCCAGCTGAGGTAGTTCAGGCATCTTATCAGGATGCCACCCGGGTGCCTTCCACTGGACGTGTTCCGGGCATGGGAGGGGAACCTGGGGCAGACCCAGAACACGCTGGAGAGATTATGTATCTCATCTCACCTGGGGTAGGGGGTAGGCATTTAACAATGGATGGATGGATTTTATCAATTCTAACTATGAACTTACTCTAATCTTAACCAAATGTTAGGAATTAAAGGTCTACAAGGACCTTGATGCCCACAAATCTTACAAAGCAGGGTGGGTGACAGGCCCTTTCCAGCAATAGCATATGAAAGAAGTGGTTATAAGAGATTGGGATAATGGATTAGACCAGCCACAAGCAGCGAGCAAGCACTCATATATATATATATATATATATATATATATATATTGTATATGTTCACATGTTTGAACTGTAGAATCAGAACAGATTGCACAAAAAAACACTTTTGAAAAAACACAGTTGTGTGAACATAAATACAATTAGTCTAATTATGTTTTTTTGCTGTTTTTTCTTTGCCGTTTGCTGAAATTAGCTATTTCAGCAAATTATGGGTATGTATTTGTATTTGTATTTGAATCTTGCATGTCTAAGAAAATAGCCACAAAAAATGAGATTTTTTTTAACAAACCAGGGTGAGAATTAATTTCAGCTTATAACCTAGCACTTTCATAGTCTTGGGATTTTTCAATTTTGCTGGAGCACAGTGTAATTAATGTTGTATGACAGCTATTTGAATCCACCCACTGCCATGGCATTCCAATAAAATAAGCTTCATATTGCCAAAACTGTGAGGATTAAAAAACAGGTGCTGGAGGCATTCTGAGTCTACTACAGTACATCTGATCGCCACATGGAAAATGCCTGTGCCAGTTACACATTTCAAAACTCCTGACTCAGTGAGATAAAATGTGCATTATGTGAATGATGCAGGATACATTATACTGAATAGCATTCAGGTACTATATGTTGGTGTTTATTAAACCATACGAAAAATCCTATCTCCATTCTGTTTGAAATACTGTCCACAACATTTGGAAATGTTGTGTAATCTGTGGTTTAGTTGGTTTATTTATTATGTAATTATTCAGACTTGATGAAAAACATAACATAAAAATTGTGACAAAAGGTGATCAACATGTTGACTGTAGGTTTGATAACTATACATTTGCAAAGATATTCTGATGAGCAAACAGACAAAAATGAGAATGCTCTCAAACAAAATAATCATCTCTAACTTTTTATTAGCACACATATACGCCAAGGCAAGTATGTGTGTGTGTGTGTGTGTGTGTGTAGCAGTGGCTTTATCATCTCTTGCTAACTCTTAATTAATCAGACAGCGTATTTTCCTACAAGGCTTTTTGTTTTATTTGCTAGTTTGCTGTAGGCAGTCTGTATCAGTACAATAATTTTAATAGACTACACTATCTCATGCATAAATCTTTTAAATAAAATGCAACCTGAATGGTGTTGAAATGAGGAGATGATAAATGCAAACTGTTATAAACAACCTCCCCCACTCGCTCTTCTCTTCCCCAAAACATTCTCCGGTTATGAAAAATGCCCGAACACAACACTCCACTCAACTAAAAGAACCTTTATTTTTGAAAGTTCAGATAAGAACAGCGAGATAAGAAGAAATTGACTGTGGGCTGGAGGAATTTGAGATGTGACGAGGAACACACTGTGTCTGTTTTGGAGTTTGTGCTCACCACAAAACAGAGGTCCACATTTGTTCCAACTTGACAGAAGTATTTTGGAAGTTTCACCAAGTTTAAAGCACATTTTCATGGCAGGTGGCAGTTGTTGATATCAAGAGGAATATATATATATATATTTCTTAGAGGAGCAGCAAGGGTATTGAGTTTTAGTGTTTACAGCTCATAAATCGAGGGGAATAATTACAGGCACCTGGCATTAATGGTGATTCTCTTTGCTTCTTCACCAGCAGCTATTTTTCCTCTTTCGGTGGCACAATGAGTTGTTTCCCCTGCCTGTCAGGGCTGAGGTTGACAGTGGCACTTAGACTGGTCACCCTGAAAGTACATTCCTAAATGAAACGCCCTCCTCTGCCTGAAAAGTGTCCAGAGTTGTGTTGTGGCTTCTTTAAAAGACAATGACGCTGTCTTGCTGAAGTTCCCCAGTACTTAATTAAACACAAAGTTACTTCAGGAGGAAAAGTAATCTGCTGACAATCACACACTGTTTACTTCACTCAGGCAGGTTCACTTGTGCATATCATAATTAAACTCTTCCTCACTGTAGAGTAGATTAGGACATCTGTTCATTTCTTTTGATTTGAAAATGAAAGGTTGTGTTGTGGGAACTTACTGTGAAATATTCATGTGTCATAGAATACTGATTCATATAGCGCAAAAAGCAATATATTAGACATGTTGGAAGTGTAATTGACATTGCCCTTCAATCTCCCTTTGGTTGGCTTTCCACAACAAATTCTACTACATGATGTTTCTCCCTGAGAAAAAAAAATAGTGAAATTTCACACAAAAAAACTAAACAGAAAATACAGTAAACATGCAACTATGTGTGTAGATAATCAACTAATCAAATGTCAAATACACAAATCCATTGTCTCATCTCAGAGACACTGCATACAGTACATAATATTGCAATTCCAGAATTAGCAAAAGAAAAAAAAAAGCTAACTATTCCTTGGCAATATAAAATGAGCAAACTAAAGCCCTGTGCGTCTGCTAAATGTATAGCTTAACAAAAGACTAGTCTAATTATACCATGATAATTCTATATATTTATGCATAAGCCAAACAGATGAACACATGAGAGTAATCTGGTGCTTTCTGGGTAGAGCATGGGTTGTTTATGATGGGACCACATGGTGAGCTTGTCTTCATCTGGCCCAGCAGGGGTGCCACTGGCCGTTCTTCCCATTCTCTGAAGCCCTCGTCAGAGCACCACTTATCTTTTCACCCAGAATAGTGGCTGGCTTCTGTCTAGGTTCATCCTCCTCGTCCCCTCACGCTATTCCGCGGCATTCCTTTGTGAAGATGAGGGCAGGCTAATACCTGTCCTATATTGCAATGCTCAGGAGCATCTTATCGCATGCAGGCAAAATCCCTGGCCTAGGAAGCAAGCAACTAGGCCAGTCTTGTTGGGAAGGGGCTGAGGCTGTGTTAACCAGTGGAAGGGAGGCAGCCTTATCTCAGTGTGAGCAGCCATTGCACCCCTCCCTATCCGTCTAAACTCTACACAAGCCTCTTAGATTAACAACAACCGTCTCCTCCCTGCACCCCTCTACACATGCCCCTTACCCACCTCCCTAGCTCCCCAGCGCCCTTGAACAGACATCATTACTGTTATTATTACTGTTTATCAGGCTGATGAATACAGAACAAAACACTGGCCTGTTTTATTTCAGGAGTCGCTTTGTTTTATTTTTTGTGTTTGTCAGTTCATGATGGAGGCCTATAAAGTGTGTGGGGAGAAGCTTTGTTGGACACTGAACAGGAAGTGGGATCACATTCAACACCCTTTCTTTGGTACCTATATCCCTACTGTGTGAGTCACTGTTATCCTGATGCTTCCTGCTCTGTGGTTTATCTTGTACTCCTCTGTGGACTACACCAGCATTACACATGTACACACACGCTTCTAGATATTTTGATGCTTCTGTTTCCTGTTTATGTGCTTTGTTGGTCTGTAAAGAATTTTATGATGACCCTGTTTGTTAAAAGCACTTTAAAAATAAATGTAGGGAGCCCTGAATTGACTTGATATATGCTTACAGCTCCCACAACACTGCACTCACAGAGGAAAAAATCTATTTTTCGTTTGTGAGAAATCTGATTTGGGTTTTCATTACTCAATTATTCTCCACTGAAACTTAACCTAAGGTGGTCTGTCATCAAAATGCTTACTGCTCTTCAGGCAGCATGATCCAGAAACATTAGATTTCCCTTGTCCCAAGTACTAAAATATGCAATTATGTATTTATTGCTGAGGAAGAAAATGAAAATGTAAAGGTTAAGGATTTATATTTTATGCACTGTGCCTACACACCTTTTTAGCAACAAAGTTTGTAATCCACAAAAGCCAGGCTCTTTTTGTTTGCTCCTTCTGGCTGGCAAAACACATTTGAACTAAGACCGGGGCATCTGTTGATTTGGGAAGACAAACATGCATCTTAATTAAATTCACAGTAGTTTATGTGAAGACATTATTCAAATCATACCGTCTGAGAAATTAAGTTGGAATGCATTTGAAACGTGAAGTCAAATATACTGCAAGGGGGAAAAAAATCGTTTAATTAAATCCCTATAGTCGTCATTAGCATGCAAGCTCCAGGAACCCTGGTCACAGATTACATGTGATGTGCTAAAAAGCTGATGAGCACTTTTATTCAAAAGTTATTAACTTTTTAAGCACTCAATTACGTCTGCTGGATTGCAAGCGCGCAACTTATAATCTTCTAAGGCAACTTTGGCTTAGGATCATTGTCCCTCTGAAGTATGGCCAATTAAGCCCTGTTGAGGCTGACAGAGGAAACACAGACCATATAATGTCAATATGATGCTATTTTTTCCCCCTCTGAAAGATAATGCATAACTGTTGACACAGGAAAATGTACCTTCCTCTCAGTTTATAGACAATTAACATATACATCAATGTGGAAGAGCATCATGGTGTCTTTAAGAATTTAGCAAAACTGATTATCCAGCTCTCTTGTCTGCATCTTGTGAAGCATAATGCATGGAAGCATATCATGTTTGAAACTGCGGAGGAGATTTCCACATTTATAAGAGCTTCACAAATATGGGACAAATAAAAGACAAAAACTGATTCACTCATAAAAGCAAATAGTTTGTTTTTGATTTACCTTGGCAGAACTCTGCACAACCCTCACACCTACCTATCTTTTGACAATACTTTATTTCTCTCCTCCACTCTCTGGAAGAAACTGAATATCAGATTGTCTGTAACAGGAATGTCCTGACATATGGCAAGAGATTGATGTCTGAAAAAGTCAGATTTTTGTCTGTTCATACCTTCAGGTAGCACTGATATCGAACACAAAAGTATTAAAGTAAAACAAAAGGAAATAATTCTCAGAACAACCCTGTCTCCTGGAAATTACTTCTATACAACTACACAGCAACAGCAAATAAGTTTTGTAAGAAACGTAATCACTGGCTGGATTATGTTCAGAAGTTACTTTTTTTTAACAAACCAAGCTCGACATTTATTAAACGTACCCACGATTGCCTAACAAAAGCCCTTTGGTCTGATCTTAATCAAGTTTTGTGAGTGCTGAAACAAAATGTATAACAATGTTGTCATCACTACAGGTGGATATTGACCTGCAAGACTGGACATTTGTTAAAAAACTGATCACAATCACTATCAACATATTTGCAATTAAAAAAAAATTGTATATACTTCATAAAGTATGTATTGAATTTCAGGGGCAGCATGTTAGAGACCCCTTGTACACATCAATGTACCAGTCTAATATGAGCTCATACATGCAGAAATGCGGTGCATGACATGCTCACATGCCACAGCATTTTCCAGAGGTCAGTCTTGGCATTTGTCAACTGATTGGAATTCTGTGAGCCAGGTATGAGAAGAAGCTCATGGTGTGAAATTGTCATTGCGCTGACTGCAGGGGACATGAGGGACGTGGGTCAGTTGTCAGCCAAATGACAGGGTAGTCCAATCCTTGACTGCCTCCCAGGGCGCATGTCTCGGTGGCACACACTTTCCTGCCAGGAAACATTGGAGCACACTCGTCCTAAGCTGTTGTGGCTTATGTTGAGATCTATCCAGCAGCCTGTTGTGACATCTTTCTCAACTTTTTAACCCAGGCGCCATTTCTTCCCCCATGAAAGTCCAGAGCCCTCGACACGGATAACACTGTAAGACTGATAAAGACTTCACTGTAAGTAGCTGAATGCATGGACAGAGCAAGCAACACAGCCTGTGTCTGTATATACCACACACACTTCACAATGTATTTTTGGAGGAGCATGTTATGTGGTAGTCAAATATATCTGATATAAATATCTATCTATACTATAGTGGTCACAACTTTTGTACAATCCTACTTTCTTCATCCCACAACTCGTATTTTTCATGATTTGAAATTACACAGCAGTGTGGTTGGTTATAAGATCCTGGGCCGAAAAGACACTTAAATCCTCCAATAAGCTACAGCAGCAACGAGGCCTGACAGCAAATCTTCAACTTAAAGCTGACCTGAAAGTGAATAGCTCTCACCCAAGCTCTCGGTTTGACAAACTATATTTGCTTTTAATCTTCTTATTGAGTCCAATGCTGGCCTTTTAAAGAGCAATGGAAAAAATGTAAATCACACACAAATGAGGAGTAATTCTGATTTCTTCAGTTCGCTTGTCCCTCAGTGACCATATCCAATTTTCAGAGTTATATTATCAGGCTTGGTGAAGTGGTCAGCACACTAAAGAAGCTAATATCTGCCAGACCCGCTGCTCTTCAAGGGCACAGAGACAGATTGATTCGTACTTTGCTCTGTTAGCCCATGTAAATGGACAGACTGGAGCTAATTTTAAATAAAGTCTAATTACAGACATGCTCTTGAAATGAAGAGAAACATAAGTTGGTGCTGCAATCTAGTAGAAATTATTCTGTGGCATAATGCGTCTTAGAAAATGGAATGAAACAGACTGCAATGTACTAATCTTTCTCTTAACTTGCCTTTGGACTATATGAAGTCAAAGTTTATGGGTTTTATCCCCTTTTGAATTTTATCTTGACTGTGACAGTGATTTCAAAGTATACATATTATATATACATTATAGCATGTATAAGATATAATGTACATAATATCCTCCACCATAAGTCACAATAAAAAAACAGAGCACCCTCCTACCAAGTGCTCCCAAATTAAATATTGAACCAGTGAAATGGGAATAATTCAAATGTATATGATTTATATAACATAATCTGCTCAGTGAATGAGAATGGAACACGGATGACTGATTAGGAGTCTATGCACACCAGTTCATGCTGATCATACTCAATACTTTAGTATAAAATATCAGAGGTTTGAATGAGACTGAGTGGGGTTGAGTAACAGTAGCTGGAGTGTACATGATGAAGGTGCTAGTATCTACAACAACAGTACAGGAAAATAGTGACATTTTGATTGAGAGATTTGAACATTTTCATTTAACTGCTACTCAGGAGGTAGAGCAGTCTCCACCAATTGTGGGGTCTGTGGTTCAGTTCCCGACTCCTTTTGTCACATGCAGAAGTTTTCCTTGGGCATGACACTGAACCCCAAGTAGTCCCTGGTGGATCAGGCCAACTGCCATGCAATGTGTGTGAATGGGTGGTTTATAAGCAGTGTAAAGTGCTTTGAGTACCAATAAGGTGGAAAAGGTCTATATAAGAGCATTTACCATTTAAATGTCCCGACCTTCCATCTAGCAGTTGTTTCTTTGAGGCATGTCAGACCTTAAGCTCACTGAAGCAGGGTGTGGGGGTGGTATTGTTATCCCTTTCCCTTGCACAGCAAACTCCTTGCATCTCAAAGGCTTTTTTTATATTACAAGTAAGTGCAGAAAAGCTGTGCTGTCAAAGGTATTGACCACTGAAAACCATAAGATATACGACCTGCCATATGATCTTTTCTCAGAAAGTGCTATAATGTACTTACAGTAATGGTGTTATGTCTGGTGGTTATTACCCACCAGATCAGTTTCCAGAGTGCTGGAAGTCTGATCTGAAGCACATGATTTTAAATGCTCGTTCTGCATCTTCCAGAACAAATGTTCTCATTAACTTCTAAAAATATAACACTTTCTTGACTTGAACATGTATTAAACTGACAAATACAGTAAAAGTATGAAAAGGAAAGGTGCTTTTTTCTAACAGTAAAAGCACACATTAGTTAGTATAATCTTTGCTACACCTTCTGTGAATAGTCTTAATATATCCAGCTTTATAGTAAATGTAAATGCTTTCACATCACTGCAGTGTAGTTTTGAGTCATTAAGTGCTAACAGTAATGCTATACAGAGTACTTGAAGCTCACACAATGGTTGTCTTTGATTATGTGTGATTTTGGAGCACAAGTGCTTGTTCCTCCCTTTGGGGTTTTGAAATGCTTCCCACTGTGACAACAGGCAAGCTGGAGCTGTATTGACGCAAAAATTAAAGTGTGACCTCTGTCAAAGGGAAAGGTCAGAATCCCAAATGCTCTTTCCCAAAAGGCACCCTGTCAGCTGCTATCACAAACAGTATTAACCCAGCTTGGTGGCACTCCTGCAGAAATCCCACCAGCAATTTTCACCATCTAAATGAACTGTCATTCTCTTGTCATAGTTAACTCTAACTGATTCTCAGCCACTAATCTCCTTAGTAGATATCCCAAATGGACATAGATTACAAAAAAAAGAAGAAATCTCGAGGAATGATTTCATAACAAAATCATATTTAGGTCATTTGACAGTAATTGTAATTCATCTCTGAAAGGTTAAGGCTCTTGACAGTAATATTATTCATCATTCTGAGCAGTGTTTAATGGACATGTTGACATAATCTGCATTAAACAAGGATTTTAAATGCACAGCACAGTGAAGTGGCAGACAGCGACGGCCATATTCCATTGGTATTCAACTGTCATTCAACTTTAATACGCTGGTCTTCTCAACTGTTTAGCTTGTTACTAACTTCCTTAACAATTTAAAATGTCCAATTACTCAGTTGGATGACCATTATGACTATGTAAGCAAGTGACATGACTGAACTATTGAAATTGGTTTTGCTATTTGAAATAATCTTAAATCCAAATAATCCAAATAATATTATGCAAATGATGAAGTATTAAGACAAAGAAACTGCTGCTGATTTGCTTGTAGCTCTGCCAGATATAAGTTCTGCCTTTGCTGAAAATCTACTATATTGTACAACATGTCATGTAACTGTAAAGAATGTGAAATAAAATTCAACTGAGCATGTAGGACAGCAAGAAGTAAACTTTTTTTTCCTCCATTTTGGCTGTCACAATCATTCAAGCTCTTTGTCATGCTTATTTTTGTCGCCACATCTTGTCAGGAGTCTATTCATCACAGTCCACATCTGTGCCATGTGTGATTGATGCATGTTTTTGATGGCAGCCAACTGTGAGGGTGCTCTTCACAGATCGCCTTTACTTTTCGTCCTGTCGATGTTTCGCTTGCACAAGCAGTCTCTCCCTTTCTCACATACCTGCATCAGTCATCTCAGAGCAGCCTCTCTCTGGTGATGTTTCTGTTAATAATATCCTTTCACAAAGGTAAACAACTCTGAGTACCCAGCACCAACCATATTATTTCTTCTGTAAACTGATTTTCATTTTGCATTGCTACCGATGATGTCTCCAGCCGGCCTCTGCATCCAGGGAAGCAGAGAACACATGTACAGAAACTACAAGTTACTTAAACATTTAAATGAGCACTTCCAACCAAAGTTTGCTAATGCAAAATAGTTGCTTAGAAACATAGTTCACAGGCAATTACTATCTCCTGTTATGTATTGCGGTTTCTGACTCCATTTGCTTGATTTTAAGCAAGTTATCTGAAGCTCAGGATGCTTTATTGTCTGGAAGGTAGAAATAGGACATGGTGTCTCCTCATTGTTAACACCTGTAAAGCAGAAATAAATAAAAAAAGCCTAAATCTACTCCATCCTATTGGGATATCTGGTGATGGCAAGAAGCTGGAACAGGTGTGATAAGTAAGGTTTTTACGGCTCCATGGTAGAAAATGATCTTAAAACACCCCTAGTGGTTAGGTTGGGGTGTGGATCAATACCAATGACACAATGATTGCTCTGCTGGATGCTGAGGTCTCTGGATGTTAAAACTCACTTTTACAACTTGTGCTTTCCTCAAAACTACTTTCTTGATTTGGAACAAAATGTCAATGCCAGCCCAACTTCCTGTTGCAGACAGTGCTATTAACAAGATTCTTCTGTTTGATTAGTTCGCTTACCTTGTCTTGATTGTGAAAATGAAACATCGGTTGTTTGTGTCACATACTTTAAGATACAGAAACGTTCCAGTGACTCATCATTGTTGTTGCAACTCTTTGTCATTGACAAAGGTTCATGATTACCCTTTTAATTATAACACAAAATATTATTCCATTTATTATGCTTTACACATATCTGCTGTCCAAGGACAGAGAGAACAGGATTTATTCTGCTATATTCATGTCTCACTGCAGCTTGTTTTGAGCGGGTGTGACTCCTCTCACCTATCCATTGCATCAAATGACACTGGAGCTCAGACACTGTTGTCCATGTCCTATTAGTCAGTGATACAAGTGTTCCTCAATTAAGGATCTCATTAAAGACATTTGATAAGTCCCTCTGTCCCTTGGGGATATCAAGAAACTCATTTAATCCCAAGCTAGAATAAAACCCCCAATATTCACTGCGCGTGACAGATCTAAAGGCTGTTTGTATATCTAGGGAGTGGCAAAGATATGACATGCAGTGTACTGTGGTAGTGATTAGTCCTTACAGTGCAGGATTTAATAGTGTGGATTCAGACTTTGTGGGAAGCATGGTCTGCTCACCCTCCTTGACCTTCTCTGAGGTGCTTGACTAAAACAAATGATGAGCATCTGCTCTGGAGTGAGTGTAGGTGGCAGGGAGACACAAACGCATCAGGCATCCTGGATCAGTGGCATATTTTACCCCTGAGTACAATATTCAGCACCTGTCCTGATCCACTAGATAGTGAAAACAAATTTACCATGAAAATCTTGACCTTAGTTGGTTGATACCCTGGTTACTGTGGAATTGTCTTGGGGCACAAAGTAGGACAAGGCCTAATCCTAGTCATATTATCCACATTATTTATGAAATCTCCTGTTTTTACCAAATGAAAAACTAACCTTTAATTAGAACGTGAATACAGTAGGTTGACCTCCGTAATGTTTATTTTCTTATTCCTAAGATCCCAAATGTGTGTGTAATTTCTGTATTTACTCATGCATTAGGCAGCATTTCAGTATGTATTTCCATGGCAAGAAGCTAAAACATTATTTCCCCATAATAAGACTGAAGGTCAGAATATTGCACATTTGGGGATCTGTGTATTCATCCTGAAATATGATTTACTGAAGAAGTGGAAGCACCTTTTCAATTTATTTATCAGGGCCAACAGCTGATTATTCATCTAGAACATCTCATACACAGGGATAGAAATAGGAGTGATATTTCTTTGCTGTTGGTCAGTAGACGTGTTGTCTTTCAACAACAAATGGATGGCTGCCAGTTTCATCACCAAACATCTGCCTTTTCTCTGAATACATTCCAGATTGTATTTAATTTATGAAAATTGTCCATCTAAAACAACACTGAACACAGCAGTCAGTGTTTCATCTTATGCATGCAGTGAAGTGAAATACACCTCCGAGGTTGCAATATACTGAAATAAATCTGTTGGAAATTGTGTTTTCTTTAAAGAGTTACTGTATATTTACAGTCTAGACTGTGGGTACTTCAACAGTTACGTAGTGTTTGTTCTTAAGGTTCGGTGCTTCAGTACATTAAATTTGACATCAAATGAAGTGCCAAATTGCAGTTTTAATGTGGGTAGGTTATCAGTATAAAAGCAAGAACTGTTTAGGGGGGAGCCCTTTTAACTCATAGTGCCCAAATTCAGACTTCAAATGTAGCTGGACACTTGGTTACTGGAGCAGATGTGTATCGTTTTATTGTTAGTTCATGCACAAGAGAACTCACACATGGCTCAAAGTATATTAAGAGTTGAGAGCTGCCAATTAGACAGAGGTGGAATTGTCTGTTAGCATGAGTAATAAAGTCGTGACCATGCAAGTGAAGAAGACAATAATGAGTCTGAAAGGAAGCAAAAATCTGTTTGTCCTTTATGACTGCACAGCAAGTCAACAAGGCTGTCCAGGATAGACATACATGTTTCCTTGTCAATAATAAAAAAGTGGGCTTCATGACATATTGTCTGTAGGGCAAAAACTTCAGAATGCCATCAACTGCAAAGAACTCTCCACAAAGTAATAAAGAAAATTGTTTGACTTGATATGTTTTTTTGATATGAATGGTTCTCCACTTAAAGAAGGGACTTAAATGCAGCATCTTTTTTATATAACACTGAATATGCTGAAGCATGGAGCCCGAGGAACAAATAATGTTTAACTTCACAATTGCCTATGGTCTGGACTGTTGCTATAACCTTTCATCTTACTCCACCTTAAATAAATATCTCATTCCATTTCCTAATTCCACACAATTCCCAAGTGATATTTGAACTAATATGTAGTAGTAGAACTTTTTTTTCATAACAGTTTTGAAGAATTTATTTATTTATATTTAAAGGCACTGAAAGCCATGAGCAACATACAAATAGAATTGTTATTCTTACAGTCTAGTTGTTGTTGTACGGGGGCTCACGGTAACCCAATTTAACCAGTCATGTTATTGAAAGAAATTAGTTTCTACCTCTGCACACATGGAAGTGCTGCACCCAGACCTAATGAACTATCACAAATCTTGTGTGCAAATGGAAATGTTAGTGTGAAAGTCAATTAGATTACCATAATCAACTAGGTTCATCCTCTGTAAGGATCAAGAATATCTGCAACACATGTTTTGCAAGTCCAGTCATTAGACGTTAGCTACAATTTGATTGACTAGATTTTTAATAAGGTTATGGAAAAGGCATTTAAAAAAGCCAGTCATTGTGACACTGGAAACATTTCTTAATGATTCTGTACACGTTTGATAAATCGTGTTTTTAATGCTTGATTATGGTCATAATCAGTTATAATTTCTAAAAGAAAAGAAATAAAGAAATAAAGAAAGTTATTTCTGAAGTGATTGCATGTCACTTCTTATAAATAGTGTGCAGTGTAAGGAATATCATTTCAGTATAACAATTTTTTTACATTAAACATTTTAATATAAAAAAGGCCTAAACAGATTGATTATAACAGACAACAACATTACAATGAGCTCCCAGTACGTCTGCCATTATGCATTTGCTTTTTGCCGTTTGCAGAAGTTGAAATGCAAATATGAATGTAATATGCATCAACACAAAGCAATTGCTTCATAATTCACCTCTGGTAATGCATGTTGTGGCTTAGTTCAAGCCTATATTCAAAGGAACTCATGGACAGAGACTTTACGCAATAGATAATGAGGATTAGACATATGTAATTATAACTGCAATGCCACAGTGAGCATATTCATGAATATCTAAATGCCTCAACAAAGCAATCATTCTGTCGGGGCACTGGTACAGAGTAGCTATTCTGTGATCTCTTTTAAACTGCAAAAAAGACATTCACTAGCTAACACAAACAAAGCTAAGTTGTAGCAGGTGTTGCATACGATATGAACACACAATGAGATCCAACTTCAGCTGAGAGACACTAAAAACAAGTGCAAGTGATTCTACAAGTTTCTCATACCCTGTGATGGATGTTTTAAATATGTTTAGCTGATTGAGGGACGTTATTCATGACCTTAAAGCTAAGCAATTGGTTAAGGCTGTTTAGACAAGTAGGTCAAACACGTTAAAACTGTGCAGAGAACTGCTTAGAGCAAAAAGTCAGTCAGACTTTATTGGTTTAATTAGTTGTTCCAATGCTATCGACCTGTTCTTTAATGTAGCTCTGCAGCTATTTAACATCAAACAATGTGATAAAAAACCAACAGCATTTTAGAGACACAGCCAAGTCAATGAATTGGACTGAGGCTGAATTAGTGGGAGTGTAATTAGCACTTTGTTGGTAATTTTGCCAACAGTGCAGACATCAATGTATTATTTAAATCTAATTACAGTTGAAGCATGGGTCATCTTTCTTCCTTTCAGGTATTCTTAACTTTAAAATGCCTTGAGATGCAATAACAAATGTTTATTGAAAATTTCCTCTATAGGATAGTGACCTGAGAGGACAGAATAGTTGTTTCATTTGAAATTCACTAACGGGTGACAAAAAGGAGGAGCAATTGTCACAGAAAATGAAGTTATCCAACGTGAAGTTATCCATAAGTCAAACGAGTATTCAGATTCTCAGCTCACCCAAGATCCTCACATTTCTGCATACCTCAACTCAACTCTGTACCGTTTCCATCTACTGCAGCCCATGCATTTAAATAGGATATTTAACTGAACTGCACCAGCATTTTGGTGTATATGGTGGTCACTTGTACAATTCTGGAAAGTTAACCTCACATTTTTAGTGCCAGTGTATCACATTTTAATTTATTTATGGCTGCTTCCAAGTCCATAACATGTGTCTGTGAAAAATATACTGAAACTACAGTTGCATTTAGAGACAAAATCAGCTGTATTAGTAGTTTTTAAATTAATGCAATGCATAGTGTAAATACTATAAATGAGCATTGTGCTCAAATTCATGTGTATATTGGTTCTGCACTGTTCTAATTGATACAGTGGCACAGTAATAAAGTCCCTGTAAAGTTTGATAAAGTTTTAAGCCACAATATTAATGCAAAACAAAATACTCGGGTTTTCTTATCAAATTATCTTACATTTGTTGTTGCATGTTAAATAGCTGCTTCAGGGTTTAAAGTCATTCTCTTAAGCTGTCTGTTAGAAAAAGTCTAGATACAGCTTGACAGCTGTAGGCAAAATATACACCTCACCAGCACTGTGGAGCCATGACTGAGCAGAGGAAATTACTTTTTTACTAATACCCAGCTTGGACAAAGGCAGACAGAGCACAATGTGATTTGGGAACACATCTGGGATCTGTGGTTGGGTAGATTTGGCATTGTGAATATATATATATGATTGAAATGTACCAAAAGCTAAGTGGTTCATATGTTAATTTTAATAACTTGCATTACCAGTGATGTGAAATATTAACATGAAAGTTAAACTTTTGTGGTTATAAAATAGTAATATACACATTTGTATGACCAGTCTTGAAGCTCCCATTGTCTTACTATTTACAGTATATTCACACAAGTAAATATATATTTATGAAGGATACTGACAATTTATGAATTCCAGAAAGCCTACCAGGTGCTGTATAACAGCAGATGACTAATACCTGTACCCTTGCAAAGGTAAAATGTCCACTGAAAATTCAATGAGCCTTTCAACTGGAGGCTTAACCAGCAAGTAAAGTATGTGGAGCTGTTTACAGCAGATGATGGCTTTAAGCACAATTTAAACACAGCACTAACTCACTGTCCCACTGCTACCTTGCAAACATACCTCAAAAAACTACAGTCCCATTTCATTTTGTGTGTCTTCTAGACTTACTGTTGCACATGCCCATAACCAAAACAATGTTCAGGGAGTTTTCATTAGCTACCAGACTGCTAGCAGACATAATGTAAGATGTACTGATCCGGAAAAAGGTGCAAGTCACCATTCATTGTGCACAAGTGAAAGTCAATATATGGCAGAGTAAAAAAATGGTGAGTGTGGGTGTGTATGCCATCACACTGACCTGCTTAATGCTTAATCAGCCACCCAGTGTGACAAACTCAGCTAAAACAGATGCTGTCACAGTGGGCTGTAAAGAGTTGGTCTGAGTGTCTCAAGTCTGCTGGACACACAGAGTTAGCTCTTTTATTCTCCTTTGATGTAAATGAAAAGCCTTTCTGGCCAATGGATGATTTATGAGGAGAACAATACATCTGGGAGGAAAGATAGAGTACAGTTAGCTATAACATGACAACCTGAGGTTAGGCAGTTTGGCCTAAGCAGAGGTGGCAGAAGTGCACAAATTCAATACTGTAGTAGAAAACAAGTACAGTAGAAGTATCACTTGAAATTCTTTACTCAAGACGAAGTACTAACACTTAAGTAAACAAGTATTCCACTTAGTATAGTAGTAGTATACCACTTCCATCAATCAAAGTTTGTGATCTGTGAAGAAGTCTGTGTTAAAAAACAATGTATTTTAAACATTTGAACTTGATGCTGTTGATAATGTGAACGTGCAAGTTTAGTCTAGATTTATTCCACATACAGATTTCTGCAGAAATTTAAAATGTTCAAGCCTTGTTAAGTCTAGTTACAATTCAAAGAGAGAATGACATTAATTTAATTTAATTTCTTCTGTTCATACATTTACCTTTTAATTAGGAGCATTAAAAAGCCAAATGCTATGGGCTACACATCAATGAAACTAAACTTTTTGAAGAGGATAAATTATTTATTGTGAACTCATTTCACATTTGTGCTGTTTGTAAACTGCAAACCAACTTTAAAATGTGAAAAATATGGCAAAGAGTTTTTTCTAGTATTTAATAAAAAATAAGGGCCAAAGATCTCTGTTACCTTTTGAATAACAAAATAGCAAAAAGAGCAGCTGTCAACTGATAGGAAGGGAAAACATTTTACTTTCCATCTGCGTGTTTCTGGCATTACTGATCAGTAATGGAGTGTAGAAACACTGGATTGGATTACATTGGAAACTTTATTTGAAATATAAAACTATTAGTATGAAAGTATACTTAAAGTGGCAAAACCACTACTGATTATGCTCCATGGCCCATTTCAGAGTGATGATATTATTGAACAGTACTAAACATCACCAATATTGCAGCTGGTAAAGATGTGTCCTAATTTTAACCACTTTATGTGCCGACCAGTGGTTAATTAATTATAATATGACATTAGTGATTAGTTAATTATATTCTAGATTCAGTATGTGCACAGTAATTAATAACTAAATATGTTCAATTTAATTTGTGGAATAAAATACAATACAAAATTTCTACCTGAATTGCAATGAAATAAAAGTAAAAGCAACATATAATGAAAACAGTGAAATAAAGTACCTCAAATTGTATTTAATTTATTTTTTACTTTGCACCACAGGATGGATCTTAAAGCTGAACTTGAACCTGACCTGACACTGGTAACCATACTGCTATAAATGGAATTCATTCCAAAGAGTGAGAAAAGCCAGGTTAAGGATCACCAGCAATGGTCAGCAACATTTTCCAATACTTCTTCACTTTCAGAAACTGAATTCAGACCTTTATCCTCCTCTTACCCCAGGCTCTGCGGGACCTTGGTGGAGCCAGGCCACTGTTGGGATTAGTTGGAGCCATCACACACACAGGGTAAACAAAGATTAAAGAATACCATCTCAAGGATTTGGACCAATGCCATCCATCATAGCAGAGTATGGTGATCGTATGTCATAGCAGCAAGGAAATCCCAGATAAACAGAGCTAGCAGAGTATCAAAGATGACATGGTGGATGAAACCAGACAGTTGACCAAGCCAGCTACAAAGCCAAACACAACCATCAGGTCATACCATGTGGTTTGCAAGATCTCAAACAGATTTTGGTAAAAAAAAAATTAAATCATGGGCCAAGACATGAGTACTTTGTTGTGGTGTGTTTTCACATACAATTTTTATTACTTTCTTTTACCAACTACACATTTGGAGTGTTAAAAAATACACATATTCTATTTTCTATTATTAAAATCCAAGATTTTTGGAGGATTGTGCTGCCTTGAAAGTGGTATGGCTCATTGAGTTGTTAGTTCAGCTTAGGTTACTAGATTTGTTTCCATCCTCACGTGAGGACACCTGTCAGTGCACATTGTTTTACCTATGTGTTAAAGGTCTTTTTGTTAAGGCTCCACCATTTGACTCAAAGGAGCAGTCAGTGCTCTCACTCATTTAATTACGTCCATGTGATGGACTGGCTGAGAGCTACACCTCGCCTGGCTTCCCTAATCTGATGGCAAATAAGGGTGACATCTATCTCACCATGTCAGAAATAGTAATGGCCACACTCTCTCTTCTCTCTTTGGTCTACATTGATGCAAGACAGCCATTCAGTCTCCACTCCCCTCTAATACTTCCTTTAGTCTTACCATTCATCACAGGAAGTCCCAACAGATGAGATCGTTTAACAGTGGGCGTGAATGGTGATGTGCACTCTCTCCCTCGGTTAAAGAAGAGCCTCTGTGATTTGGAGTTCAGAGCCTGGCTTCAAACGAATTTGTCACTTGGACGGACATTTTAATTGGACCATTAACTTTTGGAAAAGACTCTTCCAGATATCTTGATGAGTTGGTTTTTCTCTCCTATCAAAAACTAAAACTCAGTCCTTTACACACACCTCTGACAACATCTTCATACACACTGTTTCCACCTATTAATGGACTTTTTCTCCCATGTGCACTGTATACTGCCCTTGTGGCTCAATAAAAAATATAGGTGAGGATTAGTGAAGATTATTGTGAAAAGTGGCCAATGCTATGAGCCTAACCTTCTTCTTCTTACAATTCCATTTCTGATCCCACTGTGTGGTCTTACACCCTTTACGTGAAACATACACACCAGAGTGTCAGATACTGAGTAACTCTTTTCACATTAAATTATTATTTTGGGGAGCTTTTCCTTATCCATACATAAAGCTTTTAAGGGAAATTTGGGATTTGACTCTAGGCTATATAAATTATTTGATCTGATTTGTGTATAATACAGGTAGGGGTTGTGACACCTTTGCCAAAATATACAACTATGCAAACACATAAGTCAGTTTCACCTCAGGAAAATAATAAAATATGATTTATAAAATCTCAAACATAGTTTAAAGGATTTAGCATGCTCTAGGGAAAACCATGAAATACCATGTTTCCTACACATCTGGAAAAAATTAAGAGACCACTGCAAAAATGTAATAATAATAATTGATACTTTATTGTGGAAATTATCAGCTTCTCTGATTTTGCTATTTAAAGGTATATGTTTGAGTAAAATTAACATTTTAGTTTTATTCTATAAACTACTGACAA
>JAUMHL010000025.1:22160148-22173668 GCA_032362345.1 Sandelia bainsii
TTCAATGGGGTTCAGGTCTGGAGATTGGGCTGGCCATGACAAGGTCTTGATTTGCAGTGGTCTCTTAATTTTTTCAAGAGCTGTATATAAACTGTTGCAAATAAATATTCAAAATATAACAGTTATAATTTCACACCATATTATCAAGTCCTTGCCAGCAACAGTTTTCACAGATGGAGTTTTAATTTAGTCACTGGCAAAAATTTGTTAAACTCTTTACATGTTGTGTGATCAACATAATTCTGAGCACGGTGAAGCACTTGGATGTCTCTCTCGTGTTTGCTGCGATATCACTCACAATTTACTTGTTAATTGCATACCAGTCTAAGCAAATACAAGATAAAACACACATTTTGCTCTTGGACTTTAAAGCACTGCCACACCAGCAAGCAAGAGAAATGAGGAAGGAGAGTAGTAGAGAGAGTGCCAATTCTCAAAACCTATTGAGAATAACTCTCACCAGACGGATGAGGTGAGAATGAAAATAGCAGCATACAATAGAGGGAAGGCTTTCTTTTCTTTCTTTTGCCTGTGATCAGTAATCACTGAAGCAGACAGAGAGAGTAATCTCTGAGAGGGTTCAACAATTCTGCCCATCCTGAGATTACATTATTTTCCCAAATTGCAAGTGAAGCCTCTCAATCCACCAGCCAATGAATCAACAGTGTAGGCAGGGAAGAGAGCTCAGCATGCTGTGTCATCTAAGACAAGGCATGTGCAAGGCATCCCATTAAAGGAAGAAAACAACTGGGAATACTCTGTGTGGAACATAATGGCAAAGTAGTGCAATGGTGGTAGCAAATAATTTTAGAGAACCCTATTGAAAAGCTTCTAGTGGCTCCCATTGTACACACAGTAGCAATAACGAAAACAAGGAGGATGTATATTAATACACACAAACATGAACAAAACTGGACAAAGATCACTACAGGTAGGTGAGAAAGAAGTGTAGGTTTGTATGGTATGGTTACATTGTTTGTAAGGTAGCTTAATAAATGACATATACAAACTTCTGTATTTATATGTGCAGATGTGGAAGTATGTACAGTATTTACAGACTGTATTTCATTGTTAAATTATTAATATAATATACAGTTATAAGTTAGTTATTGCACAGTTTGAGTTCAAGTTCTCAGACTTAGCAGACAAGCTCAGCTCTTCAGTGAGTTAGTGTAAATTCTACACGGTAAAATTTAGCTCAGCATCCATCCGCCTCTGCCGTCCTCTATATTTTGTTGGCCTCAGCGCACTCCAGCAGACTCTGTTGTGTCGTAAAGCTTATGTACATCTTAGCATGCCAACGCGTATAGTTAATGTGGTTTATATAATTTAACGATAATGCTAGCAAACAATGGTGGTAGCCACATTCTAATCAATTTTAAGGTTTGCATGTACAGTGAAGGTTAAATGCATATGATGCTGCACGTTTTCTTAAAAAAATAAAATCTTGTGCAAACACTTGTCAAAGCTAGTTCATTTATTTTATATGTGACACTGTGTAGACCAGTGGTGGGTGGAAAACAAGGAGGGCAGTGGCTTTTGAGGAGCTTCAGTGCTGTCTAGAAATTATTACAAACACATCAGTCAACCATACATTTGCACCAATTGACATGTTCCTTCAACGTGAGCAATGCAAGTGAGCACACCAAAACTGCAGCTGAAAATAGTCTAAATAAAAGCAAAATTTAGTTTGGGTTTGGTAAGATTAGAGAAACTTTGTTGTCATGGTTAACTTAATAAATTGTTGGTTAAGGTAAGCAAATGTAAAATAAACAATGCTGACTGTTGAGTTGAAACAGAAGAGTTTTTCCTTTGCTGCTACCTTAAAGTTACTGTTAAAGTCATTTGCAACTTAAACTAGTGCTAGCATGAGGCTTAAAATCATTTGACATTTCTTTCTCTCTATCCCTGCTTCACTATGCTCTTCTACCTTCTGCTGCTCTCTGCTACTCTGTGCACAGTCCATCAGGTATCAGTCATTGTCAAATTACAACAAATAAGAAGTTGCAAAAGATACTAATTGAACGCATAGATCTGCTCTGCTGCCAGGCTGTTCTCTGACTTCATGGGAGATGTAGGAGAGCTTTGCCAGTCGAATTTAAACATGCTTTTTTGGAGCATTTTCTGAACATTCTGATGCTGTCTCATAGAAATGTTAGATTTCACATAATACTTAAAAAATACTATGTGTCATAACAATCTGTTGTGGAGTTGTTTTTTTACAGTTTGGATACTGAGAAAGGTAACTAATTTGGTTTGTATTTTGCGATTGTAGCTAATTGTATGTAACAGCAGCTCATAGCACATACACAATATAAAACAACCATACCAAACAGTATCTATGTAACACCAGAACTTGTCCTTCCAGAGATCCATTTGAGTTCAGTTGCTCTGGGGATAACACAGTTAAACCAGCATGTTTGGTTGGCAAATCAATGACTCTGCTGCACCAAGGAAAATAATCTACAGGACTATTGATTCTGAAATTCTGTGGCACCTTTCCCAACCTCTAGAGACCCTTAAGCACATAGAATAGAATAGAATATCTTTATTGTCAACGAATTTTGGTTTGCAGCTGTGTAAATGATTGAAATGTCTTCCTGTGAGACCCATTACAGGGATCCTAATGTGGAGACAGCACAGTTCAACGGTTACTAGTGTAACTGGGAACCCTTTGATACTCAAATCCCTGTGATAATTCACTCAAATCTGGAAACAGATTGGACTAAGATGAATAATACTGTAAAGCCTTAGAGGACAAAATATTTGCATAATTAACTTAGTTTATGTTTTTGCTACATCTATTTAGTTTTGTAACGAAGCAACCTTTGTTTCAAATACACACAGTAGTGAAGTGCTCCATGTGCAGAGGTACTGTACAAACCCTCTGTCTTAAAATTCCACAGAAAGAAAAATGCTAAACAAACACTGGGTGCAGTGCATGTAGAACCCTAGGCTATTTTTATAAATAAATGCAATTTTAATATGTTTGCCATTCTCTCTGTTCATTATCAGTGTATCTTAGGAATATAAAAATGACTAGTCTAATTCAGTAGAACACGACCCGAGGCAAAATTGGGGGAAAATAAGCAAGCATATTACCTGAACTTGATAATACCAATTAACACTTTGCAAATATTATAGTCTCTGGGTGAAAGTAAATTTAAGATTTTCATAGCATACAGTAAGAATAAGTGTTTTAGGACTTTGAAGTATGTGATTGAAAATGAGTCTATTTCCCTGTAAATCTCATGATTCCGTCATGAATCATATGGAGGCTGTTTTAATAATAATAAAAAAAATAATAATGAATACTTTATTGATCCCCTTGGGGAAATTGTTGTTTGGACAGCTGCTAGACCTGTGTCGGCGCTACTACAGGGTTTCGGTGTCTTGTCCAAGGACACCTCGACATGTAGCTTGCTGGGACTGAGAATCGAACCGCTAACCCTTGGGTTGGGAGACAACTGCTCTACCCACCCATGTTTACTGTCTGTCAAGAACAGAAGGAAGAAATCCCTGAAAAATGTCAATGTTTATTAATATTTTTGAACATTAAACTAAACTGACTGCTGCAACTGTGCAGCTACATGTGCAGCCGCATACAGTATAGGTCTGTATAGCTCAGTTCAAACAGTGACCAACATTGGCCTTGATCAGCTACTTGCAGAAACCAATGTTACAGTGAAGAATTGAGGGACAGAATTACAATCAGTACTGATCTTACAGTCTTTTGGTGATATTCTCCCTTTTACCTTGTTTAAAGCCAAAAACTAGAATCACCGCCTCACTGTCGCAAGCCTCCCCCAACTAGTCAAGCTGCAGTTCATCTGCATGTCTGTCTAGACTCATATTCTAATGAGTTTGTCCAAGCGGATATTGTGAACTAGATGTAATTGAAGTCCCAGGCATTCCTGATATTGCATGACCTTGACCTTTTACCACTGAAATCTAATCTGTTCACCCTTGAGTTGTGTTGATGCCAAATTTGAAGTAATCCCTTCAAGATGGTCCTGAGACTCTGTGTTAAAAAAATGGGATGGACATGTGGTCACAGTGACCACAAAAATCTAATCAGTCCAAGCCCTGAGTCCAAGTAGAGCTTTATCCCAATTTTGAAGACTTTCTCTCTAGGCAGGAATATTGCATTCATGAGAATTGACCAATGGAAGGATAACCCAAAAACACAGCTGCCTCTGATGTGGAGGTATAAAAAAGAATGAAACTGTTGTTGTTAGCGGAAGGTGCTGATATGTAAGATCAAATATTTAAGTATGTTCAACAGAAAACTCAAAACTTTAAAGTTCAGTATTAAAGAAAAGATTGAGGTTAGTGTTGCTTGGTGTTATTAGGCTGATTTCAATTATTCATGACCAACTCATGATAAATACAGCAGCTAAAATAATTTACAACAAAGTTAGTGAAAGCAAAGTTTAAAACAAGTCAGTGTTCAGAGTGAAATTTAGACCCAATTTATGGTATAAATGGAGAATTTAAAAATATTTTTCACAGTTAGAAATCTATTTGTCTAATACTTTAAAAATAACTGCAACATACTGCCTCATTAGCTTCTACGTCTAGATGTCTGTTCTCGAGTAACATATGATTTTCTACAATACAATGTTTTATATACGGTAATGAACTATTTGTTTGGTAATTGCCTGATAGGTGATGACTTCTGTTTTGTCATCGATTTATTTAATAATAATAATAATTGATACTTTATTGATCCCCTTGGGGAAATTGTTGTTTGGACAGCTGCTAGACCTGTGTCAGCGATACTACAGGGTTTCGGTGTGTTGTCCAAGGACACCGAGACATGTAGCTTGCCGGACTGTGAATCAAACCGCTCACCCTTGGGTTGGAAGACGACTTCTCTATCCATTGAGCTATCATGCAGCCCCAAATGCTATATGCTTTCATTTACTGTAATATGTTAAAAATAACTTTTTTGTGTTATTATTATGTATTAATTGTACCAATAAAATGCAGATATGTCATTCAAAATTTATCTGAGAAATTCAACAATTCAGGTCGGTATAAATGTAAATATTCAAAATAATAACCTTAAAGACAATACAAAGACCAGTAAAGACATAATTCTTATTTGGCTTGAACTATCCTGGTTGGCCATGTCTACAACAGGTATAGACATCTGAACAAATGGCCATTTCGTTGACCTTCATTGTAATTGGAGTTCAGCATCAAGTAAATGATCTGAAAAGTTGGTGGTGATCGTGTCTTAATGCACAACTGACCACAATAAGTCACACTGATTGCATTTTAATGCTGTGTGGAAAAAACAACAACGTTAATGGTCCAGTGTTGGCACAGTGTGCAAAATGTTGACAGAGACTTATCTCACCCACTGCGGAGACAAGTCAATCAGTGTAAAGGCTAGTGCCAAGTACTTGTTGTTGCTTTGTGTCTCTGCTGGAAGGGTCACACTCATCATGCTTTTCACGGATACATCCTGTCCCTCTCATCCCCTAACACCTTGCACCTTGATCGTGTCCACGGATCAGCACCTGTGACTTATCTACTGCATATGTTGCACAAACAGTGGCTGCCTCGTAAGAATCTAATGGCTGCACTGGACTTTATATTTAATATGTAGGTTCGAGTAATGAGATATGATCTTTGCTGCCTTGTTGCACAAAATTACCATAATATAGCTACTGATACCAATAACTCACTGATTACTTTGGCAGAATGCTGGCTTTCAAAACTCATTTTCCAGCTCATATTCTTTAATGGAAAAAAACTTGCCTATCAAAATTTCAAGATAGTCTTATCAGAGGCTTGTGTAAGATTAGATAAATTCTGTGATTTAGCACTTCCTTATGGTTGCTACTGATAAAAAATATTATTGTTAAGTGCAGGTTTTGCTAAATACTGTGCACTACCTTTAAAGCTAACTGCTTCTACACAAAACTTAAATGGCTTTTAGGATTGAACTATGACCTGAATTGTTGTCCAACAAGCTTTGAATTTATTTTTGCCAACTTTTTCAACCCACGAGGTCAAAGTCCAGTGTGCGCTTCTCAGCTTGCAGAGGTGAATTTACCAGAGGTGACAAAAAGTCACAGAAAACCTTGGGTTCTAATGGTGGTCAGAAGGTAGCTTTCTCCCTGAGCAGAAAATGACAGAGCTTTCTTTACTGCAGCTCTGCATGGGCAGGGCTGCACAAGTCATCAGTCACACAGGTGCAAAGGGGTAGGGTGGGCACATCCAGACCAGGATTGAGAGTTGACTGATGGGTTATTGCAGTAAAGCTCTGCCACTGAAGCTAGCCATCTATAAATGTCAGTCCTACCAAGTGAGCCCTAGGTCTGGGGTCCAGACAGTGTTGCTATGGATTTTATTTCACAGCTAATGTAATGGTCCAGATCTACCATATGAACTGCATTGCAGCTCCTCTTCGATTGGCAATTTAGAAGTACGCAAAATTATAGTGAACATATTGTAATTACATTGAGAAAAAGAGAATAATAGAGGCACACCTTTCTTACTAGAGCTAAAAGTGGTACTACCCTCAGCAATTTAAAATGTCAATAATACTGTCTATCCGTTTCATGCTAGAATCATGCTGATTGCACCAGATGAAAATTGGTGTTATTTTCTATACAAGATTCATTATGTCTAATGGCAGCTTGAGCTGAAAAGTGAATCTAAAGTTAAGTCAGTTTTACCTAATAGATATCACCCTAGATGTTGTTTTAATGCTTCTCCTTGTTTCTACACATGTCACTGACACTTAAATTTATGATGTGCATATATGCAACATTCAGGAATTAATTTCCAGTAGAGCTCTTTCAGAATTATTGTATTGTGCAAATTTGTGCCTACAATAAGTAGTGGCTAAAACATTTTTTTAAATGCTTTTGTCAGCAATGATGCACACCAAATAGCATATAAGTTAGATTTTTAAAAATATATTATATACAATATATTGCCAAAAGTATTGGGACGCTTGTCTTTACACACAAATGAACTTTAATGGCCTCAACTCTTCTGGAAAGGCCGTCCACAAGATTTAGAAGTGTGTTTATGGGAATATTTGACCATTCTTCCAGGAGAGCATTTGTGAGGTCAGGCACTGATTTTGGATGAGAAGGCCTGACCCGCAGTCTCCGCTCCAACTCATTCCAATGGTGTTCTATCGTGTTGAAGTCAGGGCTCTGTGCAGGCCAGTCAAGTTCCTCCACACTAAACTCGCTCATCCATGTCCTTATGGACCTTGCTTTGTGCACTTGATTCAGTGATTTGGAGCCCAATACCTTTGGCAATATAGTCTCTTAATATTAATAAATGTATTTCATAGCTGTGCTTTTGATTAATATCATAAATCTAATAACTCTCATTTCTTTTATTGATTTTTATGCTTGTTCCTTTTTAAATTTCTATTTTCTTTCTGTATTGAATGCAAATATACAAAGGTGAATTTGCTTTTAGCAAAGACATGTGTAATGGAAGTAGATGTTAGAGTGGCAGCATTAAGTGTAATTTTTCACCAGTGTTTCTTCTTTAACTATGATAAAACCTGCTATGTCTTTAATATAAATAGAAAGAAGCACAGTTTAGTTATTAAGCCATAACTCTACATAATTTTGGGTAACAGCCAGGCGAAAATGGTATCATTTCATGATATTGTTACAAAATCCAGTTCAGTTCAGTTTTAAAACTGGACAAAGCAGAACCAGAATCGACAGAATATAAACATACAGTACACACCCTAGTGCATCTCCTCCTAGGGCATTATCTTGTCTTTCTGTCTTGAAATTGCCTATTTGTTCTTGCTAACAAGAGTCTCAATCAACAATATCTTTATAAGTTTATTCTTAAATTTGTTGTTAAGAAAAATCCTAAGAAAATCTACATTGCATTCATGCATGTTCTTAAACCACCAATTTGCTTGTACTTTCATTCTTATATTGATGAATCCCATTGTCCTCTGTTGGCACACCACATTATATGGGGATGTTCTAGCACATCCCCATGTAACGTGGTGTGCTAATCTAAAAGGACATCATGCTATCATGTTATTACAAAGTATTATTAATTATAAAAATATAACTATAATTTCAATTCTATAATATTATACAACTGTACAACAAACAAAATGAAAAAAACAGTTATTTTGCACAAACATGTCAGCCCTCAATGTGCCTAAGTGTGCTCTTGAGTATGTGTAAATTCTGTTCCTATCTAGTGACAAATCCCAAATAAGAAAACATTGGTCAATATTGGAATCTTTGTGAAAACTATGCAAGTAGTTTTTTTAGAAGACATTTCTTCTTATGAAAGGTTGGCGACTGAGGTCCAAAATCTCATAAAAAAGCATTTACTGTTTGTTTAAAAAGAAAAACCTCATTGTATCTCATCTGATCTAAATCTGTTAATAACCTTTGCTGCATTAGACTTGTGGATAATAATGTTAAATCAACCAGTCCTCCAACCTTAATGCATATATATATATGTCATTTTTCCCTACTCTGCCATATGACTCCTATGAGCGTTTGTTGTGAGAGCGCCCCCACATAGGGAAACAGGCGTCTGTTGGAAAATGGCAGCTGTTATCTCTTACAATGGCACCAAAATAGCATTGGGATAACACTTATTTTCACCCTAAACAGTCAAAAAGGCTGGACTACAACTGTTCAAACTGAGAGCTTTGGTTATGTTTAGGCACAATTAAACATGGTTAGGGTTAGTGTAAATGTTGAATATTTGCCAAAAAAAATTAACTTCATTAATTTGGTTGTTTTTGGCTGCTGGTAGAAACAACCTACAGAATATAGGCGTATTTTGAAGGAAGACAGTCTCACTTAAAGAAAAAAACATCAAGTAGAGAAAAAGCAGATACTGGGAAAAAAATTGATATTATTGAATATTTTCTTTACAAATCCAGGCATGCACAGGAAAAGTATTGAGGGTGGTTTTTTTTTATTATTATTGAGGCATTTTCCCAAGAGACTCGCTCAAGATAGTTGGAAGACTGAGGGAAAATGAAAAATGCTAACTTCTAGTTTATGAGATTTTTTTATTCAGTGGAAATATATAAATATAGGAAACAGTGTCCTCATGAGTTGGGGGAATACGAATGACAGACATCAGAGCCACACTCCTGATGTCTGTTGATTCACCATAAGAAAAAAATTGAGAACTCAACAGTATTATTTCAACTATATGTGCCTCAAGCATTATTTTTACATTATCAACTGACTTTGATTCTCCCATTTAAAGGATGACTCAATGTAATTCACCTCTCTGCACGCTACTCCTTCCTTGCTCATGGTTTTTGTGTCTGCATTAATGACACAAAGCTCATCTTAATAGTTTTTCTATCACTTTGTCTACCTGCAGACTATCTGTATCACTATGATTTTCTTATCGACTTCTAGCAGCCTCTGGCATGTATTTGTTCTTTCTTGACTCCATCTTGGTGTTTCCTTTGTTGTTCTGTCAAACACTCGGTGCTTAATTGTTTAGATCAAAGCACTTTCTAATTGAATGTACAGAAACTCTATATGAGAGAGGTATTTTTATTATATAGCCATGGACTATATAATTCAAGGTTTCAAAAGTAAATGGCCTATCAGACCATCTCCCCCAGCTTGTTTTATTTAATATAACTCAAGAGATAAAAGAAAAGGATAAAACACTAATTCACGAGAAAAAGACAGCCATGACCTTCTGTTCTCTGGCTAATTTTCCTCTTCTTTGAATCTGTCAGTATGTTACAGTTGTGCTGTAGAATAAAGTTAGAATTAATGTATGTCCCAGCTTACTGTGAGACATCTTTATACCCAAGATAAACCTTCAAGTTAGACTGAAAAATAACATGTTTTTCTTGGATGTTTGTGGCTCATTACACTTCAGCCTGGGGACAGTAATCTATGAGATTACAAATAAGTGGGCCCTACTGCTGGAAGGCAGGATCTGTGCATTTTTGCGTGGGGAGAGAGAATTTGGCAGGCTGCTGTCAAGCCACTGGATCAAAGTCCTTTTCCCACTGCAGTGGCTCATCACAATAACAGAGAATGCAAGAGAGAGAGAGAGGTCGGTAGAGAGAGATAAAGTGAGACAGGGATCTCGCATAAGTGCTACAGTGGAGGAAGACAGTTTACGCCACTCATGGTTGGCTTACTGTGCTCACTTGCTTCACATTTAAGATCCAAAGGCTATACTGAACATAGCTCAATAAAGCACTCAAGTCAGCAGGGGAGGCTAGATGTGCTGTCAGTGTCAGTACCTCTGAATGGATTGTGACAGTGACACATAAATGCATACAGAACCAATGTTGCAACGCAAAATCTGAAAAAGATGTCAAAATGTTTAACCCTTATGGTTAAAAATCTAAAGGAAATTATAGTATACAATATTGCTGTAAACATTCTCTGCCCATTGTTCAGCACTGGAAATATTAGATGATACATAAGTGCTACAGTGCAGAATACAGTACATATTATTTTCAAGAATTATAAAAGAGATTAATTACCATATAAATTACCATAACTACTTCATTGTGTCTCACATTTTACTCACAACTTCTCTCAAAGGGAGCACATGTAATCTATGTACCCTCCATTGCAACCTCTGTGCTCTTTCTGAATCTTTTTTTTCCCCATTGCACCCAGGAGTGCATGTAAGCATAAAATTCTGTCTCTGGCTACAGGCAATTTCCATGTGACTTGATATCAGTGGACATTAGAATAATGTCACATCCAGGGAAGGAAAACGGATTTATGTGCACAAAAACAGAACTTCAATTAAACTAGACTTCAGGATTATTGCCACTATCGAGGTGCCCTTGAGCAAACTACTGTATCCCCAGCTGCTCTGATACAGCGGTCATCCACAGTCCATTTCAAACAACAGTATGATGCCCACTGTAGCATGACTTCTTTATGGAAAGACAGGCAAACTGCGTGAAAACATCCAACACATATATGTTGACGATAATGCAGGCAGAAATAATGATCTTGTTATATATCGCGACAGATTATAAATGCTTAAGCACGCCTCACACACTCCTATGTTTGGACATTCAATATAGGAGTTAAAAAATATCTGCAGTGCTTGTCACAGTAACATTTGGGGAGATCTCTCTCTCTCTTTTTCTCTTTCACGGCATTCATTATTAATCAGAAAATGTTCTTTTTGGTTTCATGATCGCTTTGATAATCAAGGTTGCTGATGGGAGAGCACACATTCAAAATTGATAGTTTGAGCATGGATTACTCAAGGGACAAAAGTGTTAATTAATTAAGCAGTAAGGTGAACAGAAAGTGCTCCGGCTGTGCTCAGAGTTCTGGAGACTCCTGAGATTTTAACACAGACCCCCCCGGTTAGATCATAATGCATTATCAGCATGCACCACCAAAACTATTCATCTGTGTTATATAATTAAAATTTGTTCTCCATGTGTATGATTCTCCAAACCATGTGATTAGTGGTTTAAACCCTCAAAAACAATACAAAACGTTAAATATAATTACTGCTACGTACACAAGTATGGCTAAAATTACACAAACAGTAGTAACATTAATTCTTTGTGGTAAACAAAAGAATACAAACTTAACAATCCTTCACTGACAACACTCAATTTTCAACACATGATCTCCAGCCTAAAAAAGCTTACAAAACGGTAAACCACAACAATCATAATTATCATCAGTGATGGATGTATATGAGAACATACAAACTTTTAACATTTAAATTGTCCTGAACCCTAACCTGGCGATGGTACTAGATGAATATTCAGGTATCATCAAAGCTATTACAATTAATTCTGACTAGACATAATTAATGTCAACCTCTTGGTCCAGTCAAATTGGGCTGATTTTACTAGAGGTAAAATGTCTGCATCGAATTTCCTGGCAATCCAACCTATAATGGTTGTGCTTTCAAGCTAAAACCCTATTTTAAAAATTTTTTTAATAAAAGACAGCACAGGAAAATAAGAGATGTGAATATAATGCTTGCATCAAGGCTAGAGGAAAACTGAATTTATTAGCTATTTTGGAATCTGTAAAACAAAACCCAAAATTGCTGGAATTTCCTTCTGGCATTCATAACGTATCTTTCTATCTAAAAATAATGCCAAAAGGAACTAGAATTACTGCATTGCGGTTGTATGCCCCTGCTAACCAGTGACGTTGTAGTTTACACATATGCCTCTCCAGACTCATATTCTAATAAATTTATGCATGAGACCAAGCAGATGTTTGTGTCATATGTAATTCAATTCATTCCAGGTGTTTCTGAAATGTAGTATTGACGAAAATGGGACTAATACTTGGGGTCACAGTGACTTGACCTTTGAACACCGAAATCAAATCAGTTCTTCCTTGACCCCAAGAATTTGTGCCAAATTCCCTCAAGGGATTCCTGAGACATCACATTCACAACAAGAATTGGATAAACACGAGGTGACCTTTGACCTTTCGCCACCACAATCTAAACAGTTCATCATGGAGGCCAAGTGGACAGTTGTGGCAAATTTGAAGAAATTCCCTCAATGCATTCCTGACAAGGACTGGATAAAGATGAGGTCAGTACAACCTTGACCTTTGACCTTTGGCCACCAGAAACTAATTATTCATTATTTCAGTGGGACAGCCGTGCCGAAATTCCTTCAAAGCGTTCTTCACATGTCGCGTTCACAAGAATGGACCATAGAACTGGATAAATGTGAAGTCAGATTGACCTTTTAGCACCAAAAATCTCATCACTTCATCATTGATTCCTAGTTGACATTTCTGTCAAATTTGAGGGAATTTCCTCCGAGCGTTCCTTAGATATTGCTTTTACAACAATTGGGTGGCTTTATGGATGGACAACCTGCACTTTGTACAGAAGTAGAAGCCTGGCTTTCCAGTTAAAAACATATTATAAGCATGCTAATAAACTGTAATTCTGTTTGTAATGTTCCACATCATGTTCTTTACTCCTCTTCAAGTGTACCTAGTGTTCAAGGTGGAAATTATGTCATGTCGGGACATACCTTTGAATGAAAAATCTTGTTGTGGGGGTTTTGCCTAAGAGGCAACAGCTGGAGTCACAAATGACAATGATGATGTAGGAAGGACAGCAGGGGTAAACTGTTAAAAATCAGCAAGAGGTCACAACACATAGAGCCTACACAGCAGCTGAAAGCTGATGCATTTCATCAACAGTGGGGGAGATGCCTGTGAGCACAAACAGATAAAGAAAACTGTGAGAATGCACCAAACATGGTTATAAGAGGAACCAATTTAATGGGTGCCGTGAATCCAGAACAAAATTTGCTGCATGCAGCCATTTTATGAATAAAAGAACAACTAAGCTGTGGAAATGGTGGAGGACAAGGACAGCATTTTACAAGGTAAGTAAATGGAGCGTGTGAGCTTAGGATAGTAGGATAATGACATAAAAATTACATCTAGTTTGCTCAGTATTTCAGAGATAGACCTTTATATCTCCAGAATTACATTTCCTGCTCAAAGCAACAGGAGGCTGGATGTCCTCGGTCAAGC
>JAUMHL010000025.1:22173768-22189202 GCA_032362345.1 Sandelia bainsii
GACATGAGTGAGACACAATGTCTGAGCAGAGAGCAGGTGAGTGGACTTCCTGTTTATATCTTGTCCTAACCAATCCTAGCCCTTCCTCGCAGTCACCTGATCTGCTCACCTGACATACACAAATTCAAGGTGCCTCAAAACAGAAGTACAGGGAGAATGGTGTACCAAATGCCGGCATGACTAGAGGGAAAATTGCCAGTCTACTGAAAGATGAGAATGAAGGAACTAAGCATACTACAACCCATGGATATTACAAAACCATCATACCACTGAATATGCATACCTGACAATAATGAATGTAGTTGCACGTACAAAATGTCAAATTTGGTCATCAGTGAAGCACTTGTTTATGCTGCACACTTGCTGTAGAACCATGACTGCCAAATAATGTCTGGACTGCCTTGTCTGGACTTGTAAAAAGACTACATCTTCACAGCTTGACACACTCACATTTGTATGTCGCCATTTGTGCTCAACAGGGGAGAGATACTAATCATAGATGTAGTAATAAGGACGATGCTGAAAGATAGAGATGGTGTGTTATGTGTTGAGCTCCTGTACAGAAAAGTGTCCCCTACAAACATGGTCAAGAACAGAGTGGAACAACTGTGCAGTTTATAGGCTACTGTCTACACCACCTGGGTTTAAAGGTCTAGGAAGTCAGGTACTTTGTTTTTGTTTACAGGTTCCCAACACTAGCTTTCTTTTGAGAGCAAAAGCAGCGTAGTTGTGAGCAAAATGAAACAGACTCGAGAAATAAAGTCACATTCAGAAGAAAAAAGATCTTTTTCTAGTAAAGGATAAAAAGATCAGTTTCTTCTACTTAAAGTGTTCAGTGTAAGGTAAAAAAAACATGTCAGTGTTACTGCTCCTCACTACAAAGTACTGTTTGTAGTGAATGATAAAAGATAAATAGTTCACCTTGCATGCATGTGTTTTAATAATAAAAGATAACAGGTGTCTTTGCTTTTCTGCTATATTTTCTTCACATTTATATAGTTTGACTTCAAGTGTGATTCCTGACATTTAACAAGTGGACAATGGACACCAACTCCCCCCAGCTTCAATGGCACAGAAAGTCAGTGAAGTTGAGAATCTACTGACGTACTGCATATATTCATAACTGATATAACTATGAGGTGCCTCTGCGACTACCATATGATCATGAACTCAGACATCAGGGGTGCTTATTTGCCTAAGTCTTGCAAATGAATACTTCTGCACTGCACACAGCAAGGCAGAAAATATCTTTGAATCATGCAGCACCCCTTTTGTTTATGTAAACATTTAAGCTGTTTGCACTGCAGAATGGCCACAGTGAGTCTACCCACTGTGGATGGCAGGAATGTGCTGCTAGATATTCTGGAGGAAAACAAAAAGAAGGTGATGACCTAATCAGGATCATTCCATCCCATGGAATTAATGTAAGACTAAAGAGCAAAGATGTCATGTCATATGTATGCAATTAAATCTCCTGTATATACTGTGCCACAATGACCTATTGAAGGTCCTTTACTCATATAGAGCTGGCAGGAAGTAAGGGAAAAGAGAGGGAGAGAGATGGGGAATGACATGTGACCAAGGGAAGGTACCTGGCTGGACTTGAACTGAGAACATTGTGATTCACACATCAGCCCCTAGGCCACCATGGTGCTCCTTTACTAAAGAAATAGTTCCAAAGACCGGCTGCCAGTGTGTCTGTAAAGTGGAGCCACACCGGTAAAAATGAGGATAATAAGGGAGGTCTAACGCAGATGTATAGCATTATTCAAAAGTGTTTTGTATGTTATCTTACCCCAAGTTTCTTGAGTAGAAGCTTTGTAAGAGCTATAATCTGAAACAATAACTTGTGAGTGGGACAGGACAGGAGTAACAGGATGAGAGTGGACCAGCCACAAAAAAGTTAGACCAGGTGGGAATGAAAAGGAAGAGAAATCAGGACAGGCCATGATAGGAGGGTGTAGTGTTGTGTACTTTGCTCTTTGTGTGAAGCCTGTAAATACCAACATGTTAAATTGCATTATTTTTTATTATCTGTGTTTTGCTCAAATATATATTGCTCTACTGTATGTACTGCAATACATCAACAGATAATGCAGTGCTATTATTACTTTGTACTAAACACTGATTCATGAACAGCATGTGATTTCATCTCATGTTGCTGTTTATTTTATCACAGTGGTTGCTTTTCTGTGGCCAACAGGGGAGAATGTGGTAATGAGCAGATGGCTGGGTGTGCCCAGGTGATGGCATGACAATAAGATATGTGTATGTCAACACGTTGCTTGAATAAAATTGGCCTCCAACTGTTATTATGATGTCTTGGGCCTTGTGATGAACTGATGTACAACTAACAAAGCCTTCAGCTTGAGGTCCCATGAAAGAGCTACTCACAGCTAATGATGCTGCACTGTGCTTATGCTTAAATATTTCTGCTGATCTTGGACATTAAGACTGTGACAGATAATTTCAGTTGTAGTAACCACGGGACAGCTTGCTTCTTCTAATTTAAGATAGAGAGAAAGAGCAGATAGAGGATAAATGCTATATACAATCACTTGTACAATAGCACAAGTAAGTCTATGGAAATATATTAAATATATATATATATTTTTTATAACTTTCTCAAAACTTTAAGATTTCAAAGGACTTAAGCACACAACAACACATGCAAGTATATTGTAAAATCCACAGCTGAGTTGCTGAAACATTACAGTTTTTGAGCCAGAAATCCCAGAGGAAATTTGGTTTATTTAGACAACATCTAGATGCCAGTGTTTATCTCATCTCCAAAATGCACAGAATCTCAAAACAGCTATTTTTACAAGCAGCTTTTGTTATGCTAATGAGTTTCTTATGATATAACAAATCTGTATATATGGATTTCAGGCTGACACTGTGCTTATACCGCACTGTGCTGATCCTCTGACAAGCTGTGGGTCTTAAGGTTGCACTGCAGTTATTGATTTTATTTCTCCACGTGATGGTTCTCAGGCCCTTCCTTGGAAAAGTTGTTCCAAAAGGTTATAGCCCCTTCATGATAGATATAATCTAGATATCTCACCCCCCAAAAAACATACCATTGCACATTAAACAAGGCTGGGAAGTTTGACAATTTCCTACTGTGTCTCCTCAGTCTAGATATACAGGGATTTATTGTTGTTTTCACACTTATTTGCTTTCATTATATATCTGCACATGTTTATGACAGTATCGACAGTCCCTCCAGCAATCCTGTCTCTCAATTGATTGTTTAGCAGTGTATGTACAGTCATCATGCTGTCTCAGACTTTTTTAAAATGTATTTTTACACAGGTCATAAGAAATTACATCAAACAGAAGGCGGGCCTAGCATTTCTGTGTCATCTGCAGCTCTGAATGACACAGTCTGGGAGTGGGTGAAGAAGGTGGGAAGGAGGATTGATTTGATGCATGTGATTCTCCAAAGAGAAAATCAATATGCTCACCACAACCCACGATTGACTTAACAGCACACGCCAACCACCTCTGAGTGGAGCTGGCAGCAATGGTTGCCACAGTTGGTTACAGACGCTGTGTGCTGATATGATCCCTGAGCCCTGCTTTTCAGTTCAGCACATCACCTGCCCGTCGGACACTTACTCAATTCCTCCCCAGTTGGGTCAGAATAATATTATTGAGTTGGGTGTGTTACATATCACACCCCCTACTACTTTTATTACTTTCAAGCTCTGGCATGTATCAAACTAAGCTCTGTCTGTGGGCGTTTGGTGAACAGCGGCTCACTTTCACTGCATACTTGAAGAATGATTAAACAGAGGATTGACTCTACTTAGTTTAGCTGTAAATTTATTCTTCTTTTATTTCAACTGATTTCATTGATTTTGTTTTGTGTAACTGCATTTATATTGCATGTATTGCAGCATCACAGCTTATGCAATAAATGCCACGATCTCTCTATTTATCTATGCTACATAACTTAACATAAAGACATTTCAAACCGCAATAACAAACTATGGAACTGTGGCCATTAATTGCGAACCATATATCTAAAGCATACATTTTTTATTAATGTAAAAAGTATTGGTAGTAATGTGATAATTAATTTTATATTTATTCGACTTATAAATTAGTACTTATAAAATGCTCTGGTTTGATAAAGCAAATTAATACATATGAAAATTAACTTTTATTTAATAATTTCATTTGTTTTCTTGAGGAAAAGAAAGGAATAATTATAAACACTGACAGACAGCAATCATGTGAAGTTATATAAATAAATTATACCTATATAGTTAATTAGTTATTTTGTAAAGTTATAAGAAAGTTATGTTGCTTTACAGGAATAATATATTGCTACCTTTCAGTCAAGAGGCATGATAATATATGTTTGCCACTTTCATATTTGTCGGTTTTAGTTTGGGTCAATACAAGGGTGTGGTGGACTAAATATAACACCATAAAATATTTGACAAAGCTGAATGTTGTAGATAACAATCACAAAATGTAACAGGATTCTTTTTTTTTTTTTTTTCTATCTACTTTATTGATCCTTATGGTGAAGCTGCTGTTTGACAGCTGCACAAAGATGATGGCACTATTGCAGTTTTGGTGTTTTATCCAAGGACACCTTGACATGTTGCCAGGAGGAATCGGGAATTGAACCGCCAAACCTGGGGTTGATGGTAAAAATACTATTGTTACAAAGAATGTTATAGTTATTGCTACTTTTTCCTCTGTGAATAATCCACAGTTTCAGTTTCAAAGGGCCTTGTTTCTGTAGGAATTGAATTGTAACACTGCCATTTGACTGTTAAGAAAACAACTGGAAGCACCTGTCAATCTTTGCCCTTTACTGACAGTACTGTTTATCTTAGCATTCAGCTTCTGTCCTCATTGAAATTAAAACCCAGCCAGGACAAAGCGGCTTTATACCAAATGTGCACTATAATTGCTTTTTAGGGATGAAATGAATGCTACACTTTGTAATAAAATGAATCTTCTTAGTTATGGCAACACTGTGGAAAATGTTAATGGACTGCACAACCCCCCTGGGATGTTAATTCCACGCAAGTAATTCAGCAAAGCCACAAAGTCAGAGCAAGACAGAGTAGAATTACAGTACTGTAGACCTGGAGGTCAGTGTATGTCCCAGTGTGAAACTTTAGCTACAGCGCACACACTGATTGGACTCACTTTGGCATGTTGTTTTGCTCATTAATTTAAAAGGCTAAATGACCATTAGAAAATCCTTTTGCTTTTACATACGTTAACACAGCTGAAAACTCTTGTTGTACTGATTAAAGAATCAATCAAACAGGCCCATAGCTTACCCATCAGCTCCAAAATTGGATCACTAGACCGACAATATGTTAGTTTTTTTGTTATTAATTCCAAACATATTAACACATAAGTGATAAACACACATTTTAAAAAGCATTCTTTCATTTCTTCTTAGCATCCTACTCTCTACTCTAATTTTGTGTTGCAGGAATAGTTTTTATACATATGTTAAAAAAAAGCTGGATGACGCCGTTACAGGAGACTGGGAGAGAGCCTGTCACTGTGTGTGTGCTGACTGTGGCCCTTGCTGGTTTTGTTATAGAAAATAAACTGCAGAAACTGGATGCTGGTGTGCCTGGCCTTGCTCAGCAACAATCTTAAAGCCACTACAAATGCAAAGTTGCAAATTCCACAGTGTGTGTTACTTTGCTCATTTCAAAGATGCTGTCTTCATTGTGCATTCTACATCAGCTTGTACCATTTTTGTTTTGCATGTGTTACCAAATTTACACGCAAATCTTCAGTAAATCAAGGCCTCAGACTTTGGTATTCTCTCTTTAATGGAGTGGTCAACACAGTCAATGGATCTCAGCCCTTTGGAGCCATTGTAGGAGTAGCTTGTTCGTATGGCATGTAAGAAATGCGGAGGTGCTTCAGGAAACATGGATACAGTTATAAATTCAAATAAAAATGTATAAATGTATTTATCAGTGACTATATTTCTTATTCATTTTACTATATTTTTTATTTAAACTAATTTCCTGTATGTTTTCCTGCCAACCAAGGTGACCACAAAACTTCTGAACAGTAGAACAGTAGTGTAACTGATCACTAGATGAACAAAGCTATCACCCATTTGAAACACACTGAAACCTTCTGAAAGCTGTGGGATAGTTTGAACAGAATATGCTAACCCAAAGAAATAAAATCTTCTTTGCGCCTATATGTTCAAATTCAAAGAAATGATGGCAAGGTAACAATAGCAGGAAAATAAACCTTTCATCTCTGATATAATAGGATTTCTATTTAAGAGTGGAGTGACATCAGGGTGCCAAAACTCCTTCACACAGTAACCTACAGTAGGAACAATCATTTTAAAAAAACATACAGAAAGAGCGATGTCCTTTCATTACGGCACTTCTCAAATGTATGTGAGCTTTCATCTATATTCATGCATAGTTTGCAGTGCAAAACCTTCTCTCATATCAGAGCGAGGCTATCTCCACTTCCTCCTCATTATCACATCATTTGAGCTAATTCTTTCCTCTCTTCTCTTTAAATACATGTGTTCATTAGCTCTTCTATAGTGGCCCATCAACCATTTTGCAGAATATAGAATTCCCTGAGCCATTGCTGCATTAACTAATTGCTTTAGATTTAAGGCTAATGATGAGGATTTCAGCTCTGGAGCCCCGACAGATCTATTTTCTTTCCTATTTACCAGGGGATTCTCACTTTTTCATGGTGCTTGTCGTTACTGTCACTGTGCACATCGAAACTAGAGGGAAATAATCCTGCTGGAAACTAGGCTTCAAAAGAGTTAACAAAACTGTCCACAAAGATCATGTCCACTTTTACATTACATTACATTTTAATTCTGCAGCATAGGGTTTAATTTGACAATGAAATACCCATCACTTTAAATATTTGGTTGAAATTAAACCAACCATAAACCACTATCTGTATATCTGAAGTTGCAAAACACAGATAAAAAACACATCCTTCTTTTAAGTCGAAATGATAAAGTGGTGCAGCAGCAGCACTGAGCAGCCCTTCTTTACTTAACTCAAATAAAAGCATGGAATTCAGAAGCTGCGTCAAACAAGTTGTGGAAGACTTTAGAAAACCAACCAATTAAGCTGCCTGGTGCAGCAGTAAACATGTCGCCAGATATATTTTAGAGGACATTTTTTAATGTCTTTTAGTTGAATAATTAACTGCAAACTTAGCTGCACTTATTTGCAATCAACTTCACAAGTGCAGGTGGAGCTACAATTGCAAAGTTGTGTGTCATATAAATGGGTCTGTTTTAAAGTACACTAGTTCTTCATGACTGCTTAATAAACAGCTTTAATCCATGAAAAATAAAATGCTTTCATTAAGGCATTATTCTTGGTTGAAGAGAAGTAGACAAAAAAGCTTGTTTACACACAGCTCACATTTAAAGTCCTGTAATTTCAATATTAAAGGGAAATGTTTACTGAGTTGTTTGGCATGTTCAGGGCCTCTTTTAGCCACACATCTGTTGCCAGTGAATAAGTGCATCCCTGCCACCTGCCTTCCCCAGATCTAACTGAAGTTAGATCTGTGTTTGCAGTGTGGAACTACTCAATGGAATTGGACTGGCAGTGACTCTAGAGAGTGGGATGGTACCACCTTGGTTTGCTGATGGGTCTGATACAAGATAAGTAAAAGGTAGTCTGAATCTCCTCATTGCTCTCTTGGAAGAACAAATCCCCCAGTGTTTGTGAGTTCAGGTCCCTAACTTACTCTTGTATCCGCAGACTGCAAAGGAGCTCCAGAGGGACACGTGTCCCTAATGGTTTCTTTGGCGGGCCTGGATGTGTGCAAGCAGCATTGGAAGAGCTTGACTGAGCTATTGGAAAACATGACTAGTTTTATATGATATTGTTTGCGACTGGGTGCTTATTTGTTTTATTTGATTTTATTTTACTGTGGTTTACCAATACAGCATCACCCAGTGTTTTTTGTCAGCATATTCTGAAAATAAACATATTCATTTTAAAATATCCAATGAAGGTTAATGTGTGCACAGGAGTAAACACAGCTCTTGACTATATATGTATATATACATTTACAAAGTTATAATACTACATGCTACGGTGTAACAATAAAGTAATTAGATTAAATGTCATCTTCAGCATAGAGGTGAGCAAATAAAAGCAGGTTCAGCTCTAAGAAGGTGTGAGCCTTCAGGATTTAAATATCAGAGTAAATTTGACCTGGACACTGTTCACTAAATCTGTTAACAGTCCTCCATTTTGCTGTCTGTAGTTCTCTTCATTCTTTCAAAGATCAACACTTTAGTGTTTATCATTTCATTTAGTTGCTGCTGTGAGTTTTCCCTCCAAATACTCTTTTCCAGCTACGAAAACTAAGACATTAAGGGCAAATGCAGACATTTGTGGCTGAAACACAATGTAAGATTAAAGTTAAAGCATCAACCTTTTACTAACTGGAATTTTAAAACATGCACACTGCTTTGTTTAAGACACTGTTGCCTAGGAAAAAGTTAAACTGTGCCCCCAGGCTTGATACTGTAGCTTTAAACCCGAACATAAAATTCAGCAGTGACTGATGCTTTCAGTTGCAAACGCCTGAACGTACAGCAGGAACCTGATGCTGAAGTGTTAAAGCTTGTTTTTTTTCTTTTTTCTCCCTCTGTTGTGCAAATTCTGAAGCTAGGTAACACAGTACCCATCTGTCCTGCACATCGCAATCTTAATTTACAAGGAGTTTATTTGGATATAAATAGGAAAAGTATATTTTGCTGAAAGAATGTGTTCCCTTTATGTTGTCTGTTTCAGGTTGGTTTTCTTTTTGTCTTCTCGTGATTAATCTTTGAATGCCTGAATATGCGTTTGATCATACTGCCAAATGTTTGTCTGTAAGACTGGTTGTTGCGAAGCTTTGTTGTTTGTTAGCTGAGACACAAGGAGAGGAAAGCTGTCAAAGAGCAGAGGAAATATTTTCTTGCAGCATCCATTCATAGCCACCAGATAAATAATACAAATAAAATGCTGATTCTTTTTTCTTTTCAGCTTCAATTTGTGCTTTCTGGCTTGCTACGTGGACCTGGTAGTTTCAGACAAAGACTGTGTGGTAAATATAGCTTGGTCTATGAGAAGTGATCATTGTTTACCGACTTGCGGGCTTACTGGCATTTACCTATTCTGTAATGAACAGGCTCAGGTTTTAAAACTAAAGCAGGTGAATTTTGTGGTTTTGGGAACACGTTGTTCAGTAGATGCCTCCTGGAAAAAAAAACATACATCTACATACATGCATTATTGTTTCAGTTAAATTCATTTTTTTGTACATCAACAGTCCTTCTACCAAGAAAGAAAGCAGACACTAAATAGATGGCTATCGCTATGTGTGTCTGTGCTTTTGAGCTTTTAACAGCCAAATAAGTTGTTTTTTCATTGTAGAACTAAGAGCACTGATCCAGATAATGAAATTGAGAACCTACAGTGTTGTTAATGGACATATTGGATCTTTTCCTCCACACACTGAGAAAGAAACTGATAAATAACTCTGGACTGTGTTTGAAAACACAATGGTACTGTGATTTATTCCTGTTATAAAGTAGAATTATTTTGTTTTATGCACAGTAACACTTTGATCACTGTTGTTGTAGTGCGTCCGGAAACACATCCCAAACTCTGCAGGATACATGAATTCAGCATTTAGCTTTCTTTCTGTGTTAATTATAAGTACTTGTTGGAATTTGCAAATATCATTGTGATTTGTCCATGTCCCAGTTTTCATTATTGATTGTCAAGTGTCCTCCATAATCTTTTTAATCACGTTAATAATTGAAAATTGCATAATGAATTGATTTTTAAGGTCAACAGTTAGCAGTGATTAAAACTGGCTTGACATAACCACATGCACCTCTTCAGTCTTAGATTAGGCAGACTGCCCGTGCTGCTGGGAAGTCTTCTGGACAAAAAAGCACCACAGGATGGATAAAAATTAGCTTTTATACAACATGATGAATGGACTGTGTTAGTTAATCAAAATGCATTATAAAATAACCCATTATAAGCTGACGGATAACAATCAGTATGACAACATCTTTTAATCTACTTCTATGGGTTTGCCCAATGAAGGAATTTATTTGAGACACTATTTGACTGTGCTGATTATTAGTCTTCAACTGTACAATGCAGTCAGATTACAACTGTAACATGTGATAACACTGACTGTATTTCTTAAATATAGTTTCAAATTTTTGTTAAATACATTTGTGGCAGGCTTCCCAACTAATGACGTAAAAATCAGATCAGCCATATGTGAAAATATGCAGATACGCCTTGGACTTGGCATCACAATTCAAAATCAGTTCAAGGTATGAACTGAGACTCATGTCTCAACATCAGCAGTGGCTATTCCATTAGTCAAGACATTACCAGTAAGGTGAGGTGGGGAGGAAAATAGATTTTATATGTGACAGGTCTTATCTGTCCTTCACTAAACACATTTGCAGCTAGGGAAGGGTATGCTAGATTAGTCAGTGCATCATGTGGAAGATGAGCGACAAGGGCAGGTGCCAATAACCTTATGCTAGATAGAAAATTGAGAATTTCTCTGCAAATGCAGTGGAGCCACACTAACCCATTAGCTGACACCAAGAGATACCCTGTCACCAACAGTAGTAGCCCTAGCCTAGTAAAAGTTTTATTCATTAAAAAAAAACACACACATTATACTGTGTATGTCTATCCATGCAGCAACTTCACTGCACATTCCCACTGGTAAGCTTTGCTCATGAAAAACACTGTCTGGTCCACATAAACAGAGCTTTATGTTGTTGCATGATAAAAACAAATAAGTATAGAAGTAATTTAAAAACATGCTTTTTAAAGGACAGACTGTACTGTGTATTTTTGTTTGATATGTTTTTCTTACAATACAGTACAGTAGTTTTCTGGTTTGCTGCTGTTAATACATGCAAATCATTTCTGCAGTTGGTACTTTATCTGGCAGTCACTTACAAATATTTTTTTTAATCTTTGATATAGTCTGAGGAATAATATATTTCACATAAATAGAAAACCTTGGTTTATGCCACCCAAATCTAAACACTTACATTATAAAGATCTTGTCAGAAAAAGTTAGATTCTTATAAACAGAGTAGGGCTGATTAATTCTGCAGGGAACATTTTTGTAGCAAACATCCAAATTATCTAGACATGTTACTCAATCACTCTCATTTCAGCAAGATTCCATCATACTTGTATGATTAATTCAGGCACATACAGTTCATAAACATGGATATGGTGCGTGTTTACACATGCAATTTTATTTAGAATACAGTTTGAGGAAGACTCAAAATGGACACATTTTATATAAGAAGCTTGTATTTAGTAAAGCAACATCTGTGAATACTTAAGAATTAATTAAATATATTTACTCACTTAATATGAATATTGAATATTATTTAATAATTTATTCACTTAATTTTGCAGCTGTGTTTCTCTGTATCATGTGCAACTTTTATCCATTACTGAGAAAGTACACCACATAGAGACTGTTACTCTTTGTTTTTCATCCAGTAAACTTGAGACTAATTTTCGTTTTTCACTCATGAAATTTAAGGCTACACTGTGCCCTTTTTAACACCACTCATCAGTGTGATGCACTGCACTCTGAGCCTGAGTCAGAGTCCCAGAGTCCCAATGTCAGTGGTGGCCTTTTAGTGTTTCAGCCATTAAAATAAATATAATCGAACCCTGAGGCTTAACTAAAGGCTTTTCGTTGACTAACAGTAGCATAGTTATTTTTTTCCAACTTTTTTCAAGTAATTTACTGGCCCATTCTTAATTATGGCTTATTTGCCATGACAATGATATTACTTTATATTAACATATAGTATACTAGACTATATTTTCATTTTACTTGAAGCACTGTACTGCCAATTTGCTAAAATTACACTTTTCAACTATTACATACAGACTAAACCATTTTGTTGACATGACTACAGGAAAAGTCCACGCAATGAATGTTACTTCCCCCATACACAAACACACAGACAAAAGCAACTCTTATGGGTCTTGGCAAATGAATGCAAATTTCATGCAGATTAGATAAAATTCTAATAATTGACCCTGTAAACTGCAATGATCATAATGACTTTTGTTATGAGACATCATAATGCATCATTAAGGCCTAGAGCAATTTGCATAATACATTGTGCAGGTACCTTTAGTATAATGCATCACAAATATGACCATCTTATGAAGTTGTTTTAAATTCCTTTCAGGTAACTCATTTATAGTCAATTTACAACAGGAAACAATGTTTTTAGTTCTGCATTGTACCTGATGCATTTTTGTAAAATCACTGTAAAGCCATTGCTTGTTGCACATTCACAGCAGTTAACATAGGTTGATCGTGATACAGCTCAGCCAGAAGGGGCTATTACATGGTCACCTATTTGAGATGTGTTGAGACTAAATATAAGCATGACTCGAGTCAGTGTTCTGTAGTGCTACCAACACTAAGTAACTGCCACAGAAGCAAGATGATGTGCAGAGCCTATTGTCTATGCAGTGCACCCATGCTGAGAGCACAAGAAGTACTTGGCGTCTTCCTCTAATACTCTCCTGGACTCAAAACATAGACTATCAGTGGAATACACATTACAATGTTGTTATAAATATTAATTCAACATGCAGATGAGTTAGTTTGGGGACTTATCTTCACTTACATAACATGTGTACTTGTTGTAATTCATAAGGGATGAAAGCGTATTATAGTGTTATATTTAGTGTGCTGTGTTACTTCACCAGCATAATAATAATAAAGCATCATCCACAATACTAAAATATACATTTCTATTTTAAGAATTTATGAGCCGCAGCCTATTTTTATCAGTGAAAAGTAACGGCCATTACTAGATTTGACAATAACAGCATTCAAACCAAAGTGCAGACACATTATTGAGAAGTATGTGGAGCCAGATTTGACTAGAACAACTGATACTACTCTGGTCTGCACAACCTATTAGAAGCATATCCTACTTTACCTACTATAGACACTGAATGTGGCCTTGGGTCCACTATATCAAACATCTACAGACATCTTGCCTCCTGGCATCTGATTACTGACTATTATTATCCAGAGATAATGCATTCCCATTGGTGATTAATATGTAATTGACGATAATGCTGTATCTGCCATGGGATGCTGAGACTCCTACAAGATGTCTGCATTTGCCAGTAATGATTTGTATAGATGAACAGGAGATCATGTGTACTGGAATTTGTTTGCAACGTGACCTTGAAATACACAGTATGCAAGTTATAATCAAGATAATGTAAAAAAATTGCTATTTTGCATTACCTTAAGGTGAAATTGTGAAACATTAAAATGTGATCACTATGCTATTTATGATGTTTGGACATATAGTTTATTTTAGCAAATGTGGTCAACACACTTCTTCTCCTATGTAATGCACAGTTAACATGCATTAATCACATTTTCAATATTTGTTTCTTATTAGGGTGCGTGTGGTGCTATGGCTGCTGCATCAATACTCATTTTCTTCCTCAAAGCCTCAGTCAACAGCTCTGAGGTTCAGTCATTTTAAGTTCATGTGATGGGAAGAAAGCACCATAATTTGCGTCTTTGGTGATATCTTCCAATGAAATATCTTCCAATGAAATAATCACTTGGACTTCAGGCCATGCAAAAGAACAGAGAAATGCAAATGTAATATATCATGAAGCAAATAATATTGGCTTTTCTTATAATCAGACAAAAAAGAGATCACACATTATACAGTATTTACAGCGGGAAAGAGGACATGGCCACCTGACAAGAGCTGAAAATATAACATGATCTTCTTTCTGTCATGATTTAGTACTGATGTCTCAACCCAGCCATCTGGACTGATAAATTAAACAAGATCTTCAATCTGAGTCTATTACAGTGTTCTCATAGCTTTATAGTCTTTTATTTATTTTCTGTTGTGTTCTCTTGTCAGTGCTTGGGAAAAATGTCAAGCTGACAGAGCAAGTAGAGGTCAATTGCCATGCTCCAGTTATTTAGGCAGCTACATGTGTTTGTTTGCATGCTATAGAAACATTCACTGATAAAAGACATACAAAACATATTAAAGGTGCTACACAAAAGAAATACAGCCCAAAGAAACACTGTTTACCTGAACATAAAGGGTTACTGGGTAATGGGGTCAGTATGTATTTGCTGAGATTTACAGAAAAATCTAATATGCCAGTGGTGTTTAATTTAGAATTCACAAAATGTCTGTGATTGGCATTTGATCATGCTCTTCTGAGGGACTGATTAGCAATCAGAATTTAGCTCCAAAATAAATTGGTATTGATCTATTTCCAGGAAAGCAAAAGCAAACATGACTGATCTTCTTTCAAATCTTTCAAAGAAATACAAATTCTGCCTATGGCATGAAATTGAGAAGCTTTGTTTCCAGTAGGTCTTTGTATTCTTGTTGTCTCTTCTTTCAGTCTGTATTCTGGTGTGCTTTTCAAATATTTTCTAATCTAGAATGAAATACAATAAAACAGCCTTGAAGATTGTCAGAATTCATACAGTGAATAGAAATCATATAATTCAAACAACATTGCCTTTTGTTCATCTGCAGATGGGCTTTCACAGGCATATTCAATGCACACTGTAAGTATGTGGCTGAATCTCTGTATTTATGACGCAGTGACTGAATACACTAAGTTTTGTAGATCAGGCACAAGAGAAATTTTCACACTTTAGTGAGTGTCATTCAATAAACCTAAGTTAATTCCTCATAGAAAATAATGACACTTTAACCAAGCATATTTGTACAATAATGAGTTTGGGCCAAAACTTGCCCCTGTTTAAATGTCATTATTACCACACCAAGGTCCTGACATCATACAAGACTTTTAAAAGACTGATCCTGGAGTCCATCCACTGGTCAAGATCTCACTGTACCAACCTGCTCCAGTTTTCCCAGCCTATGCTTGGAGTAGACAACGCCATCATTCACCTGCTCACATTACCTAGTCCACCTGGACAAGCCTGCTGGCACAGCAAGGATTATGCTTTGGGATTTCTCCAGTGCCTTCAACACCATCTAGGCAGTTCTACCCCTCCCTTACCCATTTGCCCCAATGTAAAAACTGTATATTTCCAACATGTTCATCACTAGCCCCTTTCAAACACAAACCCCACTGTAATGGGGAGAAGGTGGCCCCTTCTTTAGGGCACCTTTGCTTACTCTGAACCTAAAGAAACTGCCCTAAAGATGCTCCAGCGTTCATTTTTCACAGGTATCTGCAACCCACATTTAGCGACGTGATTTTTAACGTGACGTATAATACACATATTGGATATACACTACCAGTCAAAGGTTTGGACACACATAGAAATGACCATGTTTGTGAAAGAAAAGCAGATTTCATAACATC